>JAKGUB010000350.1:2397500-2967500 GCA_026261675.1 Hippocampus mohnikei | reverse complement strand
CATGAAGGGATTTAAGTGCTTGCACTTAATCATAATTATACATTTCATCATTGCACTATCTCAAATTGTTAATTGTGCTCAAGAAAATGTCTTTGTGAGAATCATTCATTCTTCTGATTTGAAGCAATCACGGGAGGTTTCTTGGAGTCTTTTTGAACTTCTAAAGTAGCATTTCAGTCAACGTCAACATGCAAGACACAGTTGATGCCACTGGATCATCTCCCTGGTGGGATTGAATCATAAACGACATTTTTTTAGTGCGTGATACAATGCTCGACAAAATGCGGGTGTATTTTTAAAGCCTAAAAGAGAGAAAATCTCGTTGAAGAAATATTAGTAGGGCGCCATAGAAAATGTCCTGTACACTCCCACAGAGTAAAATATGTTTGGGGGTCAAAATGAAGTCCAAAACATCTTCAGTTGTGGTTGTTCAACGTTTTTTTTAATTCTTGGTGCTGACCGTCAATAAATCATCAATATCAACGAGATCACTTCATCAGATGCATTTGCACAAAAAAGCTGCATGACATATTTTTACCTGGTGACAAAATAATGCTCAGTGTTGTATTTTTTAAGCAAATTGTTTCCATTGCGGTTGTCATTTCCATAATATGCTCTTCTCATATACTGTAGCTTAATAATAAAAAAAACTGATGCAAGTAACTCATTTCAGCAGTGTGCAGTTCTCCACCAATGTAATTTACTAAAAGTATGTTATTCAATTAATAACTCTGTGAGAAATGGCAACTAACAATTTTTTGACAACTTTTTACTGATTTTGTGCATTTAGGTGGGTACGGAATATGGAGCTCATTGAGTGCACATCAGTTCAAAAAAAAAAACTGAAGCCTTGGCGTCATTTCTATCATGCCAATTGTGGTGCTCAATGTATCCAAATCCAAGGCATCTTTACATACTGTTTGCTCCTTTACTGTAATTTTTTTTCTTTTAACTTGTGCTGCTTTATTTGGATTCATGCACGGCTTTTATCGTAAGACGTGAAGTCCGACCTGCACAAAGCAACTGTCAAAAGTAATATGTGGAACTTCCAAAATGTGTTCGTTTTCTCGTTTTTTTTCCTGAATTTTGTTCATCACACAGTCTATAAAGTCAGTGACAATGAAGTCTCCAAGGGATAGCAGGCCCTGAAGGCAACATCTCGATATTGGTCGTAGGTCACACGGATGTGATGTACAGAGAATGAGCTATACGTGTAGACAATTTGTATGGATAGGGTAACACACACACACACACACACACACACACACACACACACACACACACACACACAGAGGCATGCTGTACGGTATAGTGCCTGTACCTGTTTGGTTGCGGGCGGCAGGCTGTGCGTCCATGCAGTTGGTCAGGTATGGCGGGTTGCTGAACATCCTGCCCGGGGGTTGGTGATGATGCGCGGCACCGACTGAAGGTGGCTGGGCGGCGGGTGCCGGCGCAGGAGGGGGCGCCCCGAAGGCAGCCCCGTACCGACAGGCCCCCGTGCCCGTGAACTGCCCCGAGAAGTGGACGGTGAAGGCGCTGAGGCCGCAGTGAGGATCCGAGTCCAGGTGGTGGGGGTCACCGGTGCTCCCCCAGCTGGGCTCTTGCTTGATAAAGGAGTGCGGCCCGAGGGATGTGTGAGGGGCTCCCAGAGATGAGTAAGGGGAGGTGGCGGTGTGGAAGTCCAGGACGGGAGCCCACTGAGGGGCCGTGCTGACTGGTAGGGCCGGGCAACTTGGACTGGGCCCGGGTGGGACCGGAGCTAGCAGGGAGTTCAGGTCACGTACATCTGAACCCATGGTGGTCCAGGACCAAAAGCAACACACACAAACACACACACACACACACACACACACACACACACACACACACACACACACACACACACACACACACACACACACACACACACACACACACACACACACACACACACACACACACACACGAAAACACAAGATGGAAGTTGCCTCCTTATCAATTAAACCACCTCACTGACCTCTTGACCCCAAAGATCCACTTTGTTACTAAGACGTCTTGCCAAAGTCTGGCTCAGTTGATGCCCATCAGTTTTGGGGAAATACCACACACTCTGCAGAAACTCCTCAAGTTCATGGTGATGCGGCGATCAACTTGACTACGTTGAAAAGAAAAGCGGAAAGAGGACAAGCGGCTTTGGTCTTCGCTTTGGCGTGGAGGAGTGTTGGGTCCATTCAAGGAGCACAGAGGTTGTCTTCAGGAAAAGTGATCTCTGAATGGAGGAAGAGGAGTGGACCAGTGAGGAGGAGTAGCCCTCTTTACCCTCCATGCTCTCCATCTATGTGTAGGCGGAGTCAAGACGGGACACTATATTTATACACCCGTGTATTTTCATTTTGAGTCATTATTTCATACATACAATCAGACACAGGTACACACAAAAAAATGCAATATAATGAGTTTTATTTACCTTCGAAAAATAACACCATGCATGACATCAACAGCCAGATGAACACAAAATACAGAAACTTTACATTTTGAATCTGTGTTATATATTTCATAAGACAGTTTATAGTATGTTTATTTTAAATTCTTGTTTGTTACATAACATTTCATAGTTTTTTTTTCTTTTTTTTTGCAGATTTTACCGTTGTGGGACTCATAAATGTTACCTCATCTTATTACATTTTATTTGGATATTTATGTCAAATAAATTATGTTTTAATGTGTCCAATATGATACCATGAGAAGCATGCATTTTCAACATTTGTATAGTATAAAGTATAAATTTAACATGAAATGATTTAGATTCAGGATGAAGTATTCGGTTTCATTATTATTTGGATCATGTTAATCAAGATGAAGGGGGTTAGGGTTAAATATTTCTCCAAAATGAAAAGTTGTAAAATGCAAGTGCATTGACCCCCAAAAATGCACATTTTACTTGGGGCAGAAAGAGGATATGGGTCATAGTTTCATGGTTTTGACTCATTCTATATATTTTAAACACAATAGCACAATTATTGACCAAAGCTTCCCACACACATACAAAAATAGAAAACCGAAAAATGTAGTCATCTTTTCATGCCCCTGCAATGCATTAAAACACGTTTGAAATTTTGAAACACCAGCCTTTAGTCAAACTCTCCATGATACACAGAAAGAGATGCCATCTGTCCGCTGCATATGAGTTTTGTGCAAAAATGGTCATGGAAATAAATAAATTAAGAAATGCACTCTGTAAACAGCATGCTATTGTTATCCGTGTCAGTGTTTTTATTTCACTCTTTTGATACAGCTTTGAAAATATGACACTGAAATAGAATTACAGATGATCTCCGGATTTGCACATACAAAATAAAATTCTAAATGAAGAGGTGTGCAGTGCTTCCGTGGGCCATATTGGACAGGAAAAAAAATGCATCAAGTTGACTGTGACGCATGCATGTGCTGAAGCAAAAGCTTTGCATTAGCTTGTAAACTCGAATAAACTCACCTGATTGGCTGAAATATATGTGCAACCCGGCACATGTGCAAAATTAAAAGCTAGAGATTAAAAACAACACCGGAAGTGCCTCATGGGTAGCAGACACTTGAGAACGGCTGAAGAAAAAAAGCTGTGTGTGTGTGTGTGTGTGTGTGTGTGTGTGTGTGTGTGTGTGTGTGTGTGTGTGTGTGTGTGTGTGTGTGTGTGTGTTTAGTGTACTTCCGTGCATGATGTCCTTGAGTCGAGTCGCCGACCACTGTTCCCAATGTGGGCCTTTGGAAGGCCCGTTCAAGGCGTCTCTTCTTGCTTGTTGTGCAAAGGAAAACAAGAACAAAAAAAGTGAATCGAACGCTGGTGAATTCTCGTTGGAGGATAACGTTTTGTGTGGAGAGAAGGAATGTGTTCCACTGTCTGCAGTAATGCCATCAATCTTCAGCATTATTGCTTGACCAGTCGGATGCATGAGCGCTCGTCTGGGATGGCCAGCTATGTTAATATTGAGAATGGAGGCTTGTGTGCGCGCGCAGGAAAACGGCATCAGTAGACGAGTGCGTGAGCATGGTTTATTTCTTGGGTTGAAACCTATCACTGATCACACGGCTTATCATGATGGATCAGTGGATCATTTATCAGCAAAACACAGAGCAAAAAGAGACCAACATGTCCTTGTGTCCAAGTGTCACCTGGCGTTGAAAACAAATGATGTGTTCAACTGTGAACTAATGACCGACATTCACCGTAGCACTGTGTGTGGGAAACCTTTGTTTTTTTGAGTGCTTTGTTGCATTAATAGCGTAACACACATTACTAGCCAAAATATTATGAGCCAGTACAAGAGCTTTATTCACCTTAAAGGTAACAATGCTTAGTTTTGCTTGACACTGTCTAAGATGTATTAGTTCAACAATATGATGATTATTGTTGTAGTTTCCCGTGGTTGGTTACTATACTGTATCATATTGAAAGATACGTCAAACATTTCAGTTCATCTCACTTTCTTAAATCAGCGACTTTGATACTTCTGACAGTGTCAATCACAACTAAGCTTGATTATCTTGGTAAAGGCAGAGTATTTGAGGCAGCTTTGATGCACCATTACAGGGATAACTTCACAGTTTAACCCCAGTGAGTCCCAGGGACTCGCTGATCAGAAAAGTATGAGTCCCATTATGCATTTAGAGAGTGTCAAATTTCGAATTCTGAAATGTTCTATTTATTCAATCGAATATGATAATAACACAAACAACAACAATTCTAAATTATAAATAATAAATTCTCCTCTTTACTCTGCTTACAATGATGCAAGGCTTTCTCAAAGTCAATTATTATTGCAAAAAAACTATCCAACTTTAGCTGCTTCCTCTATGATATCTCCGCAATAAACCTTCGCAACACTTGTTTTAACGTTACACAACTTGGCAATCGTCTGCTTTCCGTGAGGTTGAAGGCCGATCTCGCCAATCTCATCTCGCGAGAACGTAAACTCGTCATGCGAGATTACTTAACGCGAGATCAAAACAACAATGGCGGCGATTGTCGAACTGCGACACTGCGTTGCTGGAAAAAAAGATGTACCGTAGTTTGTTTTTGTTTGTTTTGACTGAGAAATTTCCTTGTGTCCCAAAAACACACATTAATTGGAACTGTGCGTCCCGCGGGAAAATTATGCGTCTAGGACGCGAGACGCAGAGGTAACGAGATGACTGCCGTTGTGCTAGGATGGGATCACTACAATACCTCCACCCTTTAGAATGGGACCAATTTTCATCCTCCATGAACGAGCCAAATATTTGTCATGAATAGACAACAATGTATTAACAGCCCAGGGAGGACGTGTGTGCGCTCTTCGTTTATAGAATTGCTAAAAAAAATAAAATAAAAATTTAAAAAATCCAACTATGGTATAGAACAGTGATTCACTCACTTTTGACACAATGGTCCCCATAAAACATATCTTATCTCTCCAAGTATCACATCATTACCAGAAGACGTAAAAATAAACAAAACAAGCAACCAAGGGAAAAAAAGTGGTCATCAAAAGCGGCACAGAGGATTTATATTTGCACACGTGGACAAAATCTTCTTTGGTTCCCCCCTGGGAATGAAAGAAACCCCCACAATGGCCACAACTATAACTCGAACCTGACAAAAGTAATACTGTAGTAAACAAATGAGTAAAATTAATAATGGAAATCAGACCTCACTTGTGGTTCAGCAGAATTGTTTAAAATGATGTTATCCCTGGGAAATACTGAAAATAATTTGACCATAACCAAATTCATCAACCAAGGTGGGTCCTCTAATTAGTTGCGACGCTCTGAATGTACTGCAGCTGTTTGATGCTCTTTTGAGGGAGTCCAACAAGAAGACCGTTAAAATAATTCAGTCTACTCGAGATACAAGCATGGATATGTTTCTCATGTTTGCTTGGAGCAGAAAAAGTCAGAGAGTATTGATTCTAGACAGCCAGTCTATTGTTTGTCCTTTTGGTACTTTCCGCCGCAGTTCTATCCAGCAGTCTGTCCTTAGTTTATGATTGTTCGTATACTTACTTCATGGTTTTGTCATTGTTGTTTTTGGTTTCATTTGCACTTGGTATCAACAGACCCCAATGCTATTTTGGTTCATTAAACACTATTGATTGTACACCATTTTGTGGTCTGATCTCACCCAGAAAGAGAAAAAACTAAATCACCAGGAGCCACAAAATATTTCAGATTTTGTAAATGACAATAACACTGTGTAGATTGTCTTTTTTGTTGTTGTTTTTGTTAACCTGTACATATAAAAGAAAAACTGTTGCATTCATTCAATCAACGTATGAAATCAATGAGCTGCTACAAAGAATGCATCATTTTCATGCAAGTCTGAAAATAGACACTTGGGTGAGGCTTACTTTTGAACAAACTAGTTGATGTCTCCTTCAGCCCTACTCGTAATCATGAAATGAAGCCAAGCCACCTGTAGCCAACCAAAAATGCCATCTGCGTCTGTGTTCCGTCGTCATTACATTACATGCACTGTCAATGGCCTGCGAAGGTGTGTTGATGCAAACGTACAATTGCAGACCAGGGGGAGAGAGGCTGCTGGAGAATGAACTCCTACCTGCCTCGTTTGAATGCCCCCTCAGTAAATTTTACAAGGGGAGGTCTTCAGTAAATTTTACTTGCATAATATGAATTCCTGAAAATAAAGGCACTCAAGGGTTGACGAACAAACCTGCAACCTTCAGATTGGAAGACGGCCACTTTACCACTTGAGCCGTGCAGTATATGGCTGTTGTCAGGCGAAATACCTGTCCCTCCAAATGGAGAGCGTTTCTGAGGACACACCAGCAATAGACTATATCAGGGGTGCCCAAGTCCAGGTCCTGGAGAACCGCGATCCAGCCTGTTTTAGATGTTTACCTCCTCCAGCTCACCCGATTGAAATAATGAGCTTGTCCGCAAGCTTTGCAGAAGCGTGATGAAGATCCTGATCACGTAACACACAGTAGGAACGGCATGACTCGATGGAAGCTGAAAAGAGTCCAAATGAAATCAATAAAAATAACATCTTGAAATAAAGACCATTTTGATGAATAACAGACAAACATGCAATATGGCCCTTAAATTGTAAAATAAGGTAATGGAGTTATGAAATATGTTATTCGTATTCTTTAATATTTGATTACTCTAATTGTATTAGTTAAGTATTTCATAATTATTTTAATAAGACATAACAATGTAGTTGTCAATTGTAAAAAAGTTTAGTGTTTTATAAAATCTTAAAAAAGAAATAAAAAGTCATCTTTTTCTAAAATGTGATCTATCGACGTTCCTGACTTTTGCCTCCTAGTTCTCACATCATGTTTTCTACTATTTTTCACGTAAGTAGTTCTTGTTCATAATGTTATATTCTCAGGTTGTATCATATGTGTATTATTGGATTTCGTTGTCCATTTGTCACAAGCGATTTACATTTATATTTTCCTTTTGCAATATCCTGCTTCTTTATCACCAGCGTCTTTCATTATACTTTGTCGGCCTTACGTGGATGAACTGAATGGTGATTGGACACAAACAAAATCCGTAGCTAAAATCTTTACTATTTACTTGAAAAATCGCATCGACAAAGTATAAACAGCTGGTCACAAGTAGGCAGGAAAAACAAGGCATGAAGAAATAGTGTTTGCAAAAGGCAAGGTAATAATAAAGCCGAGAATATCAACAAAATGACAGGAGTCCAATTCTACGAAAACAAAATAAGACCAAGATCAAAGACAAAGTAATATCAACACTTACTGACGAGGGACTCTCGGGACTCACAACATCGGCTGAACATCCTTAAAAACATGGTGATGAAACATTGTCAGCAGGTGTGCACGTTGGAGGGAAGGCCCTCCTCTGCCACCTGCTGCAGACACACAAGAAAAGACATTACGTTTTTGTAAATAAACATTTTTGCCACTCTTATTTGTGTCTACGCTTTTGGAATCCGATTCTGTAAAACTTGACAGCCGCGCGGCCCGGTTCAAAGTGTTGGGTTGGAGGGACCACTGCTTTGACCAACTTACGAATCGCTCATTTCATCTTGGTGTCAGGCATCGCACATCGACAGCTGTGACACATACTTAGAGCTACAAAAACATTTATACAAATGTTTTGTTTTAATGTTACAAGAGCACCTACTAAAATAACAAACAACAAAAAACCACATTTGACATTAAACGTTCTTATTTTCCAAAGACACAGCGGGCTGCAGCAGAATGATCAAAGAGCCGCTCGCGGCTCGTGAGAACCGTATTGCCTTCATTCTCGTTGCACGCACACCAATCACCTGTTGATTGTACGAAATTCTGACTTGGGTTTTCTCTGGGTACTCCAACTTACTCAATCCTTTCCAAAACATTGTTGTTTGCTTCAATGAAGACTTGCCTCGGTGTAATGTGATTAGGAATGTTTTTTGGCTACATGCCGTAATACTGTACCTTCGATCTACATCCCTCTCAATTGCCTGGTGACCAATTAAAGGGAGTGAATCAGCTGGGAATGGCTTCAACTGATCTGGGATCCTGAAGAGGATAAGCCATACAAAAAATGTACGGATATTTGTTGTGTGAGTACACAGACAAAACAGTCAAAATGTCATCTTAGACAAATGAGCTCTTTCACTCACGATACCTACAATATTAAATTTTACGACAGTGTCAGCCATTTCGCTGATGTCATGACATCTACCTCAATCAGACTCGACCTACGGATCCATGTGTACTGGATATCTTCTATTTGGATTGACAGGTCAACAATGCCATTTAACACACAGCTTTTTCTCCTCATGACAAGCACTTTTAGTACCATGTGCCTCCCCTTTTAGTCTCTCTCTCTCTCTCTCTCTCTCTCTCTCTCTCTCTCTCGCTTTTCCTCCATGAGTTGAATCATGGGTCAGTAGTTCTCTGCAAAAAGAGAGAGGGAGCGAGACTGGATTTCCAGATGGTGAAGTCATCATTTATCTCAGCTCATCTTGGTAACAAAGTACTTATGTGCACTCACACACTATTGGGATTACTTTCAAGCAATGAAACATAGACCCACGGTCCACGTCCACTCATCATCACCACAATCGGCTCCTTCTCCTACCGGACATGTTTCTTCAGAAGAGCTCGAAGCAAATTGAGACATGACAGGGCTGTAATTAGTTCCAGAGAAAGGAGAAGTTAGTTGAGTGGACATTTCCATGAAGAGACAACACACTTTCACCTGGACAATAAAATGGGATGGTTAAAATGTGAGTGTGTCCATCTTGGAGTGTCCCATTTTGAAATGTTCACCTCAGAAAACAAATATATTGAAGTTGATTTTGTGTTATAGATTATTGGCAAAAACAATAAATATGCATGGGTTATCAAGAACTAAAAAAACCCAAAACAAAGCAGACTTGTAAAATATATTTTTTTAAATTACACATTTGTATCTACTGAATGGAGAGAAAGTGCGTGCTAACAGGTGCTTAACTGGAACGCACACTGACACACTGGATCTCTCTGAAGGCTTTTTGCATAAACACGCGCCACCTTGAATTGGGGAACATTTTATTGCTCGCAATAAGCCGATGTGTGATTCACGCGCGAATAAATTGTGAATGATACCTGCAGCCATGGTCAAGAACTCACAAAACACTTTCACTTGCATTGAGAGAATGTACGGCTTAATTCAAAACATACAATGAGCAGGGGTTTGTGGTTCCTAAAGGTGGATTTTTCTTTCTTTCTGATTTTTTTTTTTAATCGTTCCAGTGTGAAAGCCAAAGGCAGAAGTAAATGTTGGGAATTGTTTTCTTTTGTGACAGACTGATGTACAAAATTAGTTTAGGTTGGTGTCATGGGAATGGAACTCTATTATTAACCAAGATATTGTTAAAACGTGAATAAAAACATAAATTTGAAACTGGCATCTACCAACAGCTCATCCCATACTCAGTAGTACAAGTCACAAAGCGAAGCATTTTACAAGAGTGGAGGGAGAAATGCACAGAGATAAGTTGGCTTGCTATCGGCACTGTGTGCACTGAGTTATGTTCTGGCTGTTAAACAGAATTCTTCAACGATATTATCTCTGACTGTTAGTTGACAGCTGAAGGCGAAGCATTCATCTGTTCAGTACACAAAAGTACATTTTCAGATAGACACCGGAGGAACAAATCACGGTTCTTTCCTCTATACAGCGCCAAATCTTCTCATCCAGACAATCTAAAGCCCCAGACAGGAGTTGAACATTCTATATCGCTACATATCCAAACCTCTGACCCACTTCAGATGCCTGATGTCAAATCCATCAAATAAAGTCAGACCCAAAAGTCGTAATAAGCCGATGTAACAAAGTAACAGTTGACGTGGAAGATTGCATGGATGGAAAACGCTTCGTCAAAGTCAAAATCATCATGTCCGATAAGGACATTTTAGACTAATTGTATAAACAGGCTAAGATCGACATGCCTTCACTCCCCGGTGGAGGTTCATCAAGTGATACAGACACACAGGGATGGAGCTATACATATTAAAACCCTTCACGTCTCATGAACACAAATGGCTCTATTTTTGTCGGCGACGATGTGGAGATGCTGGCGCATCCTGATTTTTGTGTGGGAATTTGGCTGACCTGTCCACTTCGAGCTGGGCTTATCGCCGTCTCGGTAGCGTGTCAATGGACACGCTCCCGGCGCATCTGACGATTTCATGGCATAAAGTCATCTGAAGTATATGCGCCTGCTCTAATCACGTCAAAGTCCAACGCAGTAGGTAGACCTGAGGTCGTAACGTGATTTGGGTCAATTTCCAGACAGAGCGTGCCCCTGCGTATGTGCCGAGATGACCAGATAAAGAGCCCTAAGAGGGCAAGAAAATATGTAGA
The DNA here is from genome assembly GCA_026261675.1 of Hippocampus mohnikei. Classification (NCBI taxonomy): domain Eukaryota; kingdom Metazoa; phylum Chordata; class Actinopteri; order Syngnathiformes; family Syngnathidae; genus Hippocampus; species Hippocampus mohnikei. The sequence goes on along the minus strand of JAKGUB010000350.1, from coordinate 2,956,649 downwards.
CGGTGAACAGTAACACAATCAAAGCTATGGCACAGACACAAACACTCCGATAAACACAAATCATGCTTTACTCTTGGCAGATGTAATATCTGTGGAACACTTGGGGTGGAATACCCTACAATAGTCCATCATTTTCAGGAAAATGAATACTCGTCTTCTGTAAGAAAACCTCCTTACAGATAACCGCTCTCCTGATAAATCATAATTGTTATTGTGATAAAGTCCCCCTCAACTAAACAATCTTAGTGAAGGGCCTCTCAGGGCTCAGTGATCTAACACTGACTTCAATCTTCATCTCGTCCTTGTCACCTACACATAATGAGCGAGTCAGTCATCCAAAACAGCAACTGTAACTAACAGCGAGTTTGATGAGCATGCTGGCAAGAAAACTAAGACACCGTATCAAACAGATGAAGGACAGCGTGTGTGTGAGTGTGAGGATCAACAGCTCGTCCATTGAAAGTGTGTAACGATATAAAGGATACATTCTTCACTTGTCCTCACATAATAAAAGAGTTTTACAGGGTGAAAGAGTACATCACATCAACCTTTGACTTTGAAGAAAAGTGATCATGTTTTTTTTTTTTAAATCTCATTTTCTATAAAAATAAAAGAAATACAGACATCGCACTCTCAACGGGCTTTGGCAGGATGGCTTCTATACACGATGTAACATCATGGTTGAAAGTTGATCTCGTTTTTTTGTGTTTTGGTCACTCTGTTCCACCAGGAGGCTTTGTGGCCACTGGAAAAACAAAACAACAAAAAACTGTACATCAGTTCCATGATTGAAATGTGTTACGCTTACATGTGTCACTTGATTATGTTCGAAGAAAAGAGGGGATAATCACATAAATGGACCACATTTTACTATGTGAAATTAAAAAAATACTGATGGAATGCCCACTTCTGGTAATAAAATGTGATGCATATTAATGTTGTTCTGCTATTCCTGAAATCTTGAACTCATCACTTGTTCGTGCAGGTTTTTGTATGTCTCTGGCTGCTTCATGTGCCTCTTAATTTTCGTAGGCCTTTGTCAAAAGGACCAGGATTGGATTTTATATTTCCACTGTAGGGGGTGCTACACAGCCTTTTTTTTGGTGTGTGTGTGGGGGGTGGGGGGGTGCATGTTTAGGTCCCAAATATGTCATTCATTAGAAGAAAATAAAAAACTATAGAGACTGATTAAAGCCTTGAGACTAATTAAAGACTTGAGGAATAGCAGACACTCGGAAAACATTCTACACTGAGGACGTGTGAATTTCAGCCATCATCACTCTTATGTGTGTTTTCTTACGGTTACATGGGTGCGTGTATGTACTGGTGGTTTTGGTGACGGGACGTGTGTTGGAACGAGTGAAAATGAGTGCCCTGCTGCCGACTGACCACACTCCATGATAAAGTACCAGACACATTCCAGCACTTTAATAACAAATGGGCTGACAGGGAATGATGATGGCAAGGTGCGAGTTCAGTCGTCAAAGGCTGATTGTTTGGATGATGTGCCGCATAGTTCAAAAAAGTATCTCAATTGGTTTTGTGTAAAATCAGGTGAAATATTTATTGAGCTCTTCAGACAAATTTTGGTACAGGACATTTAACGTACCCTGACAAAATTAGCAGCCAGTTAAGCAAAGCAGGAGATTTTCTTCTGCTTTTTTGAATCAGAACTCACTTGCTCGTCCAAATCATCGATTCTTGAGGTCCGTTTGTTAACTTTTGGAGGGCGGCTTGATTCACTTCCAACATGAAAAAAACCACACACACACAAAAAACAAACAAACATTGTTCGGCAGAGACATAGAAATCGAGAGATGACCGCAGTGGCAGTGGGCAGCGGTGGGGTAAGACCTCTGCTGGTCAGAATCAGATGACCTGTGACCTCATTTTTCCTGCCGTCTGACAGGTCATTAAAGACTGGACTGAACACCATCAATCAGCAGCAAACAGATTACCATCAACTCACTTTACTGCCTCTCTGCAAATAGTGATTTGAAAGTAAAAGCACTTAATCCATCATTTTATCACAACCGAGTGTTGTTATCCAAATTATTATTTGTGGGTGAACACAACCAGCAATGTAATTAGCATTGTTGATATTAAGCCTAAGAATAGGATTACTAATGTTATTATTATTATTATTATTGAAAAAAAGGTCTGAGGATGAATTAGGAACTGTTATACATAATATAGCAGTGCACAAGAAAAAAAAACAAGAAAAAAACAATTGAAATATAATGTACACACAAGAGGTGTGTACATTATATTGTACATTATATATACATTATATAGTATGTACATTACAGTAGACATAAAGCTCTACTGGGCCAGAGACTTCCTCTGATGATAAATATTCACGTTATACTGTATATGGGAGTAAACGTGTACTGTAATCATCAAATTTAAAAACTACATAAGTTGTAGTAGACAGGGACAAACTGGTAGGACTACTTTTCTTCTGACACTTAACCACAACTGGGTTCCTTTACCATTAAGTTTGCTTCATTTTGTTGTACTCCAGACGTGTTTCCAACAAGCCGGCTGGTGAGGGACCCCATTAGCGAGGTCACAGATGTCAAATGTTGTCATTGCAATGTCTCTTTTGAGTTCTCTTGTTGATATAGACTAATATTAGCCGACTGCGGGAGGCGGAGTCCGCCAGCCATCCACGCTAGCAAGGCGCCTCTCGCCACACGTCGTGAGATCACTAAAGCAGTTCTGAATCGCATTTTGCTCCCCTCACCAGATCCTTCCTCCTCGTTTTACCGTACAGTGAGTGTGTGGGCTTACCAAAGCGTATTTGTTTGGCTGTATTTATTTAGTGATACGTAGAGATATTACAGATATTGTCATGTCATTTTGAATAAACATCATTTTTAATATGATTGATAGCCATGTCGTCCTGTGCGACCGCACACTTGCATTATGGGCGCCATTGTCCATGTGTGTGTTTTTGTAGTTTAGCCGCTTGTTGGGACACGACAATGATCTTCGAGTAGGGGAGGGTCATATCTGTGTGGTGGGATCTAAGTTCTGACATTTGGGTATCGGTACACCAGCTATTTTTCAAAAATAAAAACAACATGCTGTGTGGTCAACTAATCAAAAATGTTTATCCTCCAACATTTGAGTTAACCTATTGAAAAAATATTTTGTTTTCAAATGCTACGCTTGACACTAGAAAAAATGGTCTTAAAAATTGGACCGCAGTACTGGTTTGTTTCAGCAACATTATGGAGATTCAGAATTTAAAGACCATGCAAAATGATTTCAGTGTTTTGTATCTAAACACAAGGGATGTTTATGAAGATAATTGCTGAAACCATGTGCAAAGAACCATTTAGCACTGAACTGCTGCGATAGAGCAATAAACTCTTTTTCACCATCTCAGTTTTGGCAATTTGGGGGGTTTGGGTTTTGTTAATTCAAATTTGGCAGCAACAACAGTGGGTCAAATATAAAAGACATTTTATTTTCACTCTACGAGGACTTGAAATGAAGAGGAAAGACACATTTATACAACCTGTGTGTGAAGTATAGTTTGGGCCTGTGGAGACACCCCCCCCCACACCCCCTCCCGCCAAGGATGTAAAAATGCACTGCTGAGTCGGGTGACATGCAACCATAACAACTCACAGTATGAGTAACCCAAAACAGATTAAATAATGAAAAATGAATTTCGGCACCATAGTAGTTGAGGTCAACTTATCTTTTATATTTTAGTCAAGCCTGGCAGGAAAAACCTTGATTAACTAATGGTCATCGATTCAATTTTGTGAGACTAAGTAGAGTGGTTTGCTACAAATGTGCATCTTCAGACAAATAAAATCCGCTCAGCCGTCCTTCTAATGAATGAAAACATTTTTACAATATGTACGTCATATTTAAGACAGAGTACTAATTGTCTGTATACTGTATTGGCCATCCCACTAATTGTTGCCGTGCCTCCCTCAAACAGACAGCGCCTGTGGAAATTTAAATACATTTAAATTAGTCTTTGTTTATTGTTCCACACTCATTATTAAATGCTCTGTACAATGTATAGGTAAACTGGTGACCTTAACCTGACCCGAAGTCTGTGTTTGTTATCTACTCTTTCAACCACATGGGTCGCTCCCATTTAAAACAAAATGGAAGAAATAAGACCAATCACTGCAGCCGTTATCTGTGAGTTCAAAGCCATGATTCAACCGTAGAAACGGATCATAAATGTGTTGCTACAGAGTAAAGGTCTCAAGTCTTTGACATCTCAAAGGCAATAACTAATTCCGTTTTATAGCAGAAATAGAGCTTGACGTGTTGTTTTGGGTCAGCGATGAAGAGGGTAGTGAACGTCTGCATGTGTGAGGGCCTAATCTTAGCAAATTTCAAGAGATTGAAATATTAACATTTCGGAATGCAGACAGGAAGACACTACAGCAGGATCAACAGGTTCATAAAGCGTCCCTTGAATGAAAGGATTCTTCTTCATGTTGACGACGACGACAAGGCAGACTTGTAGATTGACACCTCTAGTGAGAGTGCGTGTGCATGCATGTGTAGGTGACCCTGGCCCAAGAGCTTAGGCCTCTTTGCCATCAATAACCAAACCATTTCATTTTCAGGAGCAACCACACACGCATGCCGCACTGCACACACATTCCTGTGGATGTGTAGGTATCAGTGTCCATCTGTGGGAGGACCATGTACCCATAAGAAGCAAAAGCCTTCCCAGGAAATCAGAAACGTATGTTTGCCATCACGGTGGTCCTCCTGGGAAGATCATTTAATGGCAACGGCACGCTATTGACTGGTGCAACGTTTTTCTACCTGAGTGACTTACTATGGAATAGTAATCACACGTATGAAAATTATTTAACATTTTCAATAGTAAGCATGCATACTATATGCTATGTTTATGAAATGTTTTCTAACAAGGTCTTAGCTGACTCATCATGAATTGAATTAATAATAGCATTTAATTTTATGCCTGTGCGACCCACAATTTATCTGTGCTCTGAAATCATGTCTGAATATTTTTGTGTGCGTTGTCTATAAGTCGACGGATCACATGGCGTTGAGTAACTGCCTTTCGTGATGCATTCACTTCTCCCCACCTTTTTCCCTGCCAGTTGGTTCTTCCAAATGTTTCCCAGAGGTGGGACATGTCAGGCGCCACACACCTGGGAGTCATCGTAGTTACCTCACAGCCAAATGCCTGAATAAGACTACAAGATGTTGGCCCGACCTTTCATCACAACTGATTTTTCAGATCGGGCCTGATATATTTTACCAGGAACAACAAATCTTGCAGTGTGACATCATGTGAGATCAGCGATTTGCCATCAGCGAAGCCCTATGATGCTAAAATGATAAGCAGGTTTGATTTTTGTGGGAGGGGGGTGGATAGCGGGCAGCACGGTTTATGACTGGTTAGCATGTCTGCCTCACAGTGCAGAGGTGCAGGGTTCGATTCCGGCTTCGGTCTTCCTCTGTGGAGTTTGCATCTTTCCACCGCTGGATTTTGTCTGGGTACTCCGGTTTCTTCCCACTTTCCAAAGACATGCATTGCAGATTAACACTCTAAAAAATTGTTCTGAGGTGTGGGTGTAAGCATGGATAGTTGGTTATTTGTCTGTGTGTACCCTGCGATTGGCTGGCAACCAGTTCAGGGTGTACAATTTGCTCAAGTAAAAAAAAAAAACCAAAAAACAAGAAAAGCTCTTTTCTTTCGATCCTTATGACGGGGGTGCTGAAGCCTATCCCAGCTCACTTCAGGCGGAAGGCAGACTACACCTTGAACTGGTTGCCAGCCAGTCGCAGGGCACATATAGAAACCAAACACGCATTCACACCCGCATTCACACTGTCACTGGGTGCGAACCGGTCTCACGCTGCGCACTCACAAGTTATGTACTCAAAAATGGAGTAAACATTGTCTATTTGTAATTTTATGGTTTTGTTATGAATGCAGCGCATGATTTACGTTTGCTATTTTTTCCATAATGCCACGGCATACGGGCATGAGTCTGAATGGTTAAAACATCAGAATCAGAATCATCTTTATTGACCAAGTATGTAGAACACACAAGGAATTTGTCTCCGGTATAACACGCTGCATTAGTATCATCATAAACAAGAATGCATTGAATGCATTGAAGACGTAATCATAAAACCATACGTATCATGTCTGCTTGTCTTAATTTTGTTTTCGGCCCCAGCTGGAGTGAGGGGGCGTTTCCCTCCAGCACCTGTTCCTTGTTTCCAATCAAGCCTTATTGAAGGACTGCCAAGCTGCCTCGTCATTGATTATCGACCATGTTTGCCGCTCATAGTCACTTTTGCGCTCGAGTCCCTCGTTTTGTGAGTATTGGTATTATTTTGGCTTTTGATGTTGTTTTTCGTGTAAATTGGAGTGTTACTTTACCACGCCCTTGTGCAAGCACTTTTTGTTTTATGCCTTGTTTTTCCTGGCTCGTCGTGACCAACGATTTCAGTTTTTTTGTTTTGCGTTTTTGATAATAAACATTGTGTTGCTTGCGTTTTATCTGTCAGCATTTCGAGGATCCAAAACATTATTCGGTTCATTCTTGAACCTAATATGAATTATAAACAATGTTTACCAACATAATGTTTTGACACATTGCTATTTTTTTTCCATTTGGCATTGTTTCCGATCAGCCTACATGTACGTTAAAAAATATCTGCAAGTACTTTCGTATTTAACGTATTTAAATATGTTTCAACATATTACCAGTCAAAAAAATTTTCTCCACATTATATCGCTCAGATTCTCAAGTAATTCAAAATCCATCGTGTTTCAATTTTACGGTATCAGCAATTGTGCCTCAGAAGGTTACACCGATAAAGCAACACACAGAAGCTGAAATCTGATTGGACAAAAAATAATACCAAATGGAAACAAAACATTGGAAATAAACGTACCCAGTATTTTATAAACGTTTTGAAAGTTTTAAATGCAGGTCAGTGCTTCTGATGATGTTCACGCCAGCAGAGAAGGCTTAAAAGAGGCCATGTTGATTAGAAGAGGTTGCATAAGGTTATAGAAGTGAATGTTACATACGCAAAGTATTTAAGGATTGCCAAGCTACTTAGTGTCTTGTCAGATTATTGACCTTGCTGGCTGTAGTGCTTGCTGGCTGTAGTGTTGTTTTGTAGACCTCTCGATACTCTCATAGTCGCTCTCATTATTCATAGATTCTAGTTTGTAAGTATCTTTGTTTACCTTATTGCTCTTGATCTTTGGCTTTCACATTATTGGCTTCTTGACATTTGGTTTGTTTATTCTTGGTGTTCCCTCGTACCTCGCCTTTTGCAAGCACTTTTGTTTATGCATTGTTTTCTTCTGGCTCCTTGTGACCAGCGATTTCTGTCTGTACTTTGTCGGTGCGCTTTTCTGTAAATTTATCGCACTTAGTCTGAGCCCGCATTTCTGGAATTCATAAACATTATTCGGTTCGGTCCAGAACCTGACACAAAGGAACAAATTACTTAATGTTTGAATAATTAACAGTGTCAGATGGTTATTAAGAAACTAGATGGGACAAAGGATATAACAGCATTCGACACTCCCTCCCTCAACTATAATCCTCTAATTCAAGTATTTTACAAGGCCAAGGAGCAGCTGCACTTCTTCAATTTAAGGCTCTTGAGTACACTCCGAGTGCCAGGATTGCACTCCGTCGGCTGCACTGTTTAATACGACTTCCCCATTTGATTTACTGAGATGTATTTTGCGGCAAGAGGTATAATGTGACAAAACACGGCCATATAACCCCAGGATATTCAACAATGTTTAGTGCTGAGACCCATTTAACTGGAGGATTGACAAATATACTGCTTCACTCCCTTCTTATGTACAGAATTTCAATAAAGTGGACCAATAAATCACAACTAAAGTTTAACTGCTCTATTTCTGTGAGGGCATCTGTATGAAAGGGATATGTTTATGTGTCTGGCACAAATTCCCTGTATATTTATTTCTGAGGAACAAAGATTTGACGTGGCAATGACTATGAAGTGTGGTTTAAACTGGGTTTAGGGATGGTTAAGGTTACGGTATGTTAGAGAGCTAGAAAATGACGTTTTTGCAGAGCCAATAACCAGGGAAAAGTTAAACCAAATTGCCGATTCACAGTGTACCGTATGAAACCAAACTACCAGGTACCACATTGTGACCACTTGCACAATATGAGATCAAACGCAAGAGTAAAGATTTTGACCTTTATAAAGCTGATAAAGCTATTTAGTATTTGACATAATTTGAGGTTTTCACAGAGAGACTATGAGGGCCTCGTAAAAAAAAAGTAACACTCATTTAATAATGACAATCAGGACATTGATATTTTTGTAAAGTCATACTTTCTGATATATCTGTCGCAGTGGCGAATACACGTGCTATATCTATTCCTATGGTGCGCCTCTGCAATACACAATATGGCCAAGCATCGCCACTTACTAGAAACGCGCCAAGCCAAGTGTGGGCTTGGGGGCACATTGATGGAATGTGAATGTCAGTGGTCTCCTTATTTACTCTTCATATAAAACTCTGAGCAGTAATTAACTGCAGGTATCCTCCCCAGCTAGAGGGTAATTGACTGTTTCAAAGCACCACAACTTCATAATCCATGGCGCGTGTGTGTGTGTGTGTGTGCGCGGGCGCGCGCACGGCTGCAAGCGCATGTGTGTGTATGACAAAAGTATATAAGGAAATTAAATGCGAGACCCAAGTGTTTGTGAAAATATTAACTCCTTAACATTCAGCACAGCCCCCGCCTTATACCCGCCCACCCCCTTGCACCCAATAAGGATAAGGGTCAGCAGTGGTAGACAAAGCCACTCAAATGCACCAGATGTCTTTATGAGAGCATTAACATTCAGATGTATTCATTAGCAGTAAGTGCAGGAAGATGGACCATGCGGAGACGTTGTGCTAAGCATCAAAATATGCATCATTAATTTTAATGAGTGAGCAGAATTGGTCTCGCATGGGGGCAGAGGCAACGTTGGATATGGTCGCCGATACACTGGCAGCCAGAAACTTCCCAAAATATAGTTCTGGCAGCTTGCTAATTTACTATACATACGCAGGATAAGCATAGCTTCCTTCGTGATCGAAGAAATGGGGCAATCTCAATCATTTATTTGACTAAATTGAGGTCAATGAACTTCCGTCATTTGCTAGCAACAAACCCGCAAGTCCATCATCATCGGTCATTATTTCAGTCTGGCCCAGTCCGTCCTGCATTGATACAAGGGTAAGAATACACAATTGTATTGATTTAGAGACAGTTTGGACCACTTTACACCCCCAAAATAGAAATTCTTATACAATTACTGCTCCTCCTCCTCCTGCTTCTCGTCCCACAAATTCCCCTTGTCCAGGGGACGCCAGAAAATCACTACTGTCTGTATTTATTCCGTCAGTTTTTCAAAGTTACCGTCAGTCGTCAATCTGCCATCGAAAACGGGAGTCCATCAGTGACGGACCTTATGTGGGTACTGATAGACAAGTGTAAATGCCCACAACTGTAAACGATAAGTGAAAATTGTTTGTCATAAATGGAATTAAATGGCTTTCTGACATGCCAAGATAAAGATTTTGGGGGGGAGGAATTTACGTTTTATCTCTGATCATCTAAGTTGACCCCTGAATACTCTACTTTATGATTACTGTACTATATCTGAATATTAGTTACTGGCTTAATCTAAATATTTGCAATCGTGAATGACCAATTCCTCACTATTGTGTTTAGAGAGCAATTTGCCTGCAATTAGTGGCCAACTATCTGTGGTGAGATGGCTCATGCTCACATGGGGCCATATGTTACCCTCTCACTGGGAACATTAAGTTAACAAGAGGCTAATTAGAATGTTTAAATTTGACTTAATGTGTGCTAATTGATGTTTGTTAATCGTAATGAGCTAGGCTGAGTTAATTGCCACCTCTAAATCCATGTTAACAAGGTTTTGTTTTTTTATCTCCTGACCGGCTATGTCCCATGTTGTAATTGCAGCAACAGAAACAGCAAGTGTTGACCGAAGGTGTGACTGCAAGTGCCTCTGAGACATGCAACCCCCATTTGCCCTTCGAGACTGAATGCTAATTAGTTATTAACACTGTTACAACAGACCACAAAGCTTGGCATTTGCTGTTTATTAATCTGAGCAATTTGTGTAAAACGAATGGCAATCTTCGAAAGAAACTGTGAATGATACTTGAAACATACACATACAAACACCGGAGAAAAACATTACAGATATAGACTGTAAAAAAACAAAAACAAAAACAAAAATCACTAGTCCTTACAAGATGTTATTTCTTCACTAAAACAAACAAATAAAAAAACAAAAATAATTATTTTGACAAGAATGGATGTGATATTCTTCCCTTGCCAGCTGTGAAACAACAATATAAATGTGGACCAGACAAATAAATAAATAAATAATTCGAAAGCAGGAACATTGAACTTGAAATACCATCAGTGAGAATACTATGAGTTAATATTAATTTATAATTCACCAAATATTTTATTCAGAAGTTAAAGAACTACATTCAAAATATTGAACTCTGCAGTACTAACATTTGATGTTGGTTTAGCTGTCTGTACGTCGTCGCTTGGACAGGTGGAGCCTCTCTGATTTTAAGAACTGTTCAATTTTGGATATCTGGTTTCTGAATGATGACTGTTGCTCTTCCTGAGAGCACAGAGTTTCCGATTCGGAATCGGATCTTGGAGCTGCAGCGGACATTGAAGTTCTGCTTTACATGAAGAGAGAAAACAAAACAAGCTATGACAGAAATTATTTTATGCGGTTAAAAATAGCCTTTAAACCAGGGGTGTCAAACTCATTTCACATTGTGGGCCACATACGGTCTCGGTAGATGTAAAGTTGGCTGGACCATTAAAATTATACCATACTCTCCTATAAATGACCAAATAATGTCTTTCCTTTGTTTTGGTCTAAAGAAGCACAAGAACATTGGGAAAATGTTGACATTTAATAAACAGATCTTTTACGAAAGATTTCATGAAGCACCTTAGATTTCCTTAGACAAATGTGCAATTTACTTTTATCATTCACATATATGCATTGCAACTGATCCCACTGATTGTACAAAGGCACAAAATTTTAACAAGTAATGGTATTGCAAAATATAGTAATGCACTTTAGGATTAAACGAGATTTCTAAAGAAAGGAATTTTTAAACCATTTACATATGCATATAAAATCTAAATGTAATCCCTGCCTACACCTTACAAACGAAGGAGAGTGCTATTAATGTGTAAAGAATAAAGTCTTCACATGTCCAGTGACAGACTGAGGCTGCTGTTGTCTTCTTCTCTGATCAAAACAATGTTGTCTTTTACTCTGATCAACTGTACTTTTATGCATTATGCATTTTTTCATTTTTAAATTATCCTGCCGACCTGATCGAACCTCCTTGCAGGCCGGTTTCGGCCCGTGGGCCATATGTTTGACACCACTGCTTTAAACCATGTTGTTAATAAGAGCAATTTCAGTCAGATTACATTTGACAGTACAATTGACACAATAGGGCTTTTACCATTAATGTTTAGCATTTCTGTTCACACCACCACTATTATATAATTGTAAAATCCATGTAGTGTTACAAAATAACACACAATGAACAAAATAACACCTAATGAACTAGCTAATCACTATATAATCAATGATATGCACACACACACACACACACACACACACACACACATTGATTCGGCACATAAATGAGCTCTCGGAGAGTGCTCGTTTACCTGCCGGTTGAGTAGAAGCAGCCGGGGCTAAAGTCACACTGTGACAGGGGTTTTTGTTTACGTCAGTTGCGTTTCCGGCACACACAAATGCAGTTTAGAACCGATGTCATTAGCCACATGTTGATTTGAATGTAAATTGACTTGTTCACATAAATAGCTCTCCAAGGTGAAAATATGTTTTCTTTTGCTGGATCAGATGTCAACTTGCTTATTGTGTCAATGTACTGTAAATGACATACCCAGAAGGACTCGGCAATGTGCTGGACGAGTATGAGAACGGACAAGAAGGGGCAGACAGTGGAACTCTGCTTTCCTACACACACACACCAGAAAGAGAATCACAAATTCCAATGTTGTAAAAAAAAGAGACAATTAATTTAGGCGTCTTGAGGACTGGAACTGATGGACAAAGACTGGACAGCTAATAATCATTGTTACAATATCCATCTCAAAGAGAAGATTCAGGCCCAGACTAACCTCATGTGAAGTTCCCACTATTCTGAGTGCACACAGAATGAAGATGACTTTTATTTTACATCACTAGACCAGTTGGTTCCTAACACTTCCAGTGTGTTGCACTTTATCTTCCGTAACAGCCTGCATCTGGATCTTATAAAACCACAGTGATGGTTTGCAATGGTGAAAACAAAAGGGTAACTGGGAGTGTGTGTAACCGTGGAAAAAAATACAGACATAGGAGGATAAAGAAAATTGACAACTGATGGACAGACGATGAAGAGTGGGAAAAAAGTGAGGATGTAGAGACACCCGCACAATTGCAAAACGTTCATTTCTATTGTCTGTTAGGTTGTCTTACAGGGTGTATCAGGACTGACACATCATTTTTTTAAAATGTGTAATATGTAATTGAAAACGATGAATTGCATTTTGAACATGCTTGAGTAGGGTACAACACTGAGAGGGAGGTACTCAATGTTATTTTTGAGTTGGAAGTTGTAGCCTTATGTAGACAACTAAAAACGAATATAAAATCAAACTTCTGTAACGAACATCTGTTGCTACTGTTTCTCTCACGCTCTCTCCAAAAACGTTCCGCTCTCCCAACTTATGTTTCCTCCCGAATCCTGCAGATGCACAGACGCTGGAGGCCTTCAACAGATCGGAGGCGCTGATAATCACCAATGGTTCTAGGAGGAATGAAGTGAGACGCAGAAAGATCAAAACAGTGAGATGTTCTACGACAGACAGATGTACACAACCAATGTGAAGTATCGCTTAATCACACAACAGCCAAAAGCTTTTCACAGTCATCACCTTTACTGTGCTGGCTCTTAAGAAACGTGCAGGGAGACTGTGTGAGGAGCCCACAAGAAGCACTTTGTTCGGAGACAGGGGAGCTCTGAAAACACACAAAAGTTGATTGTTAAAGCGAACAAAATCAAACCTGTATATCGCACAGAAAAATTAATGTATGCCCAATCGTTACCTAGTCAATTATTTTATTGTTGACTTCAGCCTTTGAGTACAGTGGTCACAGATGGAGATGATACGAGAATGAAAAACACTTAATAATTCATCATTTTATTGTACTTAATGGTCACATTCAACTTAGCTTTAAAAAAATGTTTTTTTTTTACTTTCACTGTGTATAGTGGGGATGGGAATGCTGCTGACCTCAATTTTGGACATTGTGAATCGGTCAGGAGAACACTTCAAAAGACTTCCTCAATTCAGCCAATACACCTTCCCGTTGGGAAGCAGTGTCTGGGATCCCTGCGGCGGCCTCCCCTATATCTGGGGGTCACCGTAGTGGATGAGATCCACCCATAGTTCCTAACATGCTCCTGCGTGTACATCAGGAAGAAAACCTCTGGATTGTTACACCGGGATGGTAGTCCACCTTTTTAAGAAGGGGACCACAGCGGGTTCTACTTGAACCGTGACCTGATACCATTTCTGACTGTGTCGGGCCACCCAAAAATCACTGACAGAACAAAAAACGCGAAAATAAACATGCACCTTTTTTTTTTTTAAACTCTAGAGTTTTATCTTCTTAAATTGGTGGCACGGTGACAAACTGGTGACCACGTTCGCCTCAGAGCTCTGAGGTCTTGGGTCAAAACAGGGCTCTGTGCATTCCTGTGAAGTTTGCATGTTCCCCCCCATGCCTGCGTGGACTTTATCCGGGTACTCCGGTTTCCTCCCACATTCCAGAAGCATTCATGGTAAGGTTGACTGAACGCTCTAAATCAGGGGTGACAAACTAATTTTTGTCGCGGGCCACATTGTATTTATAGTTTCCCTTGGAGGGCCATTATAACTGTGAAACCATATACCGGTAAATGTTTAATCACCTCCACATATTGCATATACAGTACAAAACAAATTGTTAGATAAGAAGTTTTGAAATCAGAAGTCAAGAATAATAGTTTGCTTAACTATTGTTGAAGTTTCTGTACCAACGCTTGCAATATCGCAATATTATTATTTGTTACATATGACAATTTGAAATTTGGTTCAGATTTTAACAAGCATCATGGACGTTGACATGCTTGATTTGCTTTCGTGGGCCACATAAAATGACTTGGCGGGCCTCATCTGGCCCCAGGGCCTTGAGTTTTACACTTGTCCATTGGTGTGAATGTGGTTGTGGATGTTTTTTTTTTTTGTCTATTTGTGCCCTGCAATTGGCTGGCTAGCAGTTCAGGTTGTACCCTAATCTCGCCATAAGGACAGCTGGGAGATGCACCAGCATCTCTACGACCATAGCGAGGATAAACCCTTCAGAAAATGGATCAATGGATCTATTTAAATTGATCAATCATCATTGATCTTTTTACTTGTGACGTTATGAGATGCATCATCTGCAAGGGAAGATATTGCAGTTTATCTGCCAATGTGATGCACGGACCCCAGCAGTCTATTTCTGTTTCTGTAATGTCAAGCAAGGCCTACTCGACCGTACTGGGCCTCCAACTGCCCTGATTTTGATGCAAATGAGGGATGCAACGAGGATTGTCCGGGAAAAGACTTCTTTTAACCCACAACGGCGCAAATGGTCCATTACGTCCAATTCTACCTCTGCAAAGTCGAGCAAAATATCAAATAAAACAACTGAAGTTAGACTGCGCTTTGCTCTACACTTGGGCTTGGCATAAAATTAGGACCCTCTGTGTCAAGGGCATCTGCAGTTAGCCTAACAGTAGATATGTGGAGATCTTAAACTAACAATAATTATCGTATTTTTTGGACCACAAGCATCACTTTAAATTCTTACAATTTCTAAAAAATTGAGAGTTGCACCTTCTCACGCACTGACAGAAATGCTGTCAGTGCGTTTCCAGTAAAGTTAAATTGATTCTTATTTACTTCCACATTCACACTCTCAACACAGTAAGCTTCTGAGAGCTGATGGGACGGGCAAAAAAGGTTGGATAATGGTGAGGGCGTTGACTTGTCTACAGTGTTTGAACTGTCAAATAAGATAACATTTGGCATTAGCCAAGTAATAACACAACCACAGGTCACCAGATTGAAGAGCGATGTTCAAACTTTTTTTCGTCTATCAGAAGTTCTCATTCTCTTCTACGCTCGAAGCAACCCCTGTGTAGTTGCATGGGGAACAAAAGCAAGTGAGACGCGGCACTACCCGATATTTTGTGCCTGGTCTGAATCAAGCATAATAGCGCGAAATCTAACAAACGGTACGGTACAATTAGAATCAATTATTTGGTATGTGTGGGTGGCCCGGTGGTCCAGTGGTTAGCGCGTTGACCTCACAGTGCAGAGGTACCGGGTTCCATTCCAGCTCCGGCCTCCCTGTGTGGAGTTTGCATGTTCTCCCCGGGCCTGCGTGGGTTTTCTCCGGGTACTCTGGTTTCCTCCCACATTCCAAAAACATGCATGGCAGGCTGATTGAACACTCTAAATTGTCCCTAGGTGTGAGTGTGAGCGCGGATAGTTGTTCGTCGATGTGTACCCTGCGATTGGCTGGCAATCGGTTCAGGGTGTCCGCCGCCTACTGCGCGAAGACAGCTGGGACAGGCTCCAGCACCCCCCGCAGATCAGAAAATGAATGAATGAATGAATGTGCTTAATAATCCGGTGCGCCTAATTGTATGAAACTGTATTTTTTATTTAAGTAGAACTGTTAATTTGTTAATCTCCCAAATACTTTATTAAGTAACACAAATCAATATATTTTTAGCTATTCCATGAAGAGTACCTGAACATTTGGCTGCAGGTTGGAGTCAGAGGTGGTCGCCGATAGAACCGTCTGTTTCATTGCACCACCCCAGTCAAATGATGGCCTATAAGTCTTCAAAATGGGCAAAGAAGACTGCTTCATAACAGCAAGGGTTTCTTTTACAACAGGCTGCTTTTGGCATTTCGATATGTCAAACTCAGGTGATTCAACATTACCACTTTTGGTTGATCAGAGACTAACAAGACACTTTTAGAGTTCTTTGAATCCGCTGCATTGTCGGGGTTGGAAATGGAAATACTCAAATCCCCATGACAAATGACAGGTTCTGCCTGAGAGGTCATCCCACAGGCTTCCTTGGATGCATCACTTTCAAAAACCTCCATTAATCCATTTGCAGGCTCAGATGTATTCATATTAAGACATCCAATCTTGGTGTTAACGGTGGTTTTCTTGACCTCCTCATTTGTATCTTCACCCTTCATTTCGTCCGTGGGAGTCACATTGCTGGTGATTTTAACGGATTGTGTCATTGTCTGATTTTTCACTGACTCACTCAGAAGGTCAGAAAGGTTAGTTTGAACATTATCTGTTGATTTATCTAATTTCGTCACTTCTGTGGTATTCTCAACCACTGGATAAGTTGCTGTTGGTGAGGACTTGACTGTCTCTGAATTGGTTTGGACCTCAACCTGACTTGAGTGTTGAGCCACTTGCGCAATTAAAATAGCGCTGTAATTGAGACTTTGGTCTGGAGGACCGCTGATGCTGTGAAGTAGCTGCCCTTCTCTCATGTTAACAGGACTACGGTCTGCATCCTTCTTTGTGTCCTTTTGATAGCGGTCTGTCACACAGATGGAGCCTATTTTCTCACTGAGGTCCCCTAAATCAGTGTCTGGTGGGATATTACTCTTTATATGACAAATCATTCTGGCCTCCTGCTCTGTTTCATTTTTTCCTTCGTCTTTCTCTACATCCCTGAACTCTGCTGTTGTTTCTGTTCTGGACTTGTGTGCACCCACTTCACCGTATTCTTGAATGTGTCCACGATCTGCTGTTTGGGGAATAAGAATCTCTTTCTCCTCTCCAGAACATCTCTCTTCCAGGACATTGTGAGCACTCCCCAGATGACTTTCATTCGTGTGCCCTCCATCACTATTGTTCCTTGCCTCCTTCACTTTGTCCATCCCACCACAGTCTTCTCGACTTGGGCTTGTGTTCCCATGATCTCTCTTTCTGTCGTTGGTCAGTATGTAATTGCTTGATTTGTTGTCTGAGATTGATATGTTTATTCCATTCACTAAGCTTTCACTGATAGCCAACTCATTTGCAGACTGATGAGAAGCCTGATCTGGCCCTTCATTAGAGAGATTTTCATTTGTGTTAGAACTGCGCGTTGGTTTATTCAAAAGGGTATCATCACTGTCCATTGTCTGTGAGAGCACCAGAAGCGTTTTGGGTGAACTAATTAAAAATGGCTCCTCAAGTTGAACTTGTAGCTGAGTTTCAGACTGCCCGGGGAGCATTGGTGTTCCTTGTCCTAGAAGAACACAGTGCGTAAGTACCAAAAAAAAAAAAAAAAAAAAAAACATGACTTCAAGTTGGACTGAAACTGCACATATAAAAATATGGCCGGTAAGAATTATAAAAAAAAAAGACAAAATGCTTCTGTATTTTATCTGTTTATTTCTAGCATGTCCCGATCCTACCTAAAATGCTACGCAGTACTAAATTCTTGAAAAAGAACAAATAATAAAGCATGCTCAACTCCCTGTTTATATTATGTTGGCTGACCTCCCATTTCACCATCCAGTTTAGTCTTAGCACTCGTATCTTCCAGACAGTCCAGGATTTTGCTCTGAGAAACGGCTGTGTTCTGAAGGCTGCCAAAGACAGACAGTGTGAAGCTGGATTTGGGTTCATCAGAAGGTCTCCCTCCGGGTCCCTCTGCTAGACTGGGGAACATCTGAGTAGAAAGACAGACATGTTAAAAGAGAAAAAAACAATTACCGGTACCCACAAACTTAAAATCCAACAATGCTTCTTGATCAACCTTGATTAACCCAACAGCAGTTGTGCACTTGGAGGCTGCTACTTAGTTTCACTGTGTTAAGGTTTCATGCCATCACAATATTTTTTCCCTCCACTATTTTATGCAAAACACAGGTCAAAATGAGTCTGTGACATGGTATCTATGGCATGTACATCTATGCAATTGGTCATTTGCATGCAATAGTCTTAGAACGGAAAAGGCTTGCAAAATGAGTGAATTCGAGGTTGGCGTCATTGGGACACAGATTTGTGACTGCCCACTTCATGGTTGCTAAATGCCCATTGAACTCATGAAGAATGGCTTAAAGTGACAACGCAGCTCCTAAAACAGAAAGCAAAAACTTTGCATCAGCTGCCAACCGAAGAGGAGTTGAGGAATAAACTCTTTCAGTTTATTCTGGGAGAAATTCCGAGGCATTTCACAACCAAAATTGTGCTGTGTTCAGGCACATTATGTGGAGAATGCAGATATGCCAAACCCAATCATGACCCCTCAAGACCATTCTAGATATTTTTGTCAGGAACATTTTGTGTCAGAAACATTTACGTATTTGCCAAAACAACAAAAATGCGTACAATGTTAAGATATTCATTATATTTTCTTTCTTTGAGTAGTTTCAGGTGACAAAATATTGATATTTGCCTTTATTTTTTTCAAATTTTGACTTACAATTGTATTCAAAACAATGTCTTGGCACTATACTGATAAATATGCAATAATGTGGAAATAGCTTTATTTACCGAGCGACACATTACAAGAAATAGACTGTATAGTCGTTTAGCAAAGCTGAACTGATTTAAAAAAACAAGTTCAATATATGATGGAATTTTGAGAACATTTATTGTGCACATCTCAAAAGTCAAAATTAAAATACCGCACGAATATGCAAACAAAGAAATAACAGCACTGCCACTGCAAATATTTAATATACAATATACCGTATTAATACACTTTTAATCTGAGCGACAACGCCTCTTTGCCAACATATGCGGTACCGTATTAGTTAATTTCCAATATTGCGATTTTAATTTGTGAGACTGAGCGTGTGCGTGTGTATTTTCTCTCCAGACACTTATTAATTTTCTGTTCATAGTTGATTACTTTCTGTTGTAACGAATGCAGTTCCAAAAAGACTTCAGTGAAAATCATCAATAATTTATTTTGGTGTTTCATGACTACATTTTATGATAATTCACAGCCGGTTCAGTGTGGTTTAGCCTGAGCATACCTTCCCCTGTAAATTTTTACTCGTCCTGCGTTTGTTTGAAATATTGAGAAAACAATTGCAATTGTTATAAAAATATTACAAACATGAATATTTTCCATGATAGTTTTGATTTCCCATACCAATTTATGAAATCAAATTCCATACTTCTCCATACTTGAAATCTGTTATTAGTGCGTTGGAGGGTCAGCTGCTTTTGATACCTTGCATTACCCCCAAAAAAACATGCATTCAGGTCAGGCTCTCTGTTGGGTGTCATTAATGCCAATACAAAATTGAACATACCGGTAAATCTCATGCATACCTCCAAATTCCTTGTTTTCTGGGCCTGCACTTTGACCTGTGTAGACAGTTGATTGTATTTCTGTTGGAGGTCATCATGCACCTCTTTCAGTGCTTGAAAATGTTGCTGTTCACTCTACATGTGAAAGAGAAACATTTTCGTTTGATTACCAAACTATTATCACCAATAAGTTTTCCTTTTAAATAACACAAAATGTGATTCTTTGACTTTAACTAACAAGAAATTGATCTCTTTCCTTTTTGTCCAAATTGGTCTGGTCGTGTATCTCACCATCAATTGAGCAACTTTTTCTTCCATTATCTTGCTTCTCTCTTGCATCTCTGCGTGATCCAGTTTGAGGGCCTGTAGTAAAATCACTCACCTCAATACCAATACAATAAATAATGTTTATATAACAGGAACACACATATGCCGGTGTATATATATCTCTATCTATCTATCTATCTATCTATCTATCTATCTATCTATCTATCTATCTATCTATATATAAACTTCAATATAACAGGAACAGGAAGGTCTTAAACTGAAAGCACATTTTTCTTACAAATTAATTTCTGCCATTTTAACAGAGGTGGGCAATTTAAAAAAAATGCCATCCCGTCAATGGACCATTTTTTCAAGCCGAAACAAACTGTAATCATCAGTCGGTCATGTTATTCTAACCGTGCTTCAGTCAGTAAATTTCAGCAATTCACCTATATTCAGTCGGTCATATGGTGGCTGCCCAAAGAGTTTTACACGCACACACACACACACACACACACACACACACACACACACACACACACACACACACACACACACACACACACACACACACACACACACACACATCTGATATATGTCACATTTGGTAGAAAAAAAATCTGAATTCATCTGCAGTGTGAAGATAGCCTAACTGTGAGAATTGAGCGGGCTATACCAAGCGTTGGAATTTTCGGAGATGTACGCAGCT
The DNA here is from genome assembly GCA_026261675.1 of Hippocampus mohnikei. NCBI lineage: Eukaryota > Metazoa > Chordata > Actinopteri > Syngnathiformes > Syngnathidae > Hippocampus > Hippocampus mohnikei. The sequence goes on along the minus strand of JAKGUB010000350.1, from coordinate 2,936,164 downwards.
TGGCACAGTTGGAAAAGAGCGTTTTTACTCCATTGTGGCCATGAAAACAGCCGACTTGCTCAGATGCAATCAAAGCGGCTCCTCTCATTCCCTTTAAAATTGGTGCGTGAGAGGCACACAGTTCTTGAAATAGTGGAAGCAGAAACTGATTTAATGGAGTCCATGTCGAAGTTTGAGATGTGTAAAATACTGTACATTTATGAGGTGTAACAGTGACACTCTTGATACGCTGTGCATGTCGCAGAGACCTCTGCCAAACGTGCTAAATGTGGCTTTCACAACTTTGTATGCTAGAGCGCACCTGTACTGTTTACGAATATAGACAATGACTCGGTCATTGTCTATATCCAAAGTGTGAATATGACAATGACTCGGTCATATTCACACTTTGGGGCAATTTTGAGTTTTCAATTAGTCTAAAATAGGTGTATATAAGACTTTGGGAAGACAAGGAGCTATGAAAAAGCCATGCATGAAAAACGCCGCAATGTAAAAGTAATTAAAGTGATGTAAGCAATGTAAAAGTACAGTTGTTGTCATGTACAGTAAATACTCCTCCACAAATTTTGACCTTGTACTGCTCCTCTTGTGTCTGCAGCTGCAGCTCTAGTCTGTTCACAGCCAATGTCTGGTTCAAAAAGAGTTGCTGAGTGTGCTGCAGGGACATCATCACCTCCTTGACAGTCACACATACAAAATCAACATACTGTATATCTAGTCAAGCTTTGGAGCAGATATACATCATTTTTTGCTTTGCAAAATTGTTAAAAACAAACGGACTAAGTGTTTGTTAATGGAAATGATGAAAGTTTGACACACTGCACAGTAAGTGTTTTCACAGTTAGTCAAATCACTCACTTGTTTCTCTGAACGCACAGCTGCATACTCTTCTCGTAGCCTCTTGTTTATTTCCTTTTCCTAAACATATGAACATAAGTTAATAATCAGTTGAAGACCTTGCCTTTTTCCATTTACTTTGTGTCACACGTACTGAATCACAAACGTGTGTAGGAAGTTTCAATTCAATTACTGTAGTAGCTTATTGAGAGTTACCATGCTCAGTTTGTAACTCAGCTGGTTTAGATGCTGCTCTTTGTGTGTCACTATGTTGGCAGTTTCATGTCGGACTGACGACAACTTTGTTTTGATCACTTTGGCGTTGACCTCCTCCAACTCCTGAAAAACACGATTGGTTGAAATTATCTTCCAGACAAATTAAGAAGATGATGATTTTGCAATGGCTCAGATGCCATCGATGTTGGAACCACTTGACCATTTGGAGGAATACCTTCATTAGTGTTTGAATGGTTGCTTCATGTTTTTCATTGGAAGCCGTTAGTTTCTTATTTCTTTTCATGGCTTCTTCAACTGTCAGAAATGCACGCGCACACACACACACACACACGCACACACACACATACACACACACAATTGGTGTGAGCAGGACAGACTTGTGGTATCAATTAATGCACTTTACTGTCTTTACTGTGTCCTAAATGTGCAATACTGCTCGATGTGCAATACTATTTTGTTGCTGGAACCACTACCTCAAGACCTCAAGTGCTAAGCTTACAGCCCCACTCTCATCCCGTTTTTTCTTTGCTCTGACTGTCTCTATAATAAGCCGCTCTCGCATAACTCTAATTGCCCCATGGGGATAAACAGTTTTCTGAATCTGAATGTTTTGTCCTGATTCATAAAATTTTACACAAATGCTCACTTTCAAGCATGATGGTGTACTGAGAGATCTCATCTCCAAAGTATTTTTGTCAGCATTTCTTCAATGACTAACAAGCTACTTACTACTACTACTTAAAAAAAAAACATAATTGGAGAAGGTGAGGATCTTTTGCTTTGCTGTTTAAATTGGTTGTTATTCAATAAAAAGTCTGAACATTGTTTCCAGGATCTTGTTAATCTCACAAATAAAGCAAAGATTTTCCATGGCTAATATGACAACTAGTAAAATGAGCTGATAACTTTGCCCGAACATTCAGTAGCTAGCATTGTTGTTTTAGTTGTACATTATGTTGTTGATGCCGTTTTAAGGTCAGTTTGACCACAATTTAACTTTTTGTAGTACAGTAATCCAAACAAACTCTAAGGCAGTGGTTCTTAACCTTGTTAAAGGTACTGAACCCAACCAGTTCATATGCACATTCACCGAACCCTTCTTTAACTCATTCACTCCCAAAGACGTTTTTAAAACGTCTTTTCAGACTTTGTACAGAATTGGCTGGTACTGAATGAGATAATGAAAAATAAAAATATGCTTTTTTAAAAATAAATTCAAGACATTAAAAACACATGGTGTGAGTGTGAGCACGAATGGTTGTTTGTTTCTGTGCGCCCTGCGATTGGCTGGCAACCGGTTCAGGGTGTCCCCTGCCTACTGCCCGAAGACAGCTGGGATAGGCTCCAGCACCCCCCGCGATCCTTTGTGCGGATAAAGCAGTGAATGAATGAATGAATGAATAAAAACACATTTATTAAAAACAGAAAAAAGTAAATAAAATTACATGGCATAAGTATAGGTTTTTAAAAAATTGTACGATGTCCTATCACGACAGTCACACGGTGACTACTGAGCGAACTAAATTCCCTGCAGGACTGATTGGACAAGCAATTTAATGTGATCATCTGCAGCCAGTAATGGCCATGCGGGCGTGTCATACTTAATTGACATGTTGAGTCGGGTATGTCTAAACCTCCATGGCTCCGTCGAACCCCTGAGACCGATTCACAGAACCCCTAGGGTTCGATCAGACCCAGGTTAAGAACCACTGCTCTAAAGCTACATTTCCATTTAGGAAAATCCTTCAGTTACCATTCTGCTCCAGTTGCTCATGTGCTTTCTTGAGTGTGGCACACTGCCTAGATAGAACGCCAAACCGTTTCTCAATCTCTCCCATTTGGATCAGGTGACTGTCTTTTGACCGAACCTGCAAAGCTTGCTTTTGTTCCTGTCAAAGAAATGGGACAGATAAAATAATGATCGCATAAAAAACAAACAAAACAAAAAAAACACTCTGACACATCCCGTTGAAATCAGAGAAAATACAGCCAAGACCCGATAGCTTAAGCCCATACCACAACTTGAAAACTCAATACAGTATTCTAAGGCAGACGACCAGTCACGGACGGGCCTTTAGAATCGTTATCACCGACCCTTCTGAATCAAGCTGCCGGAATGGTGTGAGATGCTTACTCGATATTCTCTTGACAACAAGAAACACAACAAGAAGTAGAAAGTACCAATCAACTCTGCGATACAATAATTCAGACAAAACAGTTGATGCTCATGGTTTAACACTTGCGGTGTTATTATGGAATGAAGGCATCAGCAAAGTCCATGCCTCACAGAGCTTTAGCGCTCTTCAAACTGCCATTACAGTTTGATTGTCTGTATCACTCGTTCTTCAATAATTCACTCCCTTCGCTCTCATTTCACTCCCTTCTATCTTAATACACCACCCTTCTTCTAACTCCCTTACCGTGCCACTGGCATAGGAAGAGGGCTCGACCAAGCAAGGCCTGGCGATAAAATATTTTAAGATTGTCATGGCAGTTCAAGTGTCACACTCTCCCTATCCGTTAGTGGTGATGAGCTCCTCCATCTAAAATCTGGTCCTCCTATTCCCCCAGTGTTTTTTTTCTCACTCCCACCTTCTTATGTCAACAAAATGAACAAATTAAAACCCTCCTTACCAACTCATTGGATTTCTTTTCAAAGTTGTACTTCAGCAGCTGAAAGACAAGGACAAACTCACACCGAAATCACAACATTGTTTTCAAACATAATGATTCTTAAAAAAATTATAAAGTGCATGTGCCTTACAAGTTTAATACAAAGTTGCAAATTGGCTGTGGAATATTAAAATGGCTAGAAAAAAAAATCATCCTTCCAGGATGAATGTGTCATAACAAAAGATTATTGTAAAATCATGAATAATCAAAATGTTTTTCTCTAAATATCTTTGATTTTTCATTCATTAGATACATAAGTAATTTTGTTAGAATTCAACTTAAAATGTAAAAACCCACAATTTTATTTTGGATTAATTACACAGCTGTTCCATCTGAGCAAACTTGTAATTTAGCATATATTGTCAAGAAGCTTGTGAGTGAAGTGCTTTAATCACAAGCGTGAATGTGAAAATGAAAAAAAAAGGGAACCACTAGACCATGTCCTAAGAATTAAGACAGTTGGGCCTCAACTTAGCCAAACACAGCAGTTAATGTCTCGCGGATAGAATATCAAAAAAAAAAAAAACAGCCTCAAATTGTCTCCATACAAGTTGGCTGGTCGTTAAAGTGCAGCGGTCCGTGGGGATGGCTGTTTGTCACCTCTGTGGCGTCGAGCCCGAGGACAAACGCTCTGGAAGCCAAATTGGCTCGGACCTTCTGCCCTCGACTTAGCAGAGGACGTCTGGTTTATAACAGATCTACGGTAAATCATTATTTGTCTAAAGCATGAATGAGAAAAATGAAGTCATAAATGTGATAGTGCGAAGAGGATAAATGGACAGAGAGTACATGTTCAGTACCTGGAGCGACTTCAGCTCTTCTTTCAAGGTGCTTATCTCCTTCTCTTTTAACTCAGAAATGACCCGGTATTTCCCCTACAATGTTACATTATTCGTCTGAGTGTCAAAAAAGTCATAAAACACAAAACTCAGTGCAAAAGAATGCATTCCAATGGCCAAGAGAGTGGGTGCAAGTGAGATGAGAAAATTTATTGCTCAAACAGTAATTGAAGAACCATTTGGATGGGTGTTCATACCTTCTCCTCTTCTGTGTTTCTTATTTTGGCCTGTAACTTGAGAAAAATATCAAGATGTAAGATGGGGTGTGGTCATAGATCAAACTTACTTTTTTTTTTCTTTTTTAAGAAAACCCATATTGTTTTATGCCTTAGGGGCAGCCTTAGCTTATTGTGTGATGACATGACTTAGAGTCAAGTTTGTGAACTGCTGTGAATAGAGATGGGCACATTTGGATGTTGCGTACATCTCGTTAAACCACAAAAAACTAAGCGTAAATTGAATTTCCCCTCAGGGAGACGATGAATGGTTCTTCTTATAATGTGACTTGGTACTTCAAGAGGTGAAGCAAGAGGAAAAACAGCTTTACTGCATATTACACTGGCTGTCCAAACTCCTCACAAGCCACGGCCTCACGGTAGCCAATTGAACTGCTGAAATGTAAATCAACGGGTAAACTGAAAGGTTCACTTTTACACCATTCCATTTATCCCAGACCTTTGCAGTTCTCTGCTTTAATGTGAATGCTGCACTTGTTTCTGAAACCTTGGACACTGGAATGATAGGAACATGCAAGTCTCCTTGGTGCTTCAGGTACAAGCCTTATTAAATTATAACTTGAATTTTTGCCGACATGTTATGCAGACCAAACAAGATGCAAAAATGTGCTCTTCCTGCTTAGGATCTTGTCACACTTCTCTGGTTTTCGGTTAATCCAATGTTATGCCATCATTGTACTTTCCAGCAGCGCTATCTTGTTTTCACTGTAAAAGTAGCACACATGACAATGTGATAATGACATATACCTGCTTTTTAACATTGATGAGAGAGTCCGCATGCTGTTTTGTAGCTGTTTCGATTTGGTGTTGTAATGAGTCCTGTCATGGTCGGAGGAAATATCTCAATCAAGAGATGAAGAGAGTCATTTCTTTTTACACAAACCTTAAATACTGACAGAACCACTGTCATCCAGCCATACCTTCTCCCACTCCATCTCCTGTTTCTCCATCACCACTTTACTCATCTGATTCTCAAACCGAGCTTCTGCCTCCTAAGCCGTGAAGAGATTTTTGAAAAGAAGCAGAAAGTCAACAACCAAAATTCAATTGCATATAATGAAAACAATTACCGGTACAATAAATTGACATGAACTTTGCAAAACATACTGACAATGCAGTTACACTCTCAAAAACACTGGAAGTACAGTACATAAATACAGCGCATACAGGCAAAGATTTTCCTGGGAAGGATCAAAAGTTTCACTTCTCCATTCTTCAGTTTCATTATAAGCACACCATTGAGAGAGATTCGCATTAAAGGGGAGGAGATATTTGTTGTAAGCTGTCCTTATCCTCCTCCTAACCCCCCAGAAACCAGTCAATTTCTTTCGATGGCCATGAGACTATTTATGTGCATTTGGGAGCAGTTTAACTCTGTAAGATTATTTTATAAGATCCCATTAAACTATGGTACCAGCTCAGTGCTGCAAAAGGAGGGCACAAGATCAAGCTGTTATTTTCCCTTTGAGAAATAATCATGACGCGTTGAACTGATGTCAGAAATACGCTACAGCTTTACGGAACGCGTTCTTCCATCGTAATCCAAACACAACATACAACAGATTGATTGAGAGCTGATTATAAAACAACAATAATAATAATATCTAATATTTCGAAAATGTTGTCGGGCTCTCGTCTCATTTGTTTTGTTGCAGTTTTCAATAAAAGACTGAGTCACCTTCCCTTTAGATTTGAAGATACAACTCTTTGCTGATGATGAACCTCCACTTTTTTTTTAATTGTCACATTGTGTTTTTATTTAAATCAAAATCAATGGAAGCCATATTAGATATTACACATGTGCATTTTTGCTGGATGTGTTTTCATATCCTTTCATTCCCTTTACAAGGAAACCCCAAATTGTTGTCTCTGTCTTGTCCAATCCATTGGCAATTGAGTATCAGCACCATGACGACATGGTACTCCTTAACCTCTGCGTTGAGAGAAGCAGCCTGGGGAGGATCCGAAAAAAAATTCCCGTTGATGTGACAATAACAATAAAACAGAAATTGCAAAATATAGTCCACCCCACATTTTTGCTCCTCTAACTTTTATACACACTGACAATGTACTGTCAGGTTCAATGTGTTTGCTTGAGGGTGTGATGATGGTATTTATTCTCCCCATTGCTATTTAGAAACACATTAACTTTTTACTTATTGGTCAGGGGCCAAATAGCATGTCTGACCTCCAGTCTCGTGAACAATAATACGGCTGACACTCAGATAGCCAAAAGAGACGGTTAGAGCGCTTTCGGGTCAAGATAATCACAACAGTCAGAACCTATTCTTTACAACAGCTTTTCAAGTAGGTTGCGCAAGCAAAATATTTAATTGAATCAGATCTCATTTGATGCAAATATCAGGCAAGTAAAAGCTGATTTGTTCTAAAAAAACAAAACAATTAAATTGGGGGGTTATTCATCCATTAATCAATTTTCTATTCTGCTTACTTTCAAGAGAGTTCTGAGCTGGAGCTGAGTTAGAGTTAGTTAGGCACCCTTGATGGGTTGCCTGCCAATTGCAGGTCCTTTTAGAATCACTTGTCAGAGTTCCCAATCTTTTCTTGAAATTATTTCCCATGACTTTTCCATGACTATTTCATCTGTTACAGTACCAGTCAAGTTATCACAACATCCACTGTTAAGTCCACCCCCAAAATTTGGCAAAGTGTTTTTTTCGACAATTGCACCTTTTATTTTGCACACTTAAGCGGACTGCTTCAATTGTACCAAATACCACACCAAATTGGCAAAAACGAACAAAACATCGAATGGCTCTCTCAGAGCTGCGAATGGATTCTCATCGATCACCCCAAAAGAGAGCCATTCAAAAGAATCACTTAATGTTTGCAAACGTCATAAAACTAATATAAGATCTCACTTGGATGTTATTGTCGAAATGACTTTCGTTGGTAAGTAAATCAAGACGATGAAACACAGCTGATTCACTCATGAGCTGCTGATGGGTTGGAGATGCCATAGCCCATGTTTTGGTAGCTGGCACATAATAGGCAACATAGGGCTGTCTTCGAGCAATAGGCGGGGGACACCCTGAACTGGTTGCCAACCAATCGCAGGGCACACAGAGACAAACAACCATCCGCGCTCACACTCACACCTAGGGACAATTCGGAGTGTTCAATCAACCTGCCATGCATGTTTTTGGAATGTGGGAGGAAACTGTAAAAAATCCACGCAGGCCCGGGAGAACATGCAAACTCCACACAGAGAGGCCAGAGCTGGAATTGTACCTCTGCACTGTGAGGTTGACGCGCTAACCACTGGACCACCGGGCCGCCCAGAGTTCAACATATTGTATTTATTTTCTAATAGAGCCACGGCTAACTACATCACTGTCACCAATGTTATGCTGTTCTGAGTGCATAAGAAAAAGCATGTGAATCGCTTCCAAATGATTTAATAAAGTGCAATTGCTATTACTGCATAGATGCATCTGTGACTTTTGTTTTTTCTGGTTCATTTTTGTTTACATTTCTTGAAGTATTATCGTAATAATTTGACAATTCTAGTGATACGAAACGTCCAGTCCATTTCATTACAATGTGTGGTTGAAAACAGGGTTGCCAAAGTTGGCTCAAGCAAGTTTATTAATCAATTCAAGGCAAGCTGAAAGGAGAGCTCAATTTTCATGATTGTAAAATAAAATAGGTACCGTATTTTCCGCAATATAGGTCGCACCAAAAAGTCTTCAATTTTCTTAAAAGCTCACGAGCGCCTTGAAATCTGGTGCGTCTTGTGTAGGGTGATTACGATAATACGTCGACTCCAAGATGGCTCCTTCCTGGAGACATGCTTCCAATGTTATAACTTGCTGTTGGTTCAGTGAACTGTGTCGCTGCTTTATTAAATAAGTTTGTGTTGCAGCTCCGAATAAAGTTCGTATATAAATATTTTTTTAAAAACAGTCTTAACAAATACAGGTACGTCTTTGTCTGTCTCCGTGCCTTCTTCCGTTTGACTCGAGAGGCATTCAAGACCGCCTCAGAAAAACGTAAATTAACGATTACTTCAATGAAACTAAAAAAATTGAAAATAATACATAAAAACTGAAAAGCAAGCGAGGACATCACAAAATAAATTCTATAGCCCCCCCTACAGAATTTATATTGTGATTTCATCATTTGTGAATACACAACAAAGGAATAAATAACTACGACTGACATGCGATCGTACTGTTGGAGCTACGATCAAGGAAATGCCAATACGTTTTTCGAAGGCGGTCATGAACGCCTCTCGAGTTGACCGGAAGAAAAGAAGGCACGGAGACGGACAAAGACGCACCTGTATTTGTTGAAAAAAAGAGAGCTGTGGTTGTGGTTTTATAATTTTTTTTAAACGCAGACTATATTAATGGTTTTCACAATCTCAATAAATACAGGTACTGTACGTCTTTATCCGTCTCCGTGCCTTCTCTTCCGTTCCACTCGAGAGGCGTTCATGGCGCCTCCGAAAAATGTAAATTAATTATTACTTCAATGAAACTATGAAGAAAATCAAGCGAGGAAATCACAAAATAAATTCTGTAGGGGATATAGAATTTATTTTGTCATTTCTCGCTTGATTTTCTGTTTTGATGCATTATTTTCAATTTTCGTAGTTTCATTTAAGTACAGTAAAAGTTAATTTACGTTTTCAGAGGTGGTCATGAACGCCTCTCAAGTTGAACGGACGCCTCGAGTTGAATGGAAGGAGCGTGCACCATCTAGTGGAGGAGGCATTGTAGATTGCGCCTTATAATGCGAAGCGTCCAATGTATGAAAACAATTTACAAAATAGCCATTCATTGAAGGTGAGCCTCATAATCCAGTGCGTCTTTTGGTGCGGAAAATACGGTAATCAATATCAATAAATATTTACATTGTAACTATTCCTATTTTTATGAATGCACCAAGTTACAGCAACATGTTTGTATTATTTGCAGCACTGGTTCTTCTGAGAATATCTTCCATGTGAAAGTACAATTGCTGCTGCATGAAATCCTTGACTGAATTGAAAATCAATAAAAGTCAATCATGAATTGAATTGGACCCTTGTGAATCGAATCAATTTTGGAAATCTGAATTGATATCGAGCCCTAATTTCTACCTCCTCCCGCACTGCTCCTCTGTAGCCATGAGATAAAACAAAGATGTGCCCGACACTCTGGACCATATTTACTGTCTGCGTGTGCCCTGCGGAAATCACTTTTGTTTTTATTTTGTACATGAAAATGTTTGTTCAATTTTTGTTGCAATTATTTTCTTATTTTCGTTCACTAAAATAACTTTGATGCGAACGTCTTGTGTGACTATTTGACTTCCAAGTTTGTTTGTTTTTAATGCAACTTTTGAGAAACAGTCATTTTGAATAATTTGACAAAGTCAAACTTTGGAATAGTTTGAATTTGGAATACACTGTCATACTATTATTGTTCCAACTCTTGTTTCCATTTGGAAAATATATCGAACATGCGCAGAAATGTGTCATCTTCTACTGTACCCTTCGAATGTGCAGCTCCTCTACAACCTCAAGCAGATGTGTTTTAAATTCCAGCAACTGCAGTAAGATAGTTCCCCCACTTTCTGACTGGCAGGGGGTGTTCAGCAGAGGCCTCCCCGGTGATACTCCCACCTAATTGAGTGAAATTAATTAATGATCAAACAATTAGAAACACAGCTTGTCAGGTGAATGTAAAAGAAACACAGGCAGTACAATTCTTCGGGCTTGATTTACTAAGGTTATCTTGACACATCACTTACCTAGCAATACAATTTTGGAGCTTCTGAATGATCTAACGGCTGACTTGGAGCCATTTACCAGAAAACATGACATTATTTCAAATTGACAATGCAGAAAATGCACAAACATATGTTAATGAAGTTTCAGTTACTGGTTTGGTCCATAATATCACTGACAATACAGAAAAAATATGAATATTAATGTACAATTGTTTTCCAAAGGAAAAAAAAAACATGCGTCCTAAGACCCGAACTCTTGCAAGGGATGCATTTTTGTCCACACATGTGGACGCCAGGTCATAGGTTAATTTGATTCAACAAAAAATGTTGACACCTTTACAATGATCATAGAAACCACACGAAATACTTGAATACACAATGAGCTTTATGACACGCCCAGAGGGATAAAATTACTTTGATGACTAATTAGTCTCAATTCAGGTTCTTATTGTAAGAAACAGGGCATAACAACTGTATTACATTGTACGGGTGTTACTTATAAATGGCCAAACATCGAGTGACAAATAGAATGTTTCTGGTTTTATTGAATACCCTCAAATAGCGTACAGGAATTTGAATCATACTGGCTAACATAATGTGAGATAATGGGTGAGTGAGAAGAGTGGAAGGCGGTTTGGTCCTCAGTGGTAAACTACAACAGGGGTCAGCAACCTGGTGCCACAAGGATGGGACATTGTGATTTCTTAGCAATATCACCCAAATGAGCGTTTGAAATTATAAACAACTATTGTGATTTTTAGGTATTAAGTAGTGCATTTCCTACCTTGTAGATTGATAATTATTGTGAAAAATAATTAACATGATCAGTGTCTTCAAATAGATCAATCTCATTACGTATTCAAAATAACATAATAGTAATTAAAAGTTATTTGAACATACTGCATGTTTTAATTTAGAAGTGGGCATCGAACTGGTACAGCTTCACATTAACTGATACCCAAGAAGTAGCGCTCGAGTTTCAAGGTTGGTGACCCCCGTACTACAGACAGTATACTTGGTGTGGCTACGTCCAAGAAGTGGCAACTTACAATTGTACTGGGTGAGAGAACTCCAGAATCTGTACTGTGGTCCATTACGTTGCTTTAATGTAGACCAGTGTTTCACAACCTGAGCCAAGGCAAGGCAAAAATATTTACATTAAAAGACTGTCAAGGCACAGTAGACTACCAAACAAAAAGTAGATACACAAGTCAGAGATCATTTAATTGTTGTGCCTGATAATATTATACTATATCATTATTTGCAAAGAAATAATACGGTAATTTTCGGACCGATAAAGTGGGATTGGATAATTTCTTGTGGCACACCTAATGATCTCCCAAAGGGTGGGGAGTCACGTAGGTCAATGTCCCTCTGGATTGCCTGTAAGTGTTAATAAATTATATTAATTTTTTTTTTTTTAAATCACACACATTTTGTTCAAAAGTTGAATAAGATTGATGTTTAATTAAATATCAACACCCATATTTTGCTAATACAGTATATATTTAGTCATTTAGTATCAGTGGCGTCAAATTCTCACATTACAATTACTCGGTCTGAATATCAAGGCCTCATAATGTTTGCGAATTATTCTAATCGAACTGAATGGCTATGGAAATGCCACAATTATTTTTTTCTTTCTTTCTTTGTGTCATACTCCTAATAGTGTAGTGGAAGAAAACTTTTATAACAAATCTAAAATGAACCAGCCCATTGACAATCAATCATAGGGGTCAAAGCAATAACACTGGATAGACAAATGCTTCTGTCATTGTTTTTTTAAATTATCAAAACTATTTAATTCACCCTATTGATGGTCCGATACAACATATAAGTCAACTGACACACACAGACACACACACACGCGCACACACACACACACACACACACACACACACACACACACACACACACACACACACACACACACACACACACACAGTAAAAATGTCACAAGAAGTGGGAGGTCACGCTAAGCCAGTGATCTGTTAATAGAACAGATTTTTTTTTCTCTCATTTACCTTGCACAGGTATCAATCATGTCAAGGGATTAAATGATCTCGGTTAGAATTGGCAATAAAATGACACGTTGACCCCACGATGAGGATGCGGAAGTGTAAGTGCACTGTTGTATAAAAGTGTTGTGTATGTGTGTGCTATGTATACAACATCTTCATGAGTGCATGGATGGGGGTTTTTTGTGTGTGTGTGTGAGAAAGAGAGTGACTGAGTGTAAGGGAGGGGGTAAACCGCTGTACTGTATCTCTACATTATCCCCTATACAGTTGAGTGAGTATTAATCCTCACCTCTAAGACACAAAAGAGAGTCTTATCATAAAAGTCACATCCATTAAAATGGAGCATTTCTGTTAAGTACCTATTCTGCTAAAGTGTGTCAGTCACAATTCCTGAAATTTATAAGCAAATACCCCAACTACAGCCATAAACAATAAATGACAAATGCTGCACCCCCTTCCCCCGCATATTCTTAAAATCCTCTGTCTTTCTACTGCAGCATGGCTTAAATGGAAGTAGACTGCTATAGACTACATTTTTAATACAGTAGAATTGTTTTGTGATGCACCAAGTTTTAATTCAGACCTTTTTTTCTAGCACCAATCACTTAACCTTCAAAAAGGAACCAAATACTGACCAACTTGAGGACTGAACTATTTAATTAATTTAACGTTTCAATAAAATAATGTTGACCTGAATTAATCATGGATGAATTGAATTTGAAGAACAATTAGCAAAGCAATTTATACACCAAAACCACTATTAGCCAACCTTTGCTAACACATTTCTACTACAATAATTAATGCTTGCTCGCATGATTCATGCTAGTGTTGAATTGAAGATTTTCGTGCTATTCTTAAATTGAAGATACCGTATGGAGCTCATTTTCGACGATTGAAGGAAACAATCTATATATTCCTTATATTCCTTACCTACCTTGAAAAATTAGCCAACACCGAAGTTCATATTTTGGGGGGGGCGGTCAAAAGCTTTCACCCTGAAGTAAAAATTAGCCGGACACGCGGGTATTTCTTTATTTTTCTAAATTAGGGGTGAAGTAAGGTATAATGCAGTGGCAGACACGTCCTTTATTATTAAGAGCATGCAGTCAACGTTTTGGAAGTGAGGCTGTGATGCTTGTCACTGTCTTGGCTTTTAGCGTCACCTAGTGGTCCCATCCAATATTTCAAGAAGGCTTTATTTGCAGGCTTGGACGGCGTTGATTGCTCCTTCTTCGTCACCTGTTGTCAACTCGCTATTCTATGTTGCCTTGAGTCAACCACAAAGTTTGCAAGCATGGCCTCAATCAAAGAAAGAGCTGCGGCGTTGAATCTTGCTGAGAAACTACGTAATCGTCCTCAAGGTATGTTTTTACAACATTATGTGGTGGCATGAAACGGGGTCGTTTCGTTTCAAAAATCTGTTCTTTAATATTTTTTATTACTTAACTAGTGGAATGTCTTAACATGCTGACAACAATAACTGACAGTTTTGTTTATATGACCTGGATAATGTCATCGATGTATTGTCGTTTCTTCCCTAGTTCGAGGATTGGTCATGAAGGCAGCACAGTGTCCTACGTTAGAAAGCAACCTCATCTCACACCTCAGGTCTTCTTTGAAAGTCAAGCGTCGTCGAGTTTACTTTATGTCCCACAATGATTGCTTCCTGGGCTCTGAGGCTGTGGATGCTGTGGCAGACTACATTGGCAATGAGAAGGCCTTTGAGGGTGAGGCTGCAGATCAGTTGCGTTGTGTACGTCTTACTGTCTTAGTTATCATTTATTTATTGTTGTGTGGGTTATTTTTACACCGCGTGCAGCACTTTGTATCCAGCGGTGGTTGTTTTTTGCTTTATCAATACAGTTAAGTATGCTGAATTACTAACATTGTCCATGTACAATACTTAGTTTGATTTTTGGCATGTGGTTACTACAGCACCCATGACTGGTGATGGCCAGAATTTAATATCACTCTTAGTACTAATGGCACACGTTTGTGCCATTAGTACTGCGTACATGTGTGCACAGTTTTACCCTCATTAGTAATGTGGTTCATCTACTACCCTAATCGTCCTGCTATGTGCAATGGATTGATTGTCTTACTACTGAGGACAAATGGCATACTAATAGATGGACAATTCCGTGCATAGTAAGGCAGAATAACTGCTCAAAAGGCTTCCAATAGTTGCATAAGCATTCTGTACGACGCATATAAATTACTGTACATCTTAACCACCTGCTGTACAAACAAGTCTTTTTTCCCAAAATACAAGGTGCAGCAGTATGTCGGGCTAAAGTGGTGAATGTGTGCCAAGCTCTGTTGGACTGCAATATTTTTGAGGTAGTAGGAACTAAGGTGTTTGGGAAAGACAAGAAGCAGGCTGAGTTTCAGGACAGCAAGAGTGCACTTTACAGGTTAGTCTGATTAGTAGTGACTACACTCAGTACACCAAAAACATGTTTTTCAAGCTGTAAATATGTGGAGGTCGTAATCGTGTCACCCAGGTTTGTAAATGAGCATGCTCCATTAGTGGAAGACTTGAAGAAGGATGAGCTTGTGAGCAGTATCCAGAAACTTTTCTCTTGTTCTCCCTCAGACAGGTATGAGGTCAACCTAACCCTTCCACAAAGCTCATTTCATGTTGTGCGAAAGCCTGAATCATAACCGAATCCATGCAGTGCTGTTTTTGCTTTTGCAGGGAAGCTGAGCAGATGTATTCCCCTGGACCAAAATGTCCAATACCGACGCTTGTCAAATTCTCCCAGACATCCTCTACAGTGCCCCACTTAGGGAGCGCTGTCAGTACCAGTTTGCCAATGGAGACCAGAGTAGAGAACTTGAGTCTGAGTCCCAACAGATTGCAAACACATTCCGTTTTGCCACAATCGGGTAAGAAAATACACTTAAACGTTGTGATTATGATAATATTTGGGGGGGGCTTTATTGTCTAGAGATCTGTCCAAGCATAAAGTTAGTTTTGACACAACATTGTAAAGTACGGTAGCTAAAGTGGGGTACACTAAATAACAAATTTTAGCATTTTGTTCTCTTTTTGATCAAAGTTAGGGGGAAAAAATAGGCACATGTCAGAATCAGAAAATGTGTTTTTTGGTGATAGAAACTTTGGTTAAACAGCCCAGAAGTGGGGCACACGAGTCATGAGTTGGACTTGAGTCACTGATTTTATGCCTTGCTTTGTAAAAACTTCTAAAACACTCAACTTGACTGAGAATATGTTGACACTGTAGGTCAATTCCAGATTTGAATTGAATTAATTCCTTTTTTAGCATAGCCGCATATACAGACTCCACTTTGAACTTCTTTTCTGGCAGTGAGCATATGTCATATTTGATGTGGCAAGGCCTCGGTAAACGAATGCCCGTCAAATGGACTCAACTTAAGCGACAACCTGTATGCACCAAGTTAATGCCTCTTATTCACCCCTTTATGCACAAATTAATACATTCTGAGACAGATTCGCACCAGAAATATGGTGCATGTAATTATTATTATGGTACATATGTTTACTGCCATAGACAGTTTACGGGGTCAACATTTATCCATACTTTAACTTAGACTTTCTTGAACCAAGTAATGACACAACTTGCATAAAATTTGGTGGCTTGAAATTTGCTTGGTTTCCCCCACCCCAATAATTTGGGACTTTATTGTACTGTAACTTTATGACTTGAAACTTGCTTATGACATTGTCCCACCTTTGCTTAAGACACAGTGCTTGTCGTATGTTTTCTTTTTCTTCACTTTAAGACAGAAATTATAGTAGTCATTGAAAAAAAGATGCAGTTTGCCTCCAATACAATGTCATGCTACCACCGTTTGTATCTGTTTTCAGTTTATAACCCTCGCACCCCCACAAAAACTTAAATACCATTTAAGTAATGCTGACAGAAGATTGAAATATGTGTATGTATGTGACTGTATGTATTCATTGTGCTCCCGCTACAGTGGTAGATGAGGTGTGGCAGGAGCAAACTGTCTTCAGGTTATTAAAACTTGTGGATCTCCCCTATTGGAGGGGTGCTTCAGATCAGCCAAATATCTGCCTGCTCTGCTCAATCACACCCCATGACTCATAATAACCCTGACCTGATCTACAGCAACAATCACCTTGACAGACAAATCCTGAAGGCCTTCAAGGACTCTCAGTATGTTTTGTCTTTCTCAAACATATACCGGTACTGTATATTCCAACTTAAAGTGGGTAGGATCACTGGATTTATTTTAGAGTATAATAATAATAATACATTTTATTTATAATCGCCTTTCAAGACACCCAAGGACACTTTACAATAACAAAAAACACAAAACAATACGGGTTGAGCAAGGCGCACTTTCAATTAATGGCCTATTTTAGAGCTGTTTTCATATATAGGGCGCATCGAATAGAGGCTACAATAGTGGCTGTGGTTCCGTTATGCATCCACTAGATGAAGCTAAAGGAGATACAATACAATCCAGCTTTATTTAGAGCAGGGGTGTCAAACTCATTTTTGTCGCGGGCCACTTTTGAGTTAGGTCTTCCCTCAGAGGGCCATTATGACAGTGAAATCACAAAAATGTTTCGTGCACATATCGCATTATTACTTTTATGGGTAACAACATTATTGCAAAATCTCAATGTCATTTATTACACGTCATAATTTGACATTTCAGTGCATTTTTCGCAAGGATCATGCAAGTTAACACACATGATTTTCTTTCAAGGGGCCACATAAAATGATGTGGTGGGTCGGATCTGGCCCCGGCCTTGAGTGTGACACCTGTGATTGAGAGCTTTTACAAACGCAGCAGCTGTTTAAGCACTTTACATAATATTTAAAATACTACATCCAAGAAATCAGAATATTGATCCATATAGAAGGCGCTTCCGCTTTTCAGAAAATTGTATGCTTTTAGGTACGCCCTGTCGTGCGGAAAATACGCAAAGTGTTGGATATGCATCTTGTTGAAGCCGTGATGTTCATTTTACCGTTTCATCACCTAGAGATGATGGGTGGCTTCGTGCAGCCCTTGACTGTCTGGACTTCCTCCCTGACCAACCAGTAGTGAAGCTGAGTCGAGAGCTGCCTCTCTTGTTCCCACAGGATCAACAGAGGACTGAGCAAGGTGATGGCAATGTACCAGCATAAGCAGCACCTGATGGCAGGAAAAAAATCAGCAGAAAATATCCTATATACTTGTGCCATTATATACAGTAATTATTTTACTGTTTGACTGCAGGTAATCAATGCCTCTCTGACAGTGGCATGGCTCAGTGTAAGATGCTGCTGTATGGTACACTGGTGAGACACTACAGCAACACAGACAGACTTCCACTACTTCCTGAGCAAATGACTGATGTATATTCAGCAGTAACTGATCTGCTAGGTGGGGACTTAAGTAAACACAAGAAATTAAACATAAATGATTAATTTCTTCAATCAGTTTTTTAACCGCTATTATTGCCACTCAATCCCCTTCCGGCCTTGCTTCATCTTTCTCTTATTTTGTCCATTTTCAGCCAATGCTAAATTGGGCACAGCACTTGAAGTTCTCCAGCTGTGCTTGAAGCTTCTGCCACCAAGCCGCAGAGAGGAGCTAAGTCGAATTCTTGCCTTTATGACCGTGGCAGCTGACGCACAGGAAATAAAATTGGACAAGGAGGTGACGATCATGTTTGCCGTGTAGTACAGAGAACCCCCAGCTCATCAGTTTCCTATTTTCAGAGTTCATACGCATTTTTTTTTCTTGTCGAATCCATACGTAACTAAATTCGGGTGGGGAAGTGGGGGGGTGTCAGATTTTTTGTGTTTTCTGAAATGGCAGCTCTTTCAGCTGTGGCTGGGTTTGCTAATCACTGCCCCTTGGTGATGAATGAGCTAGATTTCCGATAATCATTATCACGAAAGGAGGACGATGAATCATTAACAGAAGACTGCTAAGCCAAGCTAAACAACAAAGCATCATTAAATGTGGTCTCAAAACACCAGAAGAAGTGTTTGGTGCGACAATACACGTTTCACTTTAGTCTTGCTAGAATCGCACACACACGCATGCATGCGCACGCATACAGAGTAACCAACTATGAACAGCAACTTAATGTCTAGGGAGAAGATACAATGCATAGTCACACACAGGACAGTCTGAAAACCAATACGACATGCTGTATTTATCAGGAGTGACGTTTTGTTTATTGCACAATACAGTGACGGGTTTTCAATTTGTCTTTTGAGATCCGCATCAATGGTAATGGGAATCATAAAAATGTTCTACTTTTGGAACTCAAAGTGCTTTACACTGTTTCCTCATTCACTGACTAATGATGCAGAGTGAGGAGAAACTGGGGGTTCAGTATCTTGCTTAAGGACACTTCGACAAGGTCGCAATGGCAGGGGATTGAACCCCCAACTGCTGGGTTGGGAGACGGCCACTCTCATAACCGATGCAAGTAATTGACCTGGATTCCGCTATTTTACACACTGCATGAAGTCAAGTTTCTTTTAAAAAGGAATGCAAGCAATCAAAATTTTAAAAATTGCGACATAAATGTTAACTGTGACACACATTCAATGACCAGTAACTTAAATACGCATGACAAAGATAAATGTCCTGATAACTTTATGAATTAAATCCGTTGCACCACACAAAGCATTCTGAAAACCGAAAAGGAAATCTAGTTTTTGAACAAAAGAATGGAAATTGCATGTTTTTAGGCAATTCTGTTTATGGAAAATGTATGGGGGCTTTTTTTCCAAATTTGGTTGCTCAATTGGCAAATTGTACCAATGTTTTAGCGATCTTTTGTTCGGTCTTTACAAATGGAGTAAAATTATTGTCTAAATATGAAAAAGAATTTGAAATCGCAAGATGCAAAAATTTTCACTGCGCTACATGTGGCAGGAGGTGGTGACTAAATGAAGGCAGTAAAGGCAACAATTTGAACTGCCATTAAATTGTGGGTCATCACTGGCAAAAAACAAACAAAATAAAATCTAATGTTTTTATTCAGTCAGTTCCAGGCAAGATGGCTGATCTGCCCCCTGGAATGTGAATGTGTTATAGATGGAGAACAAACTTGCAGTGAAGAGGTCTTTTCCAGGGCCATCCTTAACAGCAAGGCTCTGTCAAAAGAGAAAGAGGATCTGATGGTAGTCTTCATGCTCAGCAACGTAAAGGAGGTCTTCAAGGTATGAAAGTCTGCCAGTTTTTTTTCATTTTCACACTCCTTTTCAATGTGGACACAAACTCGCATTATGGCTCAGGGTTCAACAATCAACCCCAAGTTCCAGAAGCAGTTTAGTTCATCCGTTTAACTCATTAATCTGTGAAACAGGAAGGATGTTTCTTTTGTGGTTTGAAGTGGGTGTTTAAGTTTGGAATTTACTAATGCTGTAGTTCTTTTTTTTCTTCTTTAATCTATATCTTAGAGAGGCTATCTCTGAATTCATCGAGACAGTGCACCAGCCAAGGCAGTAAAAAAAAGACAGGAACACTATGATCCAAGTTATGAAATTCTAACTTAAAATGCACTGTATCTGTTTGAGCATGTCACTGGAAAGGATCGACGATTTGTAGTGAAAGGTCTGTTGCCAAAAAGCTATTATCTGACGCACACAAACTATTTACCCACAGACTTTTCTTCTTTTTGCTCCAGATACCTGGAGACCTGCACAAAGACGTGAGCGACAAGCTGGCTGAAGTCGTTCAAGGGAAACAGCCCGATGTCACTGGTGAATGTCTATTTTTAATGGAAAAAAATAGCAAACAAAACACCTTGACAATAGCAGATCAAAATAGCATTGTCCAAGAAATACTATGATATAGGGATAGAATAAGTAGATTGGGACGGTCATTTCAATCTGATTTAATACAGTATATCAATTACCAGTAATGACCATGACATTTTTTGTCTGGAAAAGAACAAATTGTCAATGGCCAATTTGTTTAACATTAAGTATGGAAAGCTTAGAAACCACGCATTAAAAGGAACACCACAGTTATTTTTAAAAATCACTCGTATGGGATTGGAAAAAAAAAAGTGTTCATTTTTTGTTTGTTTTGTAGGCTGTGAGGTTCCCAACAGGATTTACACTGACACTACAAAGACCACCACTGATCAGGAACTCTGGTCTTTACTTCACATCATTCAGCTCGACACAAAGATATCGCCCAAAGAGAGGAAGCGTCGACTTAGGCAGTTTTACCAAGCGCATCCGAAGATATTTAATAAGTACTTTGGTGAATCTGCTGTTAATCTGCTGTAAATTTGTGCTTTGCCCGTTGTCATTTACATCTAAAAAAGAATAATTAAAAGTTTGCCAGCAGGCTTAAGAGACACCATTGTGATAGTTATTTTCGAAATGCAACTAGAGCATCTTCAAGCTTGTCAGCGGTGGATAATGTTTTTGTTGAAATGGACTCTAAATAAACAGATATTGCTGGTAATGTATTTGATCTGTTTTGTTTTGGAGAGCTTGTTTGAAAATATAGAAGCACACTGTACTGTAATCAGGATCCACTCTCGTGACCTATTACTGCCTACTCAATTGTTGTGTGAAATACAAAAATCGCTCGCTTCAATATAAATTTGACCAATCAGTTTCAACCTTAATTGCACCGCCATCCAATTAGGAGAACAGTATCTCGGGCCCTTACTAACATGAAAGAATTTAGAGAAGAATACATAATTTTTTTTTTCTACATGAAAAGTGTTTCTTCGTTACAGTATAGATGTAATTTCCATCGGTTCATGTTAAATAGGACAATATCATCTATCCATCCATCCATTTTCTAATCCGTTTATCATCACAAGGGTCGCGGGCGTGCTGGAGCCTATCCCAGCTGTCTTTGGGCAGTAGGTGGGGCGGCACCCTGAATTGGTTCCAAGCCAATCACAGGCCAAATCATTGATACAACACCCATATCACATGTTGCATGTTTTTCCAATATAATGCAGCTTCACATACTTACTATACTTACTTTAAAATGCTAAGTGTTATAATGTATGAGATCTTTGAGTATCATTGTAGTGTCTCGAGGGCGGGCCGAGTGTCCTCTTTTTTTGGAAATAAAAATATGTTCACCCTATTGTATTTTGTTTTTATGTGTGTTTAACATGCTCCAACTTAATTGGAATTGGGTTTGTAATTTTGTGAATGCCCGGAGACAGCTGGGATAGGCTCCAGCACCCCCGCGACCCTAGTGAGGATCAAGCGGTTCAGAAGATGAATGAATGAATGAATAAAAGTCAAAGAAATTAAAACCTCCGCCACGCAGATATTGGTGCACCATTGGTTATTGTAGCATTTTATAGAGCAAACTAACACAATGTACTGTATAGTAAATCAAATATAGAAACAGAAATACGAATATATTTAAAATACACGTGCTTACTTGTTACTATACAAAGTGTCAGAGGATTTTTAACTTCATATTCCAATGTGTGAACGGATTTTAATTTGCTTTAAAACAAGTAAATAACACGATATGGGATGTTGAATAGAGAAACGACTGGAGAAATAGACAATTACAATGCGACGGGAGGAGCTCGAGCATGGCGTCATGTTAGCCCAACCCAAACCGGGAAGTGACACTCGTCAAAAGATCCCCACGGAAGTCTCACGAAGCCTTGAAGCTTTGCAACTAAATGCCCGTACATCCAGGCAATCACTAACACCCGAAATCCGCGTGGATTATCTGGACTCCATAATCATAAATCACTCTAGCCGTTTACTGAAAGAGTGGGGCTTCACAGGTCCCTGGTGACGTCACTCGCCTAGAACGAATCACGCCACGATACGCACCTCACTTCCGGGATTTTTTGACGCACCCCCGAATCCTCGGCAAAAACCTCCCATCGCTCACGAAAATCTGTTTACTTGATGAATCGAAGGGTCTCCCGTGTACGAAACGTATGACCGTTAAGCGTGTCAATATTTTTGTCACAGCAGCTGCGTCTCCGCTGTGTTATTGTTGATACGAAATTGCGGGTCGAGCTAACGTCAGATAATTTGAAGCTCATATAATTCCAAGAGACATCTGGCAATAAGGTGAGTGACGTTGCAATTTATACGAAGGTAAAGAGATTTTGACGTTTGCGTCTCCCACTTTAGTGTTAGCGTCAGGCACTTTCACACCATCACTCATCTTTAGGTTGACAACAAACCCATCCTACTTTTTTTCCTTCTGTATGGTAATACTTTATGAACTAAACGATCCAATACATTATTATTTTTGTCGAGCAAAAAACACAAGATGCTTGTGACAACCGTGTAATCGTTATATTTAGAAGACAAGTCAAGTCGTCACCGCATTTGTCATTTGATATTCTGCAGACGGGCGGCCCGGTAGTCCAGTGTTTAGCACGTCGGCTTCACAGTGCAGAGGTACCGGGTTCGATTCCAGCTCCTGCCTCCCTGTGTGGAGTTTGCATGTTCTCCCCGGGCTTGCGTGGGTTTTCTCTGGGTGCTCCAGTTTCCTCCCACATTCCAAAGACATGCATGGCAGGCTGATTGAGCACTCTAAATTGTCCCTAGGTGTGAGTGTGAGCGTGGTTGGTTGTTCGTCTCTGTGCGCCCTGCGATTGGCTGGCAACCGATTCAGTTCCCCGCCTACTGCCCGGAGACAGCTCCAGCACCCCCCGCGACCCTAGTGAGGATCAAGCGGTTCGGAAGATGAATGAATGAATGAATGTATTCTGCAGACACGAGCATGCCAAATGAGGCTGACCACAACGAGGGTGGAGGAGACAAGGAGTCTGAGGAGAGTGCACAGGATTCTTCTGAGCAGTCAGTGAGGAAGCGAGTCCGAACAAATACACCAAGTCCACAAAGAGGAGCAAACGCTCCACAAGGTAAGGGGGAGTTGTTTACATGGGAGCAGAGCTTCATCAACAGCTCTGATCAGATCACGGCCCTGCAATTTATCAAAATGCTCCAATATTTATTAATTGAGTATTTGGTGAATGCCTTCAACCCAAAGTGCATAATTTAAGGAGAACAGCTCATTGGGGTGCATTTTGAATTGAAATTACCATTGTGATTCTTACCTCATAGCCAGCCCACCCAGGTTTGTGTCTGTGGAGGAGTTAATGGAAACAGCAAAAGGAGTTACCAATATGACTTTGGCCCATGAAATAATGGTGAACCAGTCTTTTCAAGTTAAACCATCTGAGCTTCCTGAAGGAAGGTGAGGTTTTTGCATGCTGGAAAAATGGTTAGCAATTCATTTCTTTGAATAACAACCCCTCCACTGCCCCTGTTGTACAGCTTGGAGCGCAGAGTGAAAGAGATTGTACACCAAGCATTCTGGGACTATCTAGAAGCTCAATTAAAGGAGGATCCACCACAGTACAGCCATGTTATCCAACGGCTGGCTGAAATTAAAGAGGTGAAGCCCAGGAGACTACAAACACCAATTTTTATGACATGGCAAATCAATGAGCTCCTGTCGACTAGGATCACATTAGCCAAACGGATGTTAGGATTTTATCCAGTTATGTAATTTATTCTGGCTTTTAGGAGACAACATAAAACAGTATGATTATTAGATTAGAAAAGAACACATGCACAACTAAGTAGGGGGAGTTCAGGGTAAGATGCCCCCTTAAGAAAAATGTCAAATTTTCTCTGGAAATATAAAAACATTGAATATTAATATTATAAGCACACAAGAAGTAAACACATTCTTCAGGTAATTAATTCACAGGAGACTGCAAGTTCTTGGGTGCTGTTTACTTTTGAGTTTGGTGTTATAGTGGCGACTTAGGTTGAATTCTTTCATTATTAATAGCATGTTTAGGCAAACAAGGTGGATCAATTTATGTTTAAATTCAGTGAACATCCATCCATCCATCCATCCATTTTCAAATCTGTTTATCAACATGAGTGTTGCGGGCATGCTATAACCTATCCCAGCTGTCTTCGTGCAGTCGGCGGGGTACACCCTGAACTGGTTGCTAGCCAATCACAGTTCGGTGGATATATTGTATAATTTGCTTCCCATTAAAACATATCTATCTATCTATCTATCTATCTATCTATCTATCTATCTATCTATCTATCTATCTATCTATCTATCTATCTATCTATCTATCTATCTATCTATCTATCTATCTATCTATCTATCTATCTATCTATCTATCTATCTATCTATCTATCTATCTATCTATCTATCTATCTATCTATCTATCTATCCATCCATCCATCCATCCATCCATCCATCCATCCATCCATCCATCCATCCATCCATCCATCCATCCATCCATCCATCCATCCATCCATCCATCCATCCATCCATCCATCCATCCATCCATCCATCCATCCATCCATCCATCCATCCATCCATCCATCCATCCATCCATCCACCCACCCATCCATCCATCGATAGATAGATTAGACAGCCCCTCTGTGAGCCGTCACCTTACCGTGGTGGAGGGGTTTGTGTGTCTCAATGATCCTAGGAACTAAGTTGTCTGGGCCCTTATGCCCCTGGTAGGGTCCATCCATGGCAAACAGATCCAAGGTGAGGGACCAGACAAAGTACAGCTCAAAAACCCCAGATTATGATCGAATTATTTCGATCTCGTATTCCCTTGCCTGGACGCGAGTCACCAAACGAGATCTTAGAAACAAGCGACGGAAATGAGTTTCCTCCGCAGGGTGTCCGGGCACTCCCTTAGAGATAAGGTGAGAAGCTTGGTCATCCGGGAGGGGCTCAGGATTGAGCCACTTCTCTTCAACGTTGAGAAGAGCCAGATGATGTGGCTCAGGCATCTGGTCAGGATGCCCCCATGGTGAGGTGTTCCGGGCATGTACCACTGGCAGGAGGCCGCGGGTCTGACCCAGGAGACACTGGAGAGACTATGTCTCCTGTCTGGCCTAGGAATGTCTTGGGATCACCCAGGAAGAGCTGGAAAAAGTGATGGAAAAAAGCAAGTCTGGGTTGCCCTGCTGAAGCTATTGGCCCTACAACATAAGCATAAACTGTCGAGGATGGATAAATGGATGGATAGATGGATAGATAGATTAGACAAGATAAAAAGGGCTGCTATCAAAAATCATAGGGAATACACCTCTATGCTGTACAATATAATGCATTTTTATTTATATCGTGCTTTCACAACAGTTGCAGATGTAACAAAGCACTTTCGTGTAGGTATTTATTACTTTATATCATCAGTGTTATTTGTCATCAACATTTAATGCACCAATCCATACCGATACATCAAAAAACGAAGTCAGGAAGTTGCATGCAAGCAACAAATTAGACAAACCCATACCAAGGAAAATTGTTGCATCATAATTTATGTTACAGTCTTCAGCTGTCATTATTGTGATTAATGTTGTAAATGTTGAGCTTTTTCTTTTTAATAAGCTATAATCTATCATTATGTATCTGCAGACGTTGCTATCTTTCTTGCTGACGGGCCATAGTCACTTGCGGTCCCGAATTGAGGAGGTTCTTGATCTGACTCTAATCCAGCAGCAGGCGGAGAAAGGAGCACTGGACGTTGGTGCCCTTTCCAATTTTATTATTGAGATGATGGGATCGCTTTGTGCTCCCTGCAGGGATGAGGATGTCAGTAAACTAAAGGAGATTACAGAGTTTGTCCCTTTGCTCAAGTAAGTGAAATAAATTTTAACTACAGAACTACTTCTTTATCGCAGCGGCTCCACTTGTTGTCTGGTTAAGAGGGAAGAAATTTCATCTGTGCTGTATGTTCCACATGCAGCGCATTTGACAATAAAATTGTACTTGACTTGACTTTATCCAGTGTGTAGTTTGCTTTATGTAGTTCAAGTGAACTGAATTTAAGGGGAATTAAACGGGAACTCAAGTAAAGAAATTCCTTTGCAATGTTTTAGTGGCCTCCACTCGTCAAAACACAGTATTCTGATGAATATTTAAAATTGTCATTCACCCATTATTTGAACGGCTTAACCTCAAGAAGGTTGCAGGTGTGCTTGTGCCTATCCCGGCCGTCTTCTGGCAGTAGTACAACCTGAACTGGTTGCCAGTCAGTCACATAGCACACACAGATAGACAATCATTCACACTCAGAATCACACCTTGGGACAAATTAGAGTGTTCCATTAACCTGCCGTGCATGTTTTTGGAATGTAGGAGGAAACCGGAGTACCCGGAAAAAACCTACGCAGGCACAGGGAGAACGTGTATACTCCACACAGGAAAGCCAGAGCCTGGAATCAAGCCCCGAACCTCTGTACTGTGAGAAGGACGTGCTTAATAGCCGACCACTGTACCACTTGATTAAAATTGTGCTTGTGGAATTGTGAAAACAATTAAGCAGATTAATCCACCAAGTTTCGTTCATCTCTGGCATCTGACATTTTACTCAGCATTGCCCCCTGCTGTTGACTGAAATTGATGTCAAGGTGCCTTCGGGTTCACATTGCAAACCCAGAAAACAGATGAGCTGTGTCGTTGGCAATGCGAGCCTGAGGACTCTTTGATGTCAGTTTTAGAAGAGTGAGGACACATATCGGGTGTGTGGGGGGCTCGAGTTCCCCTTAAAATAACTCCCTTAAAATAACATAGCAGCAAGCAAGCAACTATTTTATCTTTTCCACATTAGGGAGAATGAAACATTTTAAATCACTAAAAATGACAGCTCTGACACCCAAACGCCGCATTCGCTCTTCATTTATAAGCAGCAAGTACTGAATCAACTCGAATGCATTACTAATTTTACTTATGCTAAAGTACACATCATTGTCCACAAAATGAAAAATCTAATTCAAAATCATAATGGTCAAAGGAGTGCATTTAAATTACGGTAAGTGGACAAGTGTCCTGTACAAAGATGTGTTAACGCAGCCTTGTCAACCTATGGAAGTAAATTTCTTAAACCTGCAGTGGTCAATGGCAGAAACCAGCCAGGGTGTTTTGATCACATTTGGTAAAGTTTTAACCATAAGTGGCAATATAGGTCCAAAAGTAAAATCCTTGCTGCAGTTTGTCTGTAGCCACAAGTTCTTCGAATCAACTGTCAGAAGCACCTTTGGCTAAACCCAAACTGTGCCTAGGGTTTTTACTTTCTGGATCTGGATTGACCGTTTCCGGTTTTGAATATGAGAGTGTTCTGTCATACCAGCGAGTGAGAGCGAAGGTCCCTCTGCTCCTTGTCCAAGTTTGCAAACTCCGTTTGTGCTAGTGGAGCATCAGAGGCCAAAATGCGAAGTTACGACAAAGTCGTTGATACATTGCCACGATGAGTTTTATTGACTGAGAGCTGAAAAGTTTAATTTAATGCTCATTAAGTAGGCCTTCTGCAACACCTAGAAACACTTCCCGGTGTCGCTTTCCAAGTGTGACACTAGTTCACGTGACAATATGCTATTATTTATTCTCAATCATATCTGAAAATTATGATTTTGCATTTGTTTGTAACTGCGAATTCACATCTCGATTCCAGTCACCAAAGATTTGTGCATAGCCATAATAATAATAAAGTTAAAACGGTGAAGTAGAGGAAAAACAACTGCCAACAGCATAATTCTCCCTTTCGCTCCTTTCTTACTCATTTGTCAATCTGTCACCATCTTACTTTATGAAGCATGAGAATGCCTTTTGTGTGAAGAGAGGGTTTTTGACTGATTCTATCGGGGCAGCATAGTGAACTAGTTCTAATGACTAGTGGTTAGCACGCCCGCTTCACTTTAGAGTTCTGGCTTCGTATCTCAGTTTGGGCATTATGATGTGCTTGCTCTGCCTGTGCTTGTGTGAATTTTCTGTGTGTATTCTGGCTTCCTCCTACATTCCTAAAACATGCACGGGCAACTATTAGACTAGATTAGTCTCAATTGTCCATAGATGTAAATGGTTGTTTACATTTCAGTATCCTGCGATTAGACAGCAACCAAGCCAGTGTTTAGCCCACCTCTCTCCTCGGTCAGACGGGATAGGCTCTAACCCAGAGGTGGGCAAACTACGGCCCGCGGGCCGGATCCGGCCCGTTGGGCTTTTTAATCCGACCCGCCGAAGGTTGCTACACAGCACAATTAAGGTTTGATATAAATGATTGCATTCATTTCATTTGGACTTGTAATGACAGGCATTTCAACGCCAGGTGGCGCAGTTACTTGAAGTTGCAGAGCACAAGGAGGGAGGGGGAGACGATACGGAAGCCAGCAGTAGCGCCAACTCAAGCAACTCCCGCTCGATACGACGGAATAAGTGTGTCCGCACCGCTATTTTCTATCATTGGATCCAAAACAGCGACATGCAAGTGACTCTTTGTTGCAGTGAGTTTTACTGTAATTGCGAACATTTTCACGTCCTGTCGATCATGGCATGATCAACGAAAAGGTACAGTAATGGCCACGGAAGAGAAAGTGAAGTGTATCTTATTAAACGAAGCGAGTTACAAAATACGAAACATTCAGGAGACGCTTGAGTCTGCAAGACTCAAATCTACAAGACTTTGAAAACGAAAAGTGATTTGTGCTCAGTCCGATTTTGGCTATTTCCATGCCCAGAGTGAATTGCTTGCGGCTCGACGGACAGTCGAGTAAATAAACGTTTCCTGGAATGGTTTGACTGCTATCGTGCTAAAAACGTTCCGCAAACTGGACCGCTAAAAAGAGAGTAAGCGAGTCCCAGAGCGCTAACTATGAGCATAGAAGACTTTGAAGCGTCCCGTGTCTGGCTTCAAAAGTTCGCTACGCGACATCAGCTGAGCAACGCTGTCATGTGTGGTGATCGAGGGGAGGTCAAGTCAGAGACAATGAGTGAGTCGAAAGAAAAGCCACCAGGTCTCTTACACTCATTTTGTAGCAAATAGTCCTAACTTTGTTATATTTTGTCATATACCTGTACTGCTTGCTGCAGTTTTTGGCCAATATATTGTTGCACTTTGTTGCTTGTGTTGTCAGATGTATGTTGCTCACATACTTGAACCTTCATACAGGACATATATATACCATAGTTGTTTCACTGTTCTCATTAAAAAAAAAAAAAAAAGGTATGGGACTACTTGTTCTGTTGATGTTTGGTATGGACTGTCAACATATACATTTTTTTTATATGTACCGTATCTTGTCCTGACACGGCCCACCTGTCAAATTTAGAAATCAATGTGGCCCCCGAGCCAAAAGGTTTGCCCACCCCTGCTCTAACCCCTGACCCAAATGTCGACAAGCAGTAAAAATAAACAAATAAATGAATATGTTAGATGGATGATGATATTGTCTGCGATTGGCTGGCAACCAGTTCAGGGTGTTTCCTGCTTACTCCGTGAAGACTGTTGACATCGAGCGAGCCCGCGACCCTTCTGAGGATAAAGCAGTTCAGATAATGGATGGATGGACGATGGCGCTGAAGCGATGAGTTTTGCTTAAACAATATTAGATTGGAAATATTAACAGAGGTTTAACTTTTTTTTCCTGTCATTCTCTTTTTAGGGCCATATTCTCATTATTGGACCTGATGAAGTTGGACATGGCTAATTTTGCTGTAAACAGCATCAGGCCTCATCTGATGCAGCAGTCCGTTGAGTATGAGAGGAACAAGTTCCAGGAGTTTCTGGACAGACAACCCAGTAAGCGAATTATACAATTTAACATTCTTAATCATTTACTCAAATCTCAATAAATCAATCATTCCTGATTGGCAATGACAGAGTACTAAGTATTAAGGACGCCGCACATTGAGTGATGTGGCGAACTCCACTGCACACCGCGCGGGGTTTTGCCATAAGTTTTCATGAGTGGCAGAATTTCGGCCACTGGCCATGCGGCAATTCAAAATTTGAATCATAGTTGCACGATGTGGTGACAAATTATAGCTAATCTAAATGCACATGAACTTTCACATAGATGAAAAATCTATTTAAATCAATCAATCAAACTTTATTCTTATAGCACTTTTAAATGCAACTCACGGTGTTGTGCAATTAACACATCAAAAACACAACATAAAAAGAGTACCCGTCCCACTCTCCCCAACATACACAGATCCCCACAAGCATGCCTATGCTCTCTTTCTGTGGCAACCTGCGTTTTGCTTGACTGCCACGCTTATCTTTTTATGGATTAAAAAGTGATATTGTATGCGAATCCTCAGAATGCAACATTCAAATGCAATTTTTGTTCTTTGTTTAATTGTGATGTTGAGTAGTGTTATGTTGTCGCTGAAAAACAGATTCCTCTCTTTTTCAGATGCTTTAGACTATACTGAGAAATGGCTTAAGGACACATTAAAGAACTTGAAAGGGGCTTCTTCCACTCAGGCCTCAGCTGATCCTCCTGCTTTCCTCCCAGCTAATGTCCATAATCAAGCATATTTGCGCTTGCTTAAATGGGAACACCTCTCAGAGCCCTTCCCTGAGGTAAACTCTTTTATATGTTTATTCAGTCTGTGACACTTTTGGAAAAACTAATTACAGTGGTACCTGTGCTTACGAATGTCTCTTCATATGAAGGTTACGAAACGCCTATATTGCCTCTTGTTACGAGAGAAATTTCAAGATACGAAAGGTAAAAATACAGTATAGGCTACTACTCGTAGCTCCGAGTTTCCTAAACACAACATACTTATAGCTGTGCTGCTATTAGCTATTACCGAGCATCATCCTGCTATCCCATTGGCTAAGAGGGACGTCTACGTATGAGTCTGTGTGTAGATAGATAGATATGTATTTATGCAGCGTCTTCGTCATTCGCCCCTCGGGTCATGAGGCGTTCCGATAGTTTTACGTAAATGTGCATCACCCAGAAAAAGTGTTCACCAGTTGGACATTCGCTCACTATGCTGATGTTTGCGTTGGACATTTTCAAAGGATTGTTAGAAGCTGATGAAAGCAAACGCCTCTGGATCAGTTCTTTACACAACGCCAGGCAAAAATCCCTTCTGAGAGAGAACATGAACTAAAGAGGGCAAAAAAACGATAACGACACAGTTAAAAGTTAAATGACCATCCTTTTTATTCGTTACTCGGTTTTTTACATTATGCAGAACTCATGTATTTTTTTACATATTTTTATGCTTGATAAAACATTTATGTCTGAATTTTGGGGGGCTTAGAATGGATTAGGGCATTTACATGGAGAACGCGTCTCTACTTTTGTTTCGCGTTAAAAAATTTCTTCCAGAACATATTATTTTCCTAAGTAGAGGTACCACTGTACCATGTACCGTTGGATTTGCTCTGAGATATTCTTTTTTTTTTTTTTTGCTACTTAGACAATGTTGATGGATCAGGCTCGGTTCCAGGAAATGCAGCAGATGACTGAACAATTAGTTTTACTTTCATCAATATTACTCATAGTTTACACTACCACGGGAGAAGCCATCTCAGGCATTCCGGGGCTCATGGAGACGCTTAAAAACACTGTTCATGCCATGCTTGCAGATATGCATGCACCGTAAGTACAAACACCTCCAACAGTTTTGTTAAAACTTGTCAATCATTACCTAGACAAAATTTGTCAAATTGAATACCTTATTTACACCTATTTATGACAATTGGTGGCACACATTATACTTTGTATCTGTAATTTTTCATTTTGTTCAGATATGAGATGGTCTGTTTTTCAAAAATGTAATTTATTTATAAACTGTAATCCAATAACATTGTGGTGCAAAATCTGCTTGAAGCAACTGTTTGATTAACCAATATACTTAGGCAATTACGTTATACTCATAGGATTGCATTAGAAATTTAGGTATGAACTCATTGAAGATGTTTGTTGTACTTGTAATTTGTAGTGTTGCCATGCAATGCAAAGTACAGCTACAATAATATACACATTGCTGAAATTAATACCTTTCTGTGTCAAACCTGCCAATCAAAACTGAGCATTGTGATTCGACAATATGAGGTACATCTGAGTGTGTAGGTGTACCTACATTTCTGGACCAGTCACTATATGTTCCATGTAGTTTCAGCATCAAAAACGACTAATTTTGCTCCATAAATAGGATTGGAATTTGTCTTTGTAGTTTTAGCAGGAGCCAATCTGTGTTGTTTCATGCAAATAATGTATTGCCTTTTCCAAGGTCTTTCAGTCTGCAAGAGACCCTAGTGACCACTGGGGAGAAACTGTGCATGGAGCTAAGTCAATGTTTAACCCAGCATGGCTCCGCCGCATTATCTACTGACCAAAAAAACATTCTGATGGGGCAAATCTCTGCCACCATCCAGCCGGACAACACAGTCCGTCAGTTGATGGGTAAGTGATGTCCACTGCAATTTTGTTGGTGGGTGAGATTGAATTGACCCTCCTCTTTTGTCTTCTCTTGGCATCTCTTTCAGACTCTCGGGTTCAGAGCTACCTGCTGGCCACTCTGGAATCCAGTCAACACAAGACCCCTCCTCCTATACCTGGAGGTCTTGCACCCATCTGCAAGGAGCTACAAGCACTTGCTGTTCGCTTCAGTTGTCTCGTCAATTTCAATAAGCTGGTCTTCTCCCCATTCTACAGAAAGATTCTCCAAGAGTGCTTCTCATCAGGAGGTTGTGACAGCACAAAGACGTAAGCACTATGACAGTGATGTAGTACATTTTCAAGCTAACACTTGAATTCAACAAAAGGAGCTGAGGATCATGATAACACATTTAAAACACATTAAAATCACTACATGGAGGGAAAAAACCCCATCTGCTGTGTCCTTTGCCCCTGCTTAGATATACATCAATTCTATGAAATCCAATGTGTTTTGACGCTGTGTAACCCATGACTAAGTAGGTACATAATGCTTTGGACCATTTCTTAATTCTTGGGACGTTTAAAGAACAGATGATAGTTACGAATGAATAACTGGAGCACGAGTGGTTTTGCAGATTTAGATACAAATGCAAAAGGAAACTTACAAATTTGGTGCACTAGCTATACCATGGAATTAACCAATACTGTATGTAAGTTCAGATGACAATTTCCACTGCATGGGTCTTCCTGTAGCTCCATAACTTAGTTCTTATAGTTCAGTCCAAGAAGATATGGACCAAAAAGTAGTGGAGGTGTTTTTAGCCAGCGGGTAAGTCAAAACTAAATAACTAGTCGACTGTGCGAGTTGTTCTTCTTACCAGGCTGTACACCGGTCCTCGAGGGCACCTTGCCTGTATGTTTTAGATATTTGCCTCCACCAACTCACCTAATTGACACCTGCTGTAGATAATCAGGAAAGAAGAATTGAAAGAAAGTGTTAGTCTAGAAATTTTGCTTTAAACATATAAAACACCTGTAGTTGCAGTTTGTTTGTCAACCCATTGCTCTTTTGCAGTGGCTTAACCTTTCCCAAAAAGTGTTATGTTTCTCTTTCATGAATGTTCTTCTGCCCTAACCATGCATTTGAGATGAGAGCATGACATAGACAGCGAGCTAAACAATCCTCCAATAAAAACACGAAAATGAGAGTCCACCGTTTGGTATTTTTATGGAAGTCTTTCTTGTAAAACTGTACACAAATAGAAATACAATACAAATGTTTGTATAGCATCCAATTATACATATAAAATTATATTCAACACTCTTGTAACAGCCCTATTCTCTAACATATTCAACAAATCTATGGTAAATATCTTACAAAGATTAATTGATGAAATACTTATATATGACGATAAATAACTTATACAGCAAAGAGTGGTATATACAACTGTGTAAATGTACTTACAGATTGTGCCTGAATGTGTCAAAAGGAGGAGGATGGAAGTGGATGTTATCATATATGACGATAAATAACTTGTACAGCAAAGAGTGGTATATACAACTGTGTAAATATACTTACAGATTGTGCCTGAATGTGTCAAAAGGAGGAGGATGGAAGTGGATGTTATCACACCTCCCCACTGTTTCACTCTTATGAATTAAAATGGCTACCCCACTGACTTTATGAGTGGTTCTAACTACTTCCACCACTAGGGGCACTGCACTGTAATACAATTACTGGGGGCAGAATACTCCCCGCCTGTCATCTGTAGGATGGCAACCCAATAAACCAACAAGAAAAAACAATGAACATCGTCAATGGTAAGTATCAATGTATTATCCTCTATGTAGTGTCCTTGGGCACCATGAAGAGAAGACCAACTCGTCAGCTGGTAGGGTCCAGGTGGAATGATCAGCTGGGTTGAGTTCAGCAGACACCTTGTTCCACTGATATGGCTTTGGGGCAAGTTTGCTTTGCCGAAGGCGGACCCAACTTCATCGTGACCTGTCGTCTATCATCTTGGGGTAAGCAACAGTGCGTACTGATTTGGTGGATGTGTCGCGAAGGATGCACATATCTCTTCTCTGAGCTTGGATGCTGACAGGCATCAGGTGGATGATAGATGTTGAAGCTTGGCAGATACCAGCACTGTTCACCGGATGTAGGAGGGGGAGCCGGCCGGTTCTGTGTGTCTGGAACGTAAAATCTTTTCCATGAATTCTACATTGTGGTCTTTTGTCCTCGGCCTCTTCTTCAAAGTACGCCGAAGGAACGGGAGACGGTTGAGGGCTTGCTTTCTATCGTTTGGCAAGCGTTGCCTAGGAAACCGTAACAGGAGGGGAGCTACCGAATTGTTGGAGTCATCCTTTGAGAACTCTTCATTCGTGATTTGGAAGGAGATCTCGTCTTCGACAGAAAGTGACAGTTTATCATCCTCAATGGTGTGCCTGAAGATCTGCTTGCAAAGACCATCTGGAACTGGGTTTCTAGGAGGTTGTTTAGGGTGCTTTCCTGTAAACCTCTCTTTAACGTAGATGCTGCCCTCACAGGGTTTGAAACAGCTGACTCGACCATTCTCCAGGATACTGGTCCTGAAAGTGTTCACAGTGGGTTTGCGGGCTCCCCTGAGGCACACGTCTCCGATAATTACCCATCCTAAATCAAGGCGTTGGGCATATGGCGCATTGTGTGGCCCATTACACTGGCTGTGAACCTTGTGGACTCGAATGACGTCTCTTCCAAGCAACAGAAGGATTTCAGCTGAAGCATCAACCGGTGGTATCCTGTTAGCAATGGTTTTGAGGTGGCGATGGTGTGAAGCAGCCTCTGGAGTTGGTATTTCCTCTCTGTCGTTCGGTATCAAATTGCATTCGATGAGTGTTGGAAGTGCCAAGGATACTCCACCATCAATAGCCTCTAAGACAAAGTTTGTGGCTGCTCTTCCTCTGGTTTCTGTCGTGCCAGAACATGTTTTCAGTGTATAGGGAGAGACCATTCCCTGAACATTAAACATGTCGAAGAAGGCGGATTTGACGAGTGACAAATTACTCTGGTCGTCCAGCATTACATACATTTTCTTTTGTTCAGGACATCCTTTGGGATACACAGTGACCAGGCATATCTTGGAACATGACTTTCCGTGCAAGCTTTCCCCACAAACTTCAGTGCA
The DNA here is from genome assembly GCA_026261675.1 of Hippocampus mohnikei. Lineage (NCBI taxonomy): Eukaryota > Metazoa > Chordata > Actinopteri > Syngnathiformes > Syngnathidae > Hippocampus > Hippocampus mohnikei. The sequence goes on along the minus strand of JAKGUB010000350.1, from coordinate 2,900,244 downwards.
GCTGGATGTAGCTACAGTGGAGTTCTCTTCAGCTTGCTCCCCGCCATAACCCTCGGAAGTCACGGGATCTTTTTCCATCCAGGGAGGCGGACCATCATGGAGAGCTGAGATGTGACGATCGCTGTCACACTCTGAACAGCGAATTACTGTCTTACAGTCTTTGGCTCCATGGTTTGTGAACATGCAGCACTTGAAACAGATGAAATACTTTTGAAGGAAACACTTCCTTTCTTCGAAGGTCTTCATTCTGAAACCCCTACACTTCCTGAGAGAGTGCGGTTTGTTATGAATGGGACAATGTCTTTCGGAGTCTATGGGAGGGTTGTCACTACCTGAAAGGTTGGAGGCTTCAACCTCAGTTTTGTTAGACGCGATCGGAGTCCTGCTCTTCCACTGCTTGATGGGAGGTTTCTCATCATCTTTGTAGCGTGCTGTGTCGGAGTCTTGGAGGGCAAAACTGGGATCCATCTTCATTTCTGCGTAACTGTTCACAAAGTTTACGAAGAAGGAGAATGCTGGGTAATGGACAAGATTCTCTCTCTTGTATTAGTCCCTTGAGTGACCCATGTTTCTTGGAGGTTGTAGGGAAGCTTCTCAACGATTGAATTGATGCCTCTAGCTGAATCGAGGAAACTGAGGCCAGGCAGGTAACCTTCATTGTTTGCACCTTCTACTTCCAGAAGAAGGTCTGCAAGCTCTTGAAGACGTCGGCTGCCTTTCGGAGAGATTTGAGTTACATTGTCGAGACGTTTGAATAGTGAAGCTTCAATAACTTCTGGAGAACTGTAAGTCTTTTCCAACCGTTGCCACAGTCTGTCGAGTCCAGCCACTGGATCGTTGACATGGACTGCTCTGATCCGCAGGGCATGCTGAAGTGACTCCCCACCAAGCCATTTGGTAAGTAAGTCGAGCTCCTCACTAGGTTTGAGATCTAAGCCGTCCATGGCATTATAGAAAGCAGACCGCCATGACAGATAGTTCTCAGGCTGATTGTCAAACACCTTGAACCCAGCTGTGAGAAGGTCACGACGAGCGAGAAGGGCAGCTAGGTCAGAGACATCTGTGTACCTGCGTGGAAGCCTGTCGCTGACTTTGCGTGGAGAACTTGCTGCGTTGTTGCCTTGTGGTGAGTGGGTACTGAAGGTATTGACGTTGGCATGAGAGAAGACTGGCCGTCGTGTGTTCTGGGGTTGCTCAAAACGGGTTGTACAAGATGCCACAGGCTTTGACATGTTGGGGCTGTTATGTGAAATGTCCTTATATTGGAGCTGTGGCGGGTTTACTGAGTTCCCTTTGTTATCAGCTTTCTCGTCTGTTTTGGGGGTTGAAGTGTGCGACGATGTAGTCTTCAATGCGTTGTTTGGATTGGGCTGGCGATAAAGGGGGGCCGATAGCCAAGTCAGCTTGACTCCCTTCAATTTCTGCGGCAGCTTCAAGCACCTTCGCTGCAGCAAGAGCAGCTTTGGCTTCACTCTCTTCTTTAAGAGCATTCAATGTTGCTTCAATACGGGTCCGTTCAACTTCCATGTCAATTTTATGTTTAGTATATTCAGCTCTTTTGCGTGCAGCCTCTGCCTTTGCCCGTGCTGCTGCTGCAACCTGACTTGAATTGGACTTGAAAGAGCGCTTTGAAGATGATGGCTGGCTAGCACTTGAAGACTGACACACTGACTTGACCTCAAAGTTAGACATTTCCTTGGGCTCTGACATTTGTTCTTGGAGGAGGTGTAATGTGTATGCAATCCACCGCTATGCTTTTGACGTAGAGGTAATCTTTTTACTCTTCTGCCCTAACCATGCGTTGGAGATGAGAGCATGACGTAGACAGCGAGCTAAACAATCCTCCAATAAAAACACGAAGATGAGAGTCCACCGTTTGGTATTTTTATGGAAGTCTTTCTTGTAAAAAGATTGTGCCTGAATGTGTCCAAAGGAGAAGGATGGAAGTGGATGTTATCACACCTCTCCACTGTTTCATTCTTATGAATTAAAATGGCTACCCCACTGACTTTATGGGTGGTTCTAACTACTTCCACCACTAGGGGCACTGCACTGTAATACAATTACCGAGGGCAGAATAAATGTAGAAATGAAATTGAGTTCAAATGTGACAAAGGTTCTGTGTTACCTGGAGTGCTTTAATTAATTTATTTTGTTATTTAGTTAACTGTTATTTGTATTGGAGAAATAAAAGAATCCCAGTCATTTGTAATATCTTTGTCATTATTGGAAGTGGAGTGTGGCAGTACTGATTTGTGAAATTACTTCTATTCAGACATATCTATACTATAATTACTTTTTTCTCTATCATACTTCAGTGTGAATTGTGAAAGTATAAGACAGTGTAAGAATAGCAAATACTTGAAGTTTTATGCTAACAGTTTGTAAGAAACCGATTGAGACCCCTTGCAGTGTGTGTCCTGTTTTTGCTCAGGTTTTAGACAGAGTGGCAAGCCTGCAGGGTTGTATTTAACATTTCATGACAAAGTAACCAGTTTCTGTTGCTCTCCTCCCTTTGCAGAAGTGTTGATATCGTGTGGAGTTAAAGTTGATTGTGTGCAGCTGATTAACAACCTCAATTGAGCCAACAGCGAAAAACTATCATGGCATGTGCCCAACAAAAATGTCAAAACTATATACAGTACTGTGTACTCTGTACACAGTAATTTGAATCTCATTTCATCAATGTACCATATTTTCCACACTAAAAGGCGCACTGGATTATGAGACGCGCCTTCAATAAATGGCCTATTTTGTAATTTTTTTTCATATATTGGACACACCACACTATAAGACGCAATCTACAATGCATCCACTAGATAGAGCTACGCTCAAGGAAATGCCTACAGAACTGTAAGCAACTCCACTCGAGTGAAGAGTGCCTCAGCAGTCCATAGTCCGCTGCTCCTGCTGTGCTCGCAACCACGTCACAGCTTTGAACAATCAAACTTTACTCATATAGCACTTTTTAAATGCAACTCAGTGTTGTGCAAGTAACACATCAAAAACACAACATAAAGAGTACCCCTCCTACTCTCCCCAACATACACAGATCCCCATAGCTAAGCTTAGCTGTTGAGTGGCGTTGCTACAGAACGATCAGATATCAGTAAAACGTATTTAATAAAGCAGCGACACAGTTCACTTAACCAACAGCAAGTTATAACACTGACTCGTTAACGTTGAACTCTCTTGCTGCTGCTCTATTTCCCTGTTCAACTGCGTAACTGATCGACTTGAGTTTGAACAAGTATGTCTCTAGCAAGGAGCCATTTTGGGGTCAACATATTACCGTGATAACCATACACAAGGCCCATCGGATTTTAAGGTGCGCTGTGAGCTTTTAAGAAAATGGAAGGCTTTTAAGTGCACCATTTAGTGCGGAAAGTATGGTACTTATTCAAATTTAAAATCTGAGCTTGTGTAATTGAACACAAAGTTGACTAACTCGTGGAATTAAAAGCAGGTCAAGCACATTTATCTTGAATAATCCTTTTCAGAGCAATTAAATGAAATTGGATTCCAACTGTATACCTGATGATCTCTTATGGCCAATAATTTACTCCAGTATACCGCGGTGGTTGGAAATGACAGCAATTGATGGTAGAAGATACAAAATAAACCGTGTCTCTGCTTGTTGTTTCATTGTTTTTCATTTTTGTTTGCTCTCAAAAATCACAGATTTTAAAATATTCATGCGCAGTTAAGTTCAAATTCTGGAAAGATTATTTATCGACCAAATGTTATTTGAATCGCACAGTATGGCTTAATGAGTTTATTTGTATTCACTTTTTTAAATGTTTTTTATTAATTTTCTCCACATCAATGAATAAAAATCCAGTTCCACTCTTCATACTCTTCATGAAAACTAATTTAAATCCCATGAACTCAGTTAACTTGGATTATTGTAAACCAATTGTTGTCATACACTGTGACATTGAAAAGTCACTGACACTGCTCACAGAAAGCGATGAGATTGTCATGAACTCTGCCCATTGTTCTGAAGTGATTGCTTATCTTGTAATGTCCATCCATGGTTTATGACGAGTGAAGGTTGTAAACATCCCTCGAGCAGAAAAGGGTCAAGGCGACATACCATGCTTTAACTGTGACCACTCCATTTCATCTGGCACAATGGGGCAATCCGCAAGGAAGACATCAGGAGGCGAGACATCTCATTCCGTGACGTGACCCCGGATCAGCGGAGTAGAGAATGCATGGATGGGAAGAAAATCTTCCATCAAGTATGAAAGGGTACATGAAGTTGCTGAAAGCAGGACGCTTCGTCCGCACAAAATGAAGAGGCAGCCATCAAAATGGGCTCTGGGTGCATGAACATCGTGTGCCTCACGTAAAAGTCACACTGGGTGAAGGTGCTGGGTCTGCCTTCGCAAAGGTGGGCTAAGTAAAATCAGAATATGGTGTATTATTGTTCATGCTCATTTCGTTCGCACGGATTCCTTGCCATTTTGTTACAAGTTAGTTTCTGTTTACTTATTACCTTGCTAGTTGCAAGTGATTTACGTTCTTTCTTTTATCCTGACTCTTCGTTGGCAATGACTATTTGTGCTTTTTCGGTCTTGTGTTTTTCCATAAATTTCTAGTTCTACTTTATCCTAGTCGATATTTGTGGGATCCCCTCACCTGTTCATACCCGAACCTGACAGGAGCAGTACATTTCTCTGACTTTGGGTGCCGCCGGACTACAAATATACTACCCTAGTTTTAAGTTGTTATATCATCAATCACCACTAGATGACAGTTGCGCTTACACTGTCCTGTACTACAATGTGTAAAGGCCCAATATTTCTGGACGGATTTGGAATGATATGCAGAAGGACAAACAGTACCTCAGAGAATGCGTTCTTGCACTTATTGTTGGTTCCTACAGCAGTTTTGTGCCATCCTTGAATGGTAATTTTTATGCAGGGGAACCCTTTGCACTGGAAACAATGAGAATGTAGCTATGTTGTTTTATTCAAACCATTTGTTGTTGAATTAGGCCAGTGCATCTTTTATACATTAAAAATATTTTATCAAAAATTACATATATTACGAGCATATCTTGTATATAAATGCACATATATTTTTTCATATTTAAAAGAGCGTTTTGTCATACATCTGGTTCGGAAGTGTGTGGTCCTATGGGTTGCCATTTTGCCGTGTACTGCCACTTCCTCTCGATTGAAAATGACATCATAGGCCCTGTCGAAATACTCACACTACACCCTACAGCAGTGGTTCTTAACCTTTTTAGACGTACCGAATATGCACATTCACTGAACCCCTCATGAGTGAAAAATAAAGATTTTTTACAAATTCAAGATATAAAAAAACGAAAAAACGCATTTATTAAAAACAGAAAAAAGTCAACACAATTTCAAGAGATAAGTATACATTTTTTAATTGTACGACGTACTATCACGACAGTCACGTTGACTACTAAGCGAACTAAATTTCCCACAGAACTGATTGGACAAGCAATGTCATGTGATCATCTGCAGCCAATGATGGTCAAGCAGGCGTGTCATAACTAACAGTTGAGTCGCGTGTGTCACTGCCGTCAAGCCAGCCTCCACTCGCAAAATCGAAGTCAAGTGAGCCGCCACAGCGATTTTCAATACTGTCCATAACGGTACAGTAATCTGCCGCCAGCGAGTGGCATTGGCCACCTTCAAAATAAAAGTGTCTCCACGAATGCATAAACGTCATTTGTTTGGGTGAAAAGAAATTAATAAAAATATAAAGTAAGTAATTTCTTGGCTGACTCTCAGAACAGCACCAATATACACAAATACGCGTTCAAGTGGAGATCATTCGGATCTGATGTCGGCCTCTGAAGTGATAAGATGGCCTGCATTCTGACATGTTGATCTTTTCGCCCACTTTTAGAACATCCGAAAAGAAGGAATCCAGCACCCCGGCTCTCCACACAGACCACCCTCGTCCGGATCCAATTTTGAATTTTGAAATAAAAGATCTCTGAAAACTGACATGTTGACCTGATTTCTGACAAGATGATCTGAACGCCTAACATGTTGACATTTTCGAGCGTTTTGAAAAAATTCCTAAAATTTGAGATTTTGTTATCCCGTAAGGGCCGTAGGTCTAGAGATAACTACAGCACCCCCCGGCTACGCAACCAGACCACTCTGGTCCGAATCTGATGTTACATTTGGGAATAAAAGGCCTCCAAAATTGGAAAATATGTCCTGGTCCTGACAAGTTGCTCTGAACGCCTAACGTGTTGACATTTTCCAGCCTTTTGAAAAAAAATCCTAAAATTTGAGATTTCGTTATCCTTTGAGGGCCGTAGGTCTGGAGATAACTACAGCACCCCGGCTATCCAACCAGACCACTCTGGTTCGAATCTGATGTTACATTTTGGAATAAAAGGCCTCCAAAATGGGAAAATATGACCTGGCTCCCGACAAGTTTGTCTGAACGCCCAACATGTTGACATTTTCGAGCGTTTTGAAAAATTCCTAAAATTTGAGATTTCGTTATCCCGTGAGAGCCGTAGGTCTGGAGATAACTACGGCATCCCTGCTATTCAACCAGACCACTTTGGTTCGAATCTGATGTTACATTTGGGAACACATCGAAAATGTCAACACGTTAGGCGTTCAGACCAACTTGTCGGGACCCAGGACATATTTTCCAATTTTGGAGGCCTTTTATTCCCAAAATGTAACATCAGATTCGGACCAGAGTGGTCTGGCTGGATAGCCGGGGTGCTGTAGTTATCTCCAGACCTACGGCCCTCACGGGATAACGAAATCTCAAATTTTAGGAATTTTTTCAAAATGCTCGAAAATGTCAACATGTTGGGCGTTCAGACAAACTTGTCGGGAGCCAGGTCATATTTTCCCATTTTGGAGGCCTTTTATTCCAAAATGTAACATCAGATTCGATGTTAGGCGTTCAGATCATCTTGTCAGAAATCAGGTCAACATGTCAGTTTTCAGAGATCTTTTATTTCAAAATTCAAAATTGGATCCGGACGAGGGTGGTCTGTGTGGAGAGCCGGGGTGCTGGATTCCTTCTTTTCGGATGTTCTAAAAATGGGCGAAAAGATCAACATGTCAGAATGCAGGCCATCTTGTCACTTCAGATAATTACTTATTTTATATTTTTATTAGGACGGCCCGGTAGTCCAGTGGTTAGCACGTCGACTTCACAGTGCAGAGGTGCCGGGTTCGATTCCAGCTCCGGCCTCCCTGTGTGGAGTTTGCATGTTCTCCCCGGGCCTGCGTGGGTTTTCTCCGGGCACTCCGGTTTCCTCCCACATTCCAAAAACATGCATGGCAGGCTGATTGAACACTCTATATTGTCCCTAGGTGTGACTGTGAGCGTGGTTGGTTGTTCGTCTCTGTGTACCCTGCGATTGGCTGGTAACCGATTCAGGGTGTCCCCCGCCTACTGCCCGAAGACAGCTGGGATAGGCTCCAGCACCCTCCGCGACCCTAGTGAGGATCAAGCGGTTTGGAAAATGGATGGATGGATATTTTTATTAATTTCTTTTCACCCACAAAAATTGACGTTTATGCATTAGTGGAGACACTTTTATTTTGAAGGTGGCCAACGCCGCTCGCTGGCGGCAGACTACCGTAATGCAGAGCACTGACAATCGCTATGGCGGCTCACTTGACTTCGATTTTGCGAGTGGAGGCTGGCTTGACCGCAGTCGTGTGTCTTACCCTCCACGGCAGAGGCTCGGTCGAACCCTGAGGGTTCGATCGAACCCAGGTTAAAAACCACTGCCCTACAGTCTTCTGTGTCGCAGTCGTCGACATAGCTAATGACCTTCTGCGCCTAATTGTAAATATTTTTTTCTTGACTTCGCCTTTAAATTTTTACTCAGAAGTACAATTTATATTGCAAGATTGGACTACATGCCTGGCAGCTCATGACGTACTTCGGCAATAGTATCCAGCTGCAGACTCAGAGGAGGTAGCTTCAGGCAATGGTAGACATACGCCGGAAGTGGCTGTGGTAAGTTTAGGCAAAATGATTTTCAAAATAAAGTCCCAAATTGGCTGTGGTAAGTTTAGGAAAATACGGAGACTTGTGAACTTCCGGCTTCCGTATGTTCCAAGCAGCGAGGACGCCCTCTGGAGGAAAAAGAACTCCCATTATTGAAAGTTGTGTTAGCCACGGTGTTTGGAATAGGTATGTATGTATATATTTTTAGCTCGGGGCTGGTGTTTTTCAAGGTAGAAATGTCCTCCGAAGTTGTCACGAAGGAATAGCTCTTCAAGCCAATCTGATGTATTTTTACCACAGAGACTCTGCTCACAAAACAGATACAATGCCCATCCATCCATGCATTTTCAATCAGCCTATCCTCATGAGGGTAGCGGGCATGTTGGAGTCTATCCCGGTTGTCTTCAGACAGTAGGTGTGGCACACCTGAACTGGTTGCCAGCCAATCAGAGCACACATTGACAACCATTCACACTCACAATTACACTTAAGGACAATTTAGACAAGAGTGTTCAGTCAGCCTATGATGCATGTTTTTGGAATGTGGGAGGAAACTGAAGAAAACCTTAGTGGGCACAAACGAATCGAATCCTACACTTCTGCACTGTGCGGTTGACGTGCTAACCAGTCTACCACCGTGGCACCTATAACCTTATTGTTATTATTATTTTATTATTGGTTGTCTTCTCTTTTCATAAGCTCCAATTTGTTGTATCTGCACCACAGAGCGTGGCAATAAAGATGTTGTATTCTATTTTGTGGTTGTTTTTGCCCATCCCTCAACCCCACCAAAAGAGAAAAAAATGGCAAAACAAGCCGTGCAAGTCTATGTAAGCACCGACCTGCATGTATTGTGATGCAACACACCAACACTTGGATAACTGCAACAAACAGTAAGATTCTGTGTCATTTATGGTAATTTGACGTCATTTCAACACATTGCGTGTATATTTTAAAGAGTTTGACGCCATAGCTATGCGTTAGACGAGCGGCCGAAAGTTAGCACGCCTCCGTCTGGAAGCAATATGCTGCAGTGGCACGTGCATATAATAAATTGATTCAGTACTTGTACTTTTAGGTTTAGGCACTGCCGCTTTTTTGTTTTTTTTGCTGCTGTTGTATGAATGCTATTTTTTTGTACCAACATCTGAGTATGCATACTTTTCCCACAACATTTTTACAACTTATTAATTGTTAGTTACTATATAACTATTTTTTTCTGAATACCTGGCATGTGTTGAGTGACTGCTTCCCCGCAACAATAAGTTTTTGGATTGATTAAGTCGAAATGATAAATCGACGAAGTCATTTGTTGAGTTCCTCAGTTGTCAGTGGCTGACATTTCACTTCGACACCTCTTCTCCCCTTTCTCCCTCTCCCTCTGCCCCTGCCCCTAACCCTACCCAACATTCCACACGTGCGAGGAAGCAACAGCTAGCAGCAGCAGCCCCGACGTCTGTCAGCCACAAGGCGTATTACCATGCAGAAGTTTAGAAACGCCGATTTTTCGCCCTGAGCAGACTGAAAAGCAAAGTTTGACGAAACGTGAGACGCCTCGGGAAACCACGGGTCATGGCCGGCATTGTCAACTGATTGTTATTTGGAGCTTCAAAGGTGCAAAAAGTCAGTGAGCTGTACTCGACGTCGAACAAGATGGCAGCAGAAGCAGCAACACCAATGCAGGGTTTGACGGTGGCGTGGCTTCTCGCTACTCAACCCTTTGACGCGATGGCTCATTTGGTTTACGGGTCTTATTGAAGGTAAGGCATCTTAGCAAATAAAACTGCATTGTGTCAATGATCTTCGTCTGTTGGGTATGTTGACTGGTGCACTGAATTGACTTCGTCCATTGCTGGATTGTTTGCTAACATAAGCTAGCCAACTTCGTTGTGTTTGCGTTAGCAGACTAGCTTTGACACGAACTGTTCACCGTCATCTAAGTGCAGCTAAGGATACACAGTTTAACTTTTATTTGTTCTGGTTAGTTTGAGCTGACAAACTCGACGTGAATGCGAAAATGATCGCGAACTAACTTGTGAATTAACTGTGAAGAAGAGGCTGGTATTATGCAACAGGAGCTACTCACGTAACGCATAAAGTACAAAAGTATTCATTAGTTAAATCTGTTTTTCTTAAACCGCTGAAGTAACACTCGCATTCGATCTATCTATCACTTAATTATAACATGGGTTTCAACAGGTGTCCAGACTGTTGCTGCCCTTCCCCCAAACAGGCAAACAGCAATACCACTCCTCCCTCCTCCCTCCCATATGGTTACCGTGTCCTAGATAGATCACTAACAAACTGCATGGACAGCTTGTATTCTTTGACACAAGTGTTCATCTCTACAAATACCCATGTGGCTCTGCATTTCAAACATGGATCTAGTCGCCAAGCTGTGAGATATCAGCGACCTCTTCAGCAGACGTTGGTTATGCATATATTTTTGCTGTGGTGTTTGCATTGTGTGAATGAGGGAGTAAGCAAAGTTTTGATGGACATGGCCACATGGCAAAGGACGCACAAGGTGAAATAGACGCTCATGAGAAGCCACATGGTGAAGGCGTTTTTGCATTACTGCTTACTTAGTCTGTTGCATGGGGTTCCTATTTATACTTTTCCAGACCTGCAGCTGTGGTTGTTGATTGTGGATCTAGTTAAAAATAAGCCGTTACCATCAGGGAAGCACTGTATTTTATTTTTAATTTGTCTGTAGCTTCCAGTGTGCACATTTATATGTAAAGGGAACCCTTCAACGTTGAATGCAATCTAACACGTGAAGCTGTTTAACTCATTTGTTTGGATTCCAAACATAATTTGACATTGAGATCAATGAAATTTGTGATAATTAATACGAATTCAAATTGCGTGTGTCATAAACCCTTTATAGGCAATGTCTCTATTTTATGCAATGCGCTTACAGGTCAAAATTTGAGATACACGGCTACTAGATAGCTGTTAGCGAACGCTACAACAGTTTTTATGAGAAAAAATATTTTAACACACAATAAGAGTAAATTTACTTTTGATGTTAGTCATAAAACTTGTAAATCGCAATACCACTTTCAACTCCTCATTGCGCTCTCGTTAGCACAATATATTAAAGCCCATCAACTACATTTATCTTTATTAGCAATACTCTTTTAAAAGTAGTTAAGTTAAAATTAAAGAAGGAAATATACAGTACTCAATTCAAGCTGCATTAGGATCAACTCGTAGCCTAAATTCTTATTCCCCGTGATGGTGAGAAATTACCCACAATGTAATATTTTAATGTAGTTAAAGGTCAAACTGAAATTAATCATTCTAATATTAATGTGTTCTCTGAAACTAAGTCTGCTTACTAATGACTACTATTTGCAGGTGCTTGCCCAAAAGAGTGGGCACATATTGCCACATCAAGATGAGCCCCACTGATAATAGGCATCGCCCTCAAGAAACAACATAGTATTAGTTTGAGGGTGTGTGTATTTATGCAACCAGGCTATTGTATTTTTTTCCTCCTTAAAAGACAAGAGTTTGTTTTTCAATTGAGTTGCACAGGTATTCACAAAGTAGGTTGAAAACGTTTTGAAATGATGTATCTTGTTCCTATTTCTTCTATCACAAAAATCTGTCTTTTGTACACTGGTGGGACTTTTTAGAGTCATCACAGCCAACATAATTTGTTTCTATGTGAGAAAGTCAGTGTCTGTTTTTTGGTCAGGTGTTTTTTGAAGCACGCCCAATCTGCCTGTCTGAGCCTGTATGAGACGGTTCTAGTAATTGGGAAATCCACAGGCTTCCCGCCGGCATTTCTTTTCAAACAAAACACTTTTTGAGTGTGATGATTTTACATTATCAGGTGTCAGAGTGTGAAACCCAAGAACAGTCTTAAGTCCCCTATTGTTTTGTGCTGGTCAAAGCAGGACTTCCCCGTTATTTCGCCTTGCCAGTCTGAATAAGTTGTGATTGAATGGATCAAGACAATGTTTGCAGTCTCCAATTAACACATCCGTGAAAGGAAAGGAACACGTTCAAATGAACACTTGACATATCAGAATGAATTAAAAGCCAGATGTGATATGACTTTATTTTTGTAAAGAAGTAAAATTGTATTCACGCACTGCATGAAACGCTATACTAGTCACTTTTTCACTAAAACCTTCATGGCTTGGATTATTGCCTTCCAGTTCCAGGCCTGTGCAACACAGCTGTGTCAGTAACAAAACACTGTTGCATTGATGTGGTACTTGTGCTGTGTTCCAATGTTGCTGCTGCTGCATTTGGATGACAAGTCATTTTAATTTTAGTACTGATAGTTAATCCAAAATTAATGTAGAAGATTTTTTTTTAGTACTGGATAATTAATCCAAAACTAATGCAGAACAATTTTTGATCAAAACCTCCATGTGTAGTATGAAGAGCCAAATGAATATTGTGAAGAAGCAGCTGAATTTTCTTTTTTCTTCTTTTTAATGTGATCTGAAGTCTAGTTTGGTTTGATTTATAAGTCATAGTCAGCTTTATGGTGGAGCGTTTCCTTGTATACTGCTTGCTTTGCGGTTTTACTCGATGTGGAACTGACCCGCTGCATTACAACAGGCTTTCCTCATCTCCTATTACAGTACGCTAGTTCCCTTTCTTGTAAGAGTGCCATGTTGGCTCAGCCGTTTAGATATGGTGTATGTAATTGCAACAACTTTTGTTTAAAAAAAAAAAAAAGGAATACTTTTTTTTTTGTCTTTTTTTATGAATCACCTGGAAAAACAATTTTAAAACATTGTAATTATTGATTAAAGTATAGGAAATAGTTGTCAAAATCATCATAAACAAAATTAGAAAATCATGGTATAATTACGATGTTGTTATAATTACTCGTTATTCTTTCAACACATCCACAGTACTTAAAACAGTCGAGGGCTAAATCTGCTTGCTTTATTTGCAACCTCCTCGGTCCTTGCATTTCTGTTTGCATGTTAGCTCCTCCAGTTAGAAATGCCATCGAAGGAGCTCAACCAGTGAGCAAGAAGGGAACAAGGATTTGAGAAATTACATTTTCTCGACTTGATGGGTCAGTTAAAAATGAGGAGACATCATTGACGTGTTGTTGCAAGTTGATCTTTTCTGCCTCTAAATTATTACCATCACAACACATGTACACTTCATGTTTCAAGTGGAACTGAAGTCAAACATGATCAACACCGTTACTCTGCACAAGCACGCAGTCAGTCCCGAGTGGGCATTTCTTGCCTCAGGGCCCCAAGATCTCCTGCACCCATCACTCACGACACGTTTGTAAATATTTGAAAATGTTTATTTTACCATTGTGGTAGACTAATATAAATGAATTATACTGTTTTTATTTAATACATTTATATTATTTGCAATGCAAAAATAGTTTGCAATCTCAAAACTTTGGCGTTATTTTTATTTTCTGGATGTTGCTACATGCATTTGAGAAGATTTCATCCTAATTACAGACCTGGTAAGTGGTCACTATGAACCAGTTTAAGTTAAAGTAATTTTAGGTTTAATCTGGCCCAAATAAAACACACTGCAGAATGCACATATTTAAACAAAAATCCATCCATCCATCCATTTTCTGATCCGTTTATCCTCACAAGGGTCACACGGCCTGCTGGAGCCCATCCGAGTTGTCTTCGGGCAGTAGGCGGGGTAACATTAATCAAGAAATTACAAAAAACAAAGGCTGAAGTGTCATATTTAATTTGAAGTCCTGTTCTGCTTCCAATCCAGCTGGCAACTGTCTGTTTTTATCTGTCACTGTTGTGGATTTCAAAAGAGGTTCGTGGCGCCGCCTTGATGCTTGCTTCTTAATGTGCGTGTAAGAAAGTTGAGACCCTTGATAATATGGCTGCTTGAGAACAACCTCTTGGTTGTGGTCGAAGCATTGAGGAGCAAAGGGCTAGGAATGATGCAATTAAAAGCTGAGATCCAACTGAGATGCATCACTTGAACAAACTTTCTTGACACAAATTGCTACTTTGCTACGAGAAAGGGTTTTGGTGACATCTTGTGGCGATTTATGCCATCATTGGAAGAACACACAAATGCAAATGGGGGAAAAAATGGAAATAACCACATGGGGAGAAATTGTTGGTGCTCCTCTGCTCATGAAAAATAAATAAATTCAGACACCCATTTTCTAATTTGCTTATCTTTACGGGGGTCACGGGCGTTGCTGGAGCCGAGCCCAGCTAACTTCGGGCAATAGGGGAACTGGTTGCTGGCCAATCACATAGACAAATAACCATTCACACTCACACAACTTCATTAATAAACACGTGCTATTAAGTGAAAATCAATACGGCTTTAGAGAAAAACGGACCACCTTAATGGCAGTAATGGAGTTTGTAGAAGCAATAGCGACTAATATTGACAATAAAGAATTCACGGTTGGGATTTTTCTAGATCTAAAAAAAGCTTTTGATACAATAGATCATACAATATTATTGAATAAATTAGAGAGATATGGTATCAGAGGCACAGCATATAAATGGATTGAAAGTTATTTAGAAAACAGATATCAGTATGTGCAGTTTAATAACATAAAATCCAACTCACTGAAAATTACCCATGGAGTGCCTCGGATCAGTGCTTGGACCAAAACTATTCATTTTATATATAAACGATATCTGTAGTGTCTCAAAACTATTCAAATGTGTCCTATTCACGATGACACAACCTTCTACTGCTCTGGAAATAACATGGAACAACTCCTGAAAATTGTGGAAAATGAATTAACCAAATTAAAAACTGGTTTGACAGAAATAAACTATCTATAAATTTAACAAAAACCAAGATAGTTGTTTTTGGCACGCGACCAATCAAAGAACAAGTCAAAATAAAGATAAATTCAATTGAAATAGAACGAGTTAATGAAAATAAATTTCTTGGACTAGTAATAGATTCCAAACTATCCTGGAAGCCACACATAGATAACGTTAAAAGAAAAATATCCAAAACTATCGGGATACTCCACAAAACTAAGGACGTGTTGAATAAGAGTTCCTTGTGCACATTATATTATTCATTATTACTCCCATATATGACATATTGTGTGGAAATATGGGGGAATGCCTGTAAAACAAACACACTCCCTGTCTTAAAACTACAAAAAAAAGCAATCAGAACAATCAATAGGTCTAAATATATAGAACCCACAAATCCACTATTCATCAAATTAAACACAATGAAATTTTATGACCTGGTTGACTTCAAAATCGCCCAATTAATGTATAAAGCACATAACAATTTCCTTTGTCTAAAAATTCAGAAGCTTTTTGAAATTAGAGAAAGCAGTTATAATCTAAGGGGTACTAATCAATACAAAAAATCCAGAACAAGAACAAACATTAAGCAAAGGTGTGTATCAGTAACAGGTGTCAACCTGTGGAATAAGCTTGAAACGGACCTGAAAATGAGTAAATCGCTGGAGGAGTTCAAAATAAATTCAAAAGATCAGTACAAAAAAACTATAAGAATCACAATTAAGAAGATACATTTGATACATTTATAAAATTAGTATTACAGCTCTTTGTTCTTGTTTTGGATTTTGATTAATTTATCATTTGTACTCAAGAAATGCAGTAATTACAATGATTATGAGAAATTGAAACAAAAAGGTCAAAGAATAATTATAAATACACAAACCGAAAGGTGTATAAATAGAAAAGTAAAGTACCACAATGGTAAAAGTATTTGATGATATGTAGACTTCTCTTCTTCTTCTTTGTTTTGAAAACGATCAATTTATATTCTATACAATAAGGGGTAGGACTAGATAAGTTGTTTACTTCTTCCTACTCCTTTGAGCATACAACTGTGATGATGAGTGTTTTCTTTTTTTTCTTTTACATACTTTTAAATTTTCCTTTCATAAATTTTGCCTACCTTTTGGCTATCTGTTACTGTGTGTAATATATATGCTCAATAAACAATAAACAAACAAACAAACACCAAAGGACAATTCAACCTACAATGCATGTTTTTGGAATATTGGAGGAAAATGGACTTCCCGGAGAAAACCCACACAGGCATGGGGAGAACATGCAAACTCCACACAGGAAGGTCGCAGCCAGAATTGAACCCCGCTTTTTTTTTTTTTATTCTATTGAACCACGATTAAAAAAACATTGTCTCATTTTGATTAGTTAAATTTCGCACACACACATACACACAAATTCCATTAATCGTATATTTATTTCTATCATTGTTATTTTTCTTTCATTGACAGAGGGGGCAGTTTTGTCCACTTTGGATGGTGAACCTCAAATAGGGAGGGAGGGCTTTGCTGTACTTGTAAATTCTAAATACCAGTAGTTTTATCCCTAACTGTAATATGAATGCATTTAAAACTTGATTTTGAATGGTAATTTTCTGTATTTTAGAATTCTACATATGCAAGTGTTTCTGCTGGTTGTTGTAGATAGAGGTGCAGTGCCCGTAATTGTTGACTTTACTCAAGAAGCTTTGAACTTAGCAAGCACGTTTTTCTCTTCTCACTACTACTCAAAAGCTTAATTTTTGTGTGTTTGCGTGTTTTGTCTGTTGGTATTGTGAAAACGTCTCTGAGATTACTGTCTGTCACATCGAGATTGTGGTACTTCAGCTTTTGGGGGTGACGAATTCCAGTCATGTTTGGCTGCATTTATCGTGACCCATTATTGGCAAGTGTAAAAGAGCAAATTTCTGCTTCTCATCTGTTTTAAGAATGCATGGCTAAACAATTAGAGGAGTGCAACCTGTGTATTTTTGATTGCAGCTACTGCCATTTATCTAATTTTACTAAATGAGTGACCAGGACTGCTATTTCTTGTTAGCCCTGACGTCTCACAACAAGAATGCTCTGGGTCAGCACCAGACTTAATATGTATCTGATCCATGATTGACAGGTTATCAGTCCTGGGTATCCCAAGGCTAATTTAATTAATGCAAACTAAAGAAATAAGTAAAACTAAAATGGAAAAAATATATATATTTTCATTGGCGGGAAAAAAAAAACAAAATTCTGTATAAAATACAAAAACTAACTGAAACTACATTTTATTTTTGCAGAACTAGTAATTATAGCAAAAATGTTCTTCGTTTTTGTCTTTAACAATTTGAAACATGAGCATTTGGGGCGATTTTAAATGTGGCTTTAAATGTATTTAACTTCCGGTATTAGCCAGAAGTGGGACTTTCGAACAGTTGTTGGGGATTTACAACATTGGGTTATTTTGTATTTGTGCCATTCCCGCACCCTCTGGTGGTTAGTTTATTAGTACATTTTAATTTGAATTAGGCATGTTTTGGTCACTAACATTGAACACCCAATCCTCAGATTCACGGTAACGTAATAAGTTTTGAGTTCTTCCACAATGTGTGCATGCATTAGCAAGTAAGTGCCGCTATATGAAGTGTCTTCACGTTATGAGCCAACATTGACCATGATACTTTGCACCGCTGAGCCAGTAGGAGCACAGATCACTGTCCAATCCTATTTCTTCGTCACTAGGCGTAGGAAAAAAAGTAGTGTGTTTCCGGTAACCCGACCGACCGAGAATTTCTACCTCGAAGAAAAACTTAACGGTTGGCATTTTTTTTCAAACCTACATTTTTGTGTAATAATAATAATAATAATAACAGTACATTTCATTTATAAGCGCCTTTCAAAACACTCAAGGACGCTTTACAATGAAAACAAGAACAATAAAACCACAGACAAAATAAATAATAAAAGGAAAGATGAATTTAGAGCGTTCACATTGGTGCAAACTCTCGCAATATTCACGTTCTGTCGTTTGCCCTGTTGTCTGTCAACAACAATGAATCATGGCGGCGGCCACGATCTCCAACAACAGTTTAAACCGCGTTTCCGGACATCGCCAGTGTGCGCCGTGATTTTTTTCAGCTCTTACTTTTAATGCGCGCCTCTCTGGGCCCGACAAAAAATCCAAAACGCAAGGGGACCTGATCGGCTCACTTCCAGACAGCGGCGCGTTGCCAAGACGACGTTTGACAGACCACGGGAACCACACGGCAAGGTTTTCAGGCTTTGCTAGCAAATCCCGGGGCACTGCAGACTATTTTTGTTTCGCGCAGCGCCAGCGGGACCAAATGGGGCGGGAACCGTTCATTTCCGGACATCGCCAGTGTGCGCGGTGATTTTTTTCAGCTCTTACTTTTAATGCACGCCTCTCTGGGCCCGACAAGAAATCCAAAACGCAAGGGGACCTGATCGGCTCACTTCCAGACAGCGGCGCGTTGCCAAGACAACGTTTGACAGACTATGGGAACCACACGGCGATCTCCGACAACAGTTTAAACCGTGTTTTGTGTGTTGCAGTCGCATGCTCGCACCATAATATTAAGAAAATAGCATCCAATCGAAAAGATTCAGCGAACTATTTGACGAACACCACGGGCCGTCTAGGACGCGGGACGCAGAGGTAACGAGATGGCTGGAACAGCCAGCCGCCGGGTACTCAACTCTCTCGCCGCCGAGCGGGGGTTTCAATCAGCGGCGATTGCTCTCGGGCTGCAAGGGAAGCTCGGCTTCCCCTAAAATGTCAAAGAATAAGTGATCAAATATATGAATGTAAATTTCATTGTGTGTACATGTCATTGACTAAATATGCGCTACAACGTGCTCAACTTTTGTTCCGAATTAGTTTCTTCTTACTGGTTACGACGCGACTCTCTTCTTATTCATCCCGCAGCTTCGCTGTGCTTTAAACGGTAGTGAGTTCAGGGTAGGCTGTCCCAATGCATTGAATGGAGACGAGTCATTGGATACAAGCTGGTTTTTGTCCCGCCCACGTACGCTTTTCCGCATCCGATTGGATGATCTGTCTGAGCCTGTGTGCCAGTTCGATTGACATTGAAATGAGCCAGTCACCGAGCTTTTAGTGATTGACATTGAAATGAGCCAATCACCGAGCTTTTAGTGTAGGCATCCGTGCGAGCATTTTTTTCAACTCGCATTTTGTTCCGAGTTGAGCTGGAGACTTCTCCTAATCATTTTAGCGACACTCTTTGTTGTAAACAAACAACTAGCGACAAATTAATCTTTTATTTCTGGTGGGGTTTATTGTAGTTCCTATAGTTGTAGGACACTAATTAAGTACCGGGAAAAGACGCCTTGTTGGTATGACAGGGTCACAGATCATTTTCTTGAAAAGGAACGGAGCTAGAGTAGAATTCACGTATCAATAAACCGACACATTTTATGATGTTGACCAAAATTGAGCTTCCCCTCTTTGACAGACGAGCATCTGGCACTGGTTTCAATGTCTCCTTGTTTTATGTTTTATGGTTATTTTGTTTACGTTTTTGATGGAGGAGGGAGGGAGGGAGAAAAAAAATGCTGAAATTTCATGTTACCGGAAACACACTACTTATTTTTCTACGCCCTACTGTTATTTACACAATTCAATTTTGCTTCCCCCCCCCATTTTTAAAAACAATACACATACAGTATCGTTTGCTTTTCTAAAAAATGCCAACTTCCCTCCAATATTGGGATAATTATCGTGAGTTTCATATCGTCATATTGTATTGTGATGTTTGGATATTGTTACATCCCTGCTATATAATACCTGAAATTGATTGAAGGATGGATGGTTATTTTCTAAATATTTTTGTAGATTTTTTCCCACACAATATTTATTTTGCAGACAATAGAAAAAAAAATAAACAGAAAAATCAAATAAGTAAGCATTTTTGAAAAAGCTAACATTATTAATAATTGACAAAGCTGTCCTGAAAACTAATTAAAACTAAATTGAAAAACAAATATCAACATGAAATAAAAATGAGCTGTGATGAAAATTCCCACACTATAACACTAGGGCAGTGGTTCTTAACCTTATTAGAGGTACCGAACCTAACCAGTTCATATATACATTCATCGAACCCTTCACTACTGAAAAATAAAAATTCAAGAAGTGTTCTTTCAGTTTTGCCGGTGCGAGACTAGAGTTGTTCAACTTGGCATGACAAATCATGCAGATACGATGCTGAGTGCCATCACGTTCTGCGATGCATGTGAATCAATGAAGTACATATTCGTCCGACCACAAAACATAGCAGGCATTAAAATATTCTAAAAATATCACGCAATGTACTATCACAACAGGCACACGTTGACGACTGAGTGAGCTAAATTTCCCGCAGCACTGATTGGACAAGCAATGTAACGTGATAATCTGCAGCCAGTGATGGTCAAGTGGGCATGTCATAACTAATTGGCATGGTGAGTCGGGTGTGTCTTAACCCCCATGGCAGAGGCTCCGTTGAACCCCAGGTTAAGAACCACTGCACTAGGGTGTAGCCTGCCCCTTAGCATTTTTAAATTGTATTTATTTTTGGGTCACAGGCCTTCTTCGCTTTATTTGTTTTAGTTTTTATTTATTTATTTTTACGGAAGTGATTCTTTCCCAAATGTGACTGATGGACTTAATCGGACTGATTTTTGTTCGCTTCTCTCTTTTCAGGTATGGCCTCACAAGTCTTGATTCAGCCATCACACATGCACTCAGCTCAAACAAGTGCCTTAGGAACCAATAACAGCAAACACACAGGGGAAGCCCACAGCAGTAATAACACCACCAGAGCCTTTCCCATACCACCCCCACCTAAAACTTATGTGATTGGAGTTAACTACGGAATTGCTTACCCCAACAACGTATTCCCATCAACAGTTGATGACTTTGAGAGACTGCACTGGGCAACAGCAATTGAAGAAATTGAGGAGAGGAGGCCTCACCCGTTGGGATTGCGCACTGTGGAGAGGAGAGGAAAAGCCATCGCTGAGATCAAAGATCAGAGGTCTCATTGTCAGAACAAAGGACCACCGGAAAGGAGACTATCAGAAGAGGAAAGGGGCACAAACAAAGAAGGTTGGGGACATGTAAACCTTGACTCAGGTGTGACGCAGCGATGCAAACAGAAGAGAGGTGAAGTTGTAGAACTACGACAGGATTACAACTGTGTTGGAGCCATGCAGATAGTGGAGGAGGTATCTGATCTACCTTCACTGCCTGCTTGTAGTACAATGTTGCAAGCAGGGAATCATGATGTCCCTAAAGTAGACAATGTTGGGGAATCAGCTGGCATTGGTAATGAATCGAATGGGACAAAAATCAGGTCTAACGTCACTACTGAGGCGATGCCTACCACAAACAGATCAGGAACAGGAGATGGTGACTATCAGTTAGTTCAGCATGAGGTTCTCTGCTCATCGAAACACAGCTATGAGGTGTTGGAGTTCCTTGGACGTGGCACCTTTGGTCAGGTGGTGAAGTGCTGGAAGAGGGGAACGAATGAAGTGGTGGCTGTCAAAATACTGAAAACCACCCATCGTATGCACGTCAGGGACAAATTGAGGTGAGAA
This sequence comes from Hippocampus mohnikei, assembly GCA_026261675.1. NCBI lineage: Eukaryota > Metazoa > Chordata > Actinopteri > Syngnathiformes > Syngnathidae > Hippocampus > Hippocampus mohnikei. The sequence goes on along the minus strand of JAKGUB010000350.1, from coordinate 2,878,877 downwards.
TTCATCGATATTGCAATGTTATTTGCTTTATTATTTTAGGAGACGTGCATGTCATACGTGTTTTAAAATCTCTTCATATGCCATTGTGTTAACAGGTGGACATCCTTGCTCGGTTGAGCAGTGAGAACGCAGATGAACACAATGTGGTGCGCGCTCTGGAGTGCTTTCAGCACCGAGTCATACCTGTCTGGTGTTTGAGATGCTGGAACAAAACCTCTATGACTTCCTGAAGCAGAACAAGTTCAGCCCACTGCCACTCAAAATAATCAGGCCAATACTTCTGCAGGTAATGCTGACACTGTGAACTTTACGCACAAGGCCAGTTTAAAAGAATCCCCAATATTAATCACAGCCTGTAAATCAAACTAAAATTTGTTACGTTGTTTTCTTAGGTAGCAACAGCGTTAAAGAAACTGAAATCCATGGGTTTGATTCATGCTGACCTGAAGCCTGAGAACATCATGCTGATAGACCCGTCCAGGCAGCCATACAGAGTTAAGGTTATTGACTTTGGCTCCGCTAGCCATGTCTCAAAGGCTGTCTGCTCGACCTACCTGCAGTCCAGATACTACAGGTGAGGCCCTGCACTTTTAGTCAAAGCTGTACATTTAACATCAGGTGTTAATGACATCGAGGGTATGGTATAGCGTTGAAAAATAGAGTGATAGCCTTCCTTATTCAAAATCCCCTTTGTCTGGAACAGATCTCATCACAGTACTGCCACCTTGCTTGACAGATGGTGTCTTACAAATCTCCTTCTATGTGATCCAAACAACTCAACCTTTGATTTGTCCATCCATAACACCTCTTCCTCTATCCAATGTCTTTATTTTTTTTCCAAAATTCATCTTTCTCTTTTCTTGGTCAGTATTACTTTTCTTTGCCCTCAAGGCCAGTATCCCGGAGTCGTCTCTTCAGTTTAGATGTTGACACTTCAGTTTTGTGGGTACCATTTAATGAAGCTATCAGTTAAGGACCTGTGAGACATGTATTTCTCAAACTAGAGAATCTAATGAACTTCTTGCTGAGTGGTGCAGCCCGCGGGGCCTCCCACTTCTCTTTCTACTCTGGTTAGAGCCATTTTTGTGCTGTTCTCTTAGCTCATTCACTCCCAAAGACATGTTTATGCGTCTTTTCACACTCCACACGTTCAACCCCTGATACTTATTTTTTTCACATTTTTTCAAGACTTGCAACATTGTACTACAACACTCTCTCTCTCTCTCTCTCTCTCTCTCTGTCTCTGTCTCTCTGTGTCTCTGTGTCTCTGTCCCTCACCTTTCTGTTTGTTGGCTAATGTTTCTTTCCTTGCAAAGTTATTTGCCATGTGCCTTGAGAGAAATGTGTATATCACGTTATCCAAAGCACAGTGTTTGTGCTCCAACCACCGTACAACAGGCATGCCATTCGATTCACTTCCGCTCTCTGCAACAAGTCGAAGCAAGTACGGCACATGGATTTAGAGCATGTAAACAATTGCTTCCATTTGTGCAATATTCTTTTACGCAGTATTTCTGCACGGTGGCAATTATTTTGTTCTCTATAGTAGTACTTGTTCACTGAGAGAAAAACATTCTCGTTCTCTTCAATCCCACACTTCAGCCCAATATGTGGACTTGAAGTAACATGTTTCACCAAAATTTAAAATACAAAGTGTACTGTAAAAATCAGTGAAAGCCAGATTGTCACGTTGACGCCCTGAGACGGGTAGGCATGGAGCTTTTGTTGTTGCGTAACAGAGAGCTTTATGTGCCGCTTGTACTTGTTGACTTTGTCTGGTTCTTTGTTTGTTTGTTTGCATTTGCTATTGAGAAATGGCACCGTTGCTCAGTGAAAAGGGGACAATTTTGGAGAGTGGGGAGTTAGTGATGGGGAGGTCACTTAGGACGCCCATCTGCTGAAGAGTGTGGCATGTGACAACCCACATTTGGATCCAAGAAAAACATTTAGACATTCCTGTGTGTGCCTGGGTGTGCTCATGTATGTACCACTGTGTACCAGCTCCAAAGGCTGAATATTTCACATAGGCTACACATTGAAGTAAAAACAAATTTTTGACTGCATGACTTTCACAGAGCTGCCAACCTATCGAAATTCACCTTCTGGACCATTTTTTTAAATGTTCCCAATTTTTAAATTCTGTCAAGAACATTATTGTGGGACTGCCATGGGAGTGTTTTTATCTATCTAGCTATGTATCTATCTATCTTTAATGCTTCAAAGAATAAATCAAATCACCCATTTTTTTTTACTTAGTAATGACAATGCACATTGCACACGCATACATGTGCACACATTTTTTAAATAAATGCAAATGCCGTCCGTCATTTTGACGGGTTGAAAATTGGGCCGTAAACCACAGCAGCTGTACATCCTTAAGAATCTTATCACAGCGCTTGAAGAGAGAGAAGCAGCGAGACAAAAAAGAACAATGACGGCTGGATCATAAAGATATGAAGGAATTCTTTGAAATGTCATTGCGAGAGTTTAGTACAGTACGTGTTGTGATGACGCCACTTCTGTTTTTTTGCGAACCACGGTCTGGCCGAAACAATTCACGGCCTCGAAACAAAAAAAAAAAAGTCAGCGAGAGAGAAACCCAGCCCGATCCGAACCCGAAGCAATGATTGAGAATTTTAGACCCGACTCGGGCTCGGGCGGCCCGCTCTTACCTCTAGTGCAGTGTCAGAGGGTTTATTCATGATTGATACATCAATTTTCTGAACTCCTTATCCTGTTTAGCCTCTGCATTATTGGAGATCACATCTGGTGATGAAACTTCACTTGGTGTTGTGGTTAGCCTCAAATACAGTTGCACTAAAGGGTTGGAAATTTGTGGGTGTAGCTAGGGTTCTGTGATTAATAAAATGCAACAGTCTCAAACATAACGATTTCCTATAAGGTCAAACAAAGATGCTAGCTTGACATAACTGACTGTTTTTTTTTTTATTTTTTATGCGCTCCTCAATTCAATCAGTTGAGGATCAACTTGGAACTTAAAAAAACAAACAAACAAAGCTATGCCCAAAGAAAAAATCTTTACTCATAGGAGCATGTTTTTATGGTGCCTAGCTTGGGCATGTTTGCTCATTCTCCGACCCAGATTTCTGACACACCCACCATGCGCAACCTGCAAGATAGTGTGCTACAACTTGAAAGGTTCTGAGCAAACATTTACCAGTGCTTTTATCTTTAATGCTCGCAGTATTACGCTCACTGTAACTACCAGAAGACTATGTTCTCAGTTGAGCTCGAGACTGGATGCCAGAAAGATCAAGTCTTATTTTGTCAGATGCAAACTAGGTCTAAATGTTCCAAAATGTTTCCCATTCTTATACCTCCACCACACAGGAGAGCGGCTGTGCCTAGCCTAAGCAATGTGTTGGGATCTTCATGGTTTTAAAGTGCGCAAATGCTCCTGTTTTTTTTTAGCCCCCCCACCATGTTCTGGTAAAAGAATTCATCCAGTTGCACAGCACGAGTGCACATTTTAATGCTCCAACTAGTGCATACAGTGGAGTCACTCTGATAAACATGTTTAAAAATGTCCAGTGTGTGTGTGTGTGTGTGTGTGTGTGTGTTGTTTGTTGTTTGTTTTATTGAAAGCATTGTAATTAAAATTTGTATGCTTTTTTTGTTGGGTTAATACAAATGAGACTATTTCAAAAGTGCCATTGCTTTTTACTGATGGTTCAAGTTTTTGCCATGGTATCGTTTCCCTTTTTTGTCTTCTTTTAAAGATACAGTACACCAAAAAAGTGGCCTTTTAGTTTTGTGAGCTGCTGCTCATTGGAAAGAGTTGTTACAGCAAAATATTTTGCAAATATATCTTCAGTCACAGTAAATCTTTATCACGGAATGCCAATTGCAACGATTACACATTAGCAAATAGGGTCATGCTTACACATTTTTTGGTGTCTCAAATTAAGATTGTTGTTGCCATTGTAGCATGCCTGAATGTGACGGTACGATCCTTTGGAGATTAGTGATGTAAAACCAGCTCACATATTGTAAATGGAACACTGAGCTATGTAAATAATTCAGTTCGGCAGATCAGGTGGAAGGGAAGAATATCGTAGAATGCTCAGCAAGCTCCTCAGTGATCTCCTCTGAGTCATACTGTCAGTCCTTATTCCAATGTTTCAGTATGCACGATTTTGATCTTATGTCATGTGAAGAAGCCACGTGTGTTTCACCTTGTACCCATATATTGCAAAAGGATTTGAGAATGAAAGTTGGTGTTCTTTCCTTTACATTTCTTTGAAAATCTCATTATTCAAAATAGTTACAACGGTCTCATCTGTCCACGCTTTTGACATCAATAATGGGGATTGTGCAGCCAGTGTGTGTTCAGGTTGCAGAAAGTTCAGTGCTTGCTCTGGGATGGGATTTCACTGACGTACGAGGGGATCACCTTTCTCACGGCCACAGTTGCAGAGACACCAAACTGAAGATCATTTTCACATTCTAGTTTAGCTTCTTTGGGTATTCCATTACTTGATGTGGTTAACATCAACTCCTACGTTGTCCTAGCAAGTCTTAAGTCTCAAGTTTTTATTTGAAGATGGCAAGTTAGTTTTACTCATTAAATTTGGATTACCTATTTGCCCCAATCGCCCATTTTGTAGCTTTTGGGACAAGACAATGGACCAACACACATGAAGTTTAATGATATTTATCATTAAACTTCATTTGGCAGCTGTGTACGTGTTGTCCCAACAGTTGCTCCCTTGTTATGTGACTAGTTAGTTCTGTAACCATGCTTGCATGTGTTCATGCTGTGACACTATGTTTGTGCTTTATGATGAGCTTTTATGGCATGGGAACGCTGAGGCCTTCTGGCTTTTATTACACTGTTTGGTAACTGGCGGGAAAGGATGTAGATACAGGCACCTCCTTTGGTTGTTTGCTTGTTTCCTTTCTCAGTTTATTTATTTATTATTATTTTTTTTAATAAGGACAGGTACACTCATTGTGGTTATGTCGATGGAGAAGTTGGAATTGGAACCCATTCTTTGTGAAAACGGATCTAAAACAGTTTGAAGGGTTCATGTTGGTTACAGCTTTCAAATACCCGCGTAGTGCCACGTTGACTCAGTGCTTGTCACAAGAAAAAAAATTTGTAAGGCGTAGAAAAAAAAGTATTGTGTTTCCGGTAACCCGACCGACCGAGAATTTCTACCTCGAACAAAAACTTTACGGTCGGCATTTTTTTTCCAAACCTTTTACATTTTTGTGTAATAATAATAATAATAATAATAATAATACATTCATTTCATAGCGCCTTTCAAAACACTCAAGGACGCTTTACAATCAAAACAAGAACAATAAAACCCGTGGAGATGTCCTGGAGGTGAGTGAGAGAGAGAGACTCCTCCGGGTTGAGTGACCGCTGGGGCGTTTGGCTGCCGCTGCTCAACCCGTATTGTTTTGTATTGTTTTGTTTTTTGTTATTGTAAAGTGTCCTTGGGTGTCTTGAAAGGCGCTTATAAATAAAGAGTATTATTATTATTAAAACCACAGACAAAATTATAAATAATAAAAGGAAAGATGAATTTAGAGCGTTTACATCGGTGCAAACTCACACGATATTCGTCGCGAGCCCAACGGCTTCAATAAAGGTCTCGAAGCGATTCCAACCAGCGGGCCACGGGACAGGCGGCTCGCCAGGCAGGGCGAGGAACGGAGGAAGAGGCGAGAGTGGAAGCTCCATCTTCATTGCCATTGTTGTGTTTAATAAAACGCGAGTCTGACTCTGTGCTCACTGCCGCTTATTGTCAGTGCAGGTAGTCACCTTTTCATATGAACACTTTACGGCCGTGACGTCACGCCGTCAGAACTGACCCTGTGGCTGTGATTATAACATGCCACAAATTTATAAGCGCTTTTCAAAACACTCAAGGACGCTTTACAATCAAAACAAAAAAACCACAGACAAAATTATAAATAATAAAAGGAAAGATTAATTTAGAGCGCTTACATGGTGCAAACATTCGCGATATTCGTCGGCTAGCCCAACTGCTTCAATAAAGGTCTCGAAGGATTCCAACCAGCGGGCCACGGACAGGCGGCTCGCCAGGCAAGGCGAGGAACGGAGGAAGAGGTGAGAGTGGAAGCTCCATCTTCGTTGCCATTGTTGTGTTTAATAAAACGCGGGAGTCTGGCTCTGTGCTCACTGCCGCTTATTGTCAGTACTGTAGTTACCTTTTCATATGAACACTTTTACGGCCGTGACGTCACGCCGTCGTAAACTGACCCTGTGGCTGTGGTTATAACATGCCACAAATAATAATACATTTCATTTATAAGTGCCTTTCAAAACACTCAAGGACGCTTTACAATCAAAACAAGAACAATAAAACCACAGACAAAATTATAAATAATAAAAGGAAAGATGAATTTAGGCCGTTCACTTCGGTGCAAACTCTCGCGATATTCACGTTGAGCGTGCGCGTGGTTTGCCCTGTCGTCTGTCAACAACATTGAATCGTGGCGGGGGCCACGATCTCCGACAACAGTTTAAACCGTGTTTTGTGTGTCGCAGTCGCATGCCCGCACCATAATCTTAAGAAAATAGCATCCAATCGAAAAGATTCAGCGAAGTATTTGACGAACACCACGGGCCGTCTAGGACGCGGGACGCAGAGCTAACGAGACACCCAGCCGGGGGGCACCCAACTCTCTCGCCGCCTTTGGCGGCGAGCGGGGGTTTCAATTATTGTAAAAATGTCTCTTTGTTTTATGTTTTATGGGTATTTTGTTTACATTTTTGATGGGAGGCAAAAAAAAAGATTTAAAAAAAACCGTTGTCCGACCTACCGACCCTATGTTGAAATTTCATGTTACCGGAAACACACTACTTATTTTTCTAGGCCTAATTGTCTCGAACATGCCACAATGGGGCGGCAAAGCAATTAAAACAAAGGGGATAGCTAAACATCAATACCATACATCTAGAATGGACACAATCATGAACCCATTCGACATAACTGTGTTCATTAGTTGAAGTGTTCCACACAAACCATCCTTACATGATACAGTCAATATTAACCTAAACAACATGCTGAACAAACTAACGTGACGTCACACATGACAGTGTGCGTACGAGCACGTCTACAAATACCGTATTTTCACGACCATAAGGCGCCATTAAAAGTCTTACATTTTTTCCAAAATGGACAGGACGCCTTATAATGCGGAGCGTCTAGTGTATGAGCCGAGTTCCAAATCCTGACTGAGAGCCGACACGCTGTTTATATAGAGAAAAGGCGGAAGTGAGTGAGAACAGGCATGCGGGAAAGCAGTCCGCCAATCAATGAAGGGTGGGCGTGTAAGTGGCCGCGATTGAGGTCAGGGATGTGGGAAAGCAGTCCACCAATCAGTGAAGGGTGGGCATGTAAGTGGCCGTGAGTGAGGTCAGGGATGCGGAAAGCAGTCCACCAATCAGTGAAGGCTGGGCGTGTAAGTAGCCGTGAGTGAGGACGTGAGTGAGGCAATGAGAGTGACTCTGACAACGAGAGGGAACCCGGCGTTTTTGATGGATTACCGGTACTTGCACGATTGTTCAATTCGGATACAGAAGATGAGGACTTTGATGGATTTCTGGGTGATGATTGATCGAAAAACATGAGTATATTGTATGATGGCTAAATAAAGTACAACTGATCTCAGTTTTGCTTCCGTTGCCTTTTTAAAAATGTGTTTTTAGCATGTCTTAGCATGCTGCTACGCTATGCTTCAAGCTAACGTGTTTTTAGCATGTCTTAGCATGCTATGCTATGCTTCAAGCTAACGCGTTTTTAGCGTGCATGCATGCATGCCGTATCTTTAAACTGGCGTATGTTTAAGCTGGCGTATGTTTTACCATGCCTGGCTGCGGCCAATAATACAGTGCGTTTTGTGTGTGTGTAAAATACAGAAATAGCACCCGTTACTGAGACTGCGCCCTACAACACGGTGCGCCGAATGGTCGTGAAAATACGGTAGTATAAATCATGGGTGCCCAACCTTTTTTGACCAAAGATCTACTTTGCCCTGATGAGCAATAGCCAAAACGCCCATAACGGTTTGTGAGGTTGTGAAAAGCAAATCACATACATTTCCTTCTTAGGCCTGAGCAAAAACAGCGACTGAATTTTTTAGGTAAATGTGCTCTGGGTGAGTTTTTCAGTGAATAATAATAAGGGGTGGGTTGCATCCCAGAAATCTGCAAACACGTCTCGATGATTTCTTAACAAACACATTTAGATCTGCAAAGAAAGTTCGCAAAACTCGGATCCCATCTCTGTATGTCGAGCAGAGTTTAGCACTATAACAAAAAAGAAAAACTGATGTTTGAGAAATCATTTTCAACAAGATTCTTCCTTCTTTATCAGAACACAAAACAATGCATTTTGCACATTGTTTTGTATTGAGTGAACAAAAACTGTGCGTCATTGTTGCATTGCATACATAATCTAGCTTCTTCCTGTTATGGAGTTGACAGGAAATGGCTGTTATTCCCTCTTCCAGGGCAAATAGACCAGAAAAAAAGATTGTGCTGTAAAAGGGACATAGATTCAAATAGACACCGACATCTTGACACACACATGATGGTAAGCAGTGGCCCCATTTATGATCATGCTCCTGTTATTATAGTCTTTGAACAAGTCCAGTTGTTGCTTGGTAACTGTCATTTCCTCCTGTGAACGTCACAGCAGTGGCTGCTATTTGTAGCACTGTTACTCAAGAGTGTGCGCCCAGGTCGAGCAAACAGTGGTTTACCGACAGCTGCCTCTTACTACTGTTAGAGGTTTACTAGTGTTTACTAGTCTTGCTTGAATTGAGAAATTGAGCCACGCTATCTTCTAGTGCAGGGGCACTTCTTCTGTGCACCCTGTCAAATTTAACAGATACAGTCGGACCTCGTTTCAACGTACCCTGTTTACGTTTTAAGATGGATTATGGTCACATTTCAAAGACCCAATGTCACATAATTCCGTTTCCATTTGCCGATTTTGCTGAAAAGGCCTTCGTTACGACGAACCGCAGGAAGGCTTTGATACTTCACAGACGCAGGAGTTGTCGACTCGGTGTTGGATGCTGCTGTGCTGTGTCATTAGGGCTTACTACAGGGCACTGAACACTTCGTTAAACATGGAAAGCACACTTAAATGGCCCTTGGGTTGCTACTTTGCGAGGGCCTGAGAGAGAACCTTTTCTGCTTGGCTCTCGACGAAGGCGGACGCTTTTTGCTCTGCTCCTGTCCCCCCCCCCCCCCCGCTTGCCACTTAGTCTATGTGCTGTCTGTGTCTTAACTTTGCCTAGCCTCCTATCGTATTTTCACCCTAAAACAAACCATGGAATTGGTTGGCTGGTCTCTTGATGCAATCGACAAAATTTTTTCGACGAGAAGAGCAGGCAGTGGGGAGCCCGCTTGCCCCTCGGGACATTTGCTGCCGGGTACACCCTAGATCCCTGGAGGAAGCGGAGAATGGTGTGCCTGTCAATACTGTCCGTCGAGGAGGAGCAAGACATCTACATTATCGGCCTCTGATAGCAGGTATGCTGTATTTGGTGTTAGCAGTTTCCTGCTCTATCGCAAAATTCAACCGACGGGAGCAGCTTTATTGGAAGTGAAGAAGCTGCCGGTCATTCTCGATGGTCGAGCGCGAATGTCCAACACTCAGACTCAAGCGGTGACTGAGCTCAACCGCAATATGGATGCGGTTCTGGAGCGTCTCCGTCCGATCGTTATCATCATGGAGAAGCTTCAAAAAGAAATTAAGGATTTGGCTGATCGGCGCCAGTGAAGGGATACAGCCACGGACTCAAGGCCACCTGGAATTGTTGGCGGCCGTCCCAAAACAAAACAACGCTATCTGGACCTTTTCCCCTGAAAGTACGCATGGAAGCTAGTGTCCCCACCATCACCCCCTCCTTCTCGGCCAAGGACTGATAAGCCGGGACTGTCTCCATGAGCAGACCTTGACGATGCAGCGGCGGCCTGCCCTTATCATCAACACCTTTGTTGTTCCTGTTGTTTTCCCCCCGTGACGTGACCTTGATCTGCGGGGCGCTCGTTTTGGACTGAGCAGCTGGTCAGACGGGCCGCATCGCGTCCCCCCCTCCCCGCCTTTCCATCCATCCCCTCATTATATGTTATGTCTTGTGACTTGTTGTAACTGTCATATGCTTGTTAAATGTGCTTGGGTATTTTTTTTCTCCTAGTACTCTAATTATCCTCAGAAGAGTATAGTTCTAGCGTGTTTTTTTTTACCTCTTCCCTCCCCTTGTGGTTTCCTTTCTAACTAAGATCTCGGGGCGCTTTACAGCGAGTACCGACAGGCCCTTTGCACTGTATCCCATGTTCGTCATTGTTTTTTTCATGTTTCTTGTGCGGAGCGTGCCTGTTAAGTGATGTTTCGTTGCACGAAAGTGTAATGACAATAAAGATCCATCCATCCATCCAGAACCTGGGTCAACAGCTACACTATCCTATTTTACGATAAGCTTTGATACTGTTGATGGGTGAATCTCAGTATCTTGAGCAACAACTTTCAACTAGCTGATTGCACATCTTTGAAACATGCAAGTGACAAGGGCTGGGAATTTCCAATTATTTCCATCACAATGCCATGTCTTACATCCATCCATCCAGTTTCTGAAACGCTTACTTCCATAAGCTGTTTTTAAAACAAAATGAAAAGGGACCTATAAATACATGTAATGATGATTTCATAAACATTTTCAAATTAACATTTACCAAATAATACTTTAATAAGAAATGTGGCAATAATTGCTTATTGGCAAGCAGCCAACCGTGCTTTTTCAATTTTATCTTAAAATAACCATATCTTAAAATATTGCTACTAGGGGTGTAACAAAAACCAATTTGGTTTATAAAAAAAAAAAAAAAAAATCCTCGTCTCACCCCTCGGGTGATGTCCGTCCCCCATTCAACTCTGGTCCTCTACCAGAGGCCAGGAAGCTTGAGGGTTCTGCGCAGTATCCTTGCTGTTCCCAGCACTGCACATTTCTGGACTGAGATGTCCGATGTTGTTCCCGGGATCTGTTGCAACCACTCATCTAGTTTGGAGGTCACTGCCCCGAGTGCTCCGACCACTACAGGCACGGATGTCACCTTTACCTTCCAGGCTCTCTCCAGCTCCTCTCTGAGCCCTTGATATTTCTCGAGTTTCTTGTGTTCCTTCTTTCTGATGTTTCCATCACTTGGGACCGCTACATCCACTACAACGGCATTCCTCTGCCCTTTATCTCTGATCACGATATCCGGTTGGTTCACCATTACCATCTTGTCAGTCTGGATCCTGGATCTGGAAGTCCCACAGGATCTTCGCTTGGTCATTCTTTTATATATATATATTTATATATATATATATATAACCCAATCGAGTCGTTACATTTTAAAATGGACCGTCCTTGATGCACAGCCTTGCTCACCAGTCATTAGAATCTTGTACAAGCCCTTTCGGCTTCTTTGCCTCCTTGCACTGTTTTTAATTTGTGCTAAAGAAACAAATCAAATAATTTTAATGTTGCTGATTATTTGTTGTTTCTTATTTGCCTTCCAAAGGCCAAACCTTCCAAAGTTTGGCCTTTGGAAGGTTTTTCCATGCCGTTACATGACATTATAGACATGACAAAAACGACAGCGATACCAATCGATCAAAGCGAATTGTTCCACTTGAAAATGTAATTGTGTCATATCCCATGTGTTGAGCTATGTATTGAATTGTCTTTCATTTGGGAGATGCCCAGTTACACACCCCTTTGGCAAAGGTTTTCTCAGATCATTTGCACCATATTGACTCGTCAGCCTCAGCATTTGTACTTTTACTCCCCATTCACTGGCATTATTGCTCCTCGAGACACCTATGAATCTATTTTTCCTGCATGAGAAGTTGCTCTAGCTAGTTCGCTTAAAAGTAGACCATTAATCAACACGTGTTGCCAAGCAAACATCTTTGACATCTTGTGAGTCCCTCTCCTTGATTTGTTGTGAGCAGCTACAAGAGCTAACCTGGTAATGACCTAATTTCTTTTTCAGAGCTCCAGAGATTATTTTGGGCCTGCCATTTTCTGAAGCGATTGATATGTGGTCATTGGGATGCGTTATAGCAGAGCTCTTCCTGGGCTGGCCCCTCTACCCCGGTGCCTTGGAATATGATCAGGTAATATTCTTTTCGAACACATTCACAATACAGTAATCCCTCGTTTATCGCGGGGGTTACGTTCCAAAAAGTACCAGTGATCCGTGAAGTAGTGAACATTATTTTTTTTACAGTTATGATACAATACTTAACTATACATACAATGAAATCAAAGACCAAAACCTGTTTTCAGGCCCAATTACAAAAAACAAACGTTTTCAACAACTAACTAAATAGTTTTTGGAAATACTGTACTGTCGACACGTTCTGATTTAAAGGGTTAAAAGCATTAAAAAAAACTGCGCTAAAAAAATCTGTGTAACAGCAAAGCCGCGGAAAGTGATCCACGTTAGAGCGAGGGACCACTATTTCTATTCTGCAATTATGTCGTGGTTAAAAAAAAAACCTAAATAGACATGGGCTGGGCGATATGGCTGATTTACCTGATAGTAACCTCAGTGCGATGCTGAGGTTCGTAGTTGGCTAAAAAGCACCGGAGCTAGCTTGTCATAGACAAGGAACTTCTGCAGCATCTCTCCATCTAGGTGTTTAATCGGGTTAGTATGCACTATGTAATCCTATTGCAAGAGTTGCACTGAGGCGATTGGTCATCTATTTGAACAAAGTTAAGCATGCACACACAAAATGCGTGCATGCACTCACTTCTTCGTTAGTTCAAGTGGCTTCTTGTGGTGGGCACTCGGTAGACAAGCACCCGGTGACTCGGCTGTGCTCGAAACGATCTTCTTTTACGTGTGTGTAATTGTGAAACAAATCTAACGCCATACTGTAGCCGCTCCCTAAAGCATACAGAATGCCAGGGGTGGGTTTTTTTTCTTTATTTTATTATTTTAATGTTTTTTCTGTGAAATAATGGCTTCAAGCAGTGAAGCCGAGACTTCTCTTACCCCAGCAACTTTGTCCAGCTCCTCTGGGGAAATCCCAAGGTGTCCCCAAGCGCATTCTTGGCGATCCCCCCGGAGCCTTCTCCTGCTGGGATATGCCCAAAATTGTGGCGTTCAGCACCTTAAACAGGTGCTCGAGCCATCTCATCTGGCCTTTCCCAATGCTGAGGAGTTGCAGCTCAACTCTTAAGTACGTCCCGGAAGACTGAGAACAGAACACAATCAGAACACCCTATGGAAGAAACCTGTGACCATAGGTGAGTATAGGAACGTGGATCGACCAAAAAAATCCACAGCTTCTCCTTTCGGCTCAGCTACTTCTTCACCACGATGGACGATACAGAGTCCCGCATTACTGCAGATGCTGCACCAATCTGCCTGTCAGTCTCCCGCTCCATCCTTCCCTCATTTGTGCCATTCGTGAACAAGACGCCAAGATACTTGAATTCAGACAGAAACCTTTTCCCAACCTCAAGAGGACACTCCACCCTTTTATGACTGAGGATCATGATCTCAGATCTGGAGATGCCGACTTTCATCTCAACCGCTTTACACTTGGCTACAAACTGCTCCAGTGAGAGATTGCGGCATGATGTAGCCAGCAGAAATAAATCATGTATTAAAAAGTGGAGATGCAATACTGAGGCCACCAAACGGGACCCCGCAACGCTTCGGCTGCAACTAAACATTCTGTCCATAAAGATGCTGAACAGGATTGGTCACTTATGGCATCCTTGGCGGAATCCAACTCTCACTGGAAACAAATTTGATTTCAAACATTTTATTGAATGTGTTTCCTATTCATAATGATCACGTGCATTGTGATACATATTGATATTGAATTATCGCTAAGCCCTAAAATTATTCAATTTTATTTTTTATAGGAAGTACCGTTCAACATTCAGCATCAACTTTTGCACCTATGTATTTTTTTGTCATTGTCAAACCCCGCAAGCAGTCCGCCTACCGTCAGTTCCGAACTACAAAACACACCTGATTAAAAGCTACAATAGCTACATTCAGCCCTAAAAACAAATGTGTACCTTCTTTGTCTTGGATGCTTAGCCAGGGGAAATTGGCAAAGAAAAAGGTCACACAGTGACGGATTTTTTTTAAAAACATACTTCAAACGCAGATAGATGCCCCCCCCCTCCATCCCACCCCCAAACAATGCTGACCTCATCTAGTAACACAGTGGCGTCCCAGAACCTTTCTCAGTCACTCTTGTTGTCACATGAAAAAAAACAAAAACAAAAGTTGAGCAGTCTCCTTAGTCACAAAATGTTTATGCAGGAGTCAAACTTATCCATGCCAGGACTTGCTTTCACTTGCATGCTGAGCCCCCCAAAGTTTGGTGCCCAATGCCACGGCTGAGTGCTTGCCACTCGACAGAGCAAAATATAAACTGTCCAAAAAAATAAAGGAAACACTTGGAGTTACATTTTGCTCTTTAAGTGTCCTGTTTTATAAACAATCTTTATTTTCTGTCTTGACTTTCTCAGATTCGCTACATCTCCCAGACCCAAGGCCTACCTCCGGAGCACCTGCTCAACAAGGGCACCAAGACCTCTCGTTTCTTCTGTAAAGAGTCAGAATCTCCTTACCCCTCCTGGAGACTTAAGGTACATGCACACGAATGAAAATAGACATAAATCCATCTTGTATCTTGTTTTCGTAGAGTGCAACCATAATCGTCGGTTTTAATCAAAACTGAACTTATGCTTTCAAATGCCCCTTTTTCATTATACCGTTTTGTCCCCCCACAAAACACCCTGTTTCGCCCCTGTGTGGTCACTTTTCCATGACACTTTTTCGAGGCCATGCAGCGACAATGAAAAGGCTCCATTAAACCTTTTCCAACGTGGTTGTAGGACACTGGCTGAGGAGGGCAGTGGCCTGGCCGACTTATGTCGGCCTTTCTTTACTCGATGCAGCCAGAATCTCCACTACACACCCCCATTTAAAGGGAGTAAGACAGCTGATTACTGCCAAGTCATAAAAATACAATACATATACAGTACACATACCCTCCATGATTATTGGCACGCCTGGTTAAGATGTCAAGAGCCTTAAAACAAATTACATTTTTATTGCAGAAGTATACTGAAAATTGTAGACATGATTCACCACACACAGAATCATTCTCATCCCATGGCCATCTCAGTCCCCAGATCTCAACCCCAATGAAAACCTTTCCAGCCCAAGAGGAAAGTGCAAAGGAGGGAACCCAGGTCGTTGGATGATTGAGATTGGTCAAAGATCCCCTTTCTTTATTCTTCGATCTTGTGAAACACCGAAGAAGATTATTTAAAACCACACCCATTTATAATAGACCTCTTGATGGCCGCCACACATTTCACGATGTCAACAAAAAGGAACACACAGGTTGTGACAGAAAGAGGATGTTTTTTACAGTACACACAAGCATTGGGGTATATTGAAACATCAGAGTTGCTTTCATTCACCTGAATTGACTCGTTCAAGTTAATGGACCTGGCGGCTTGTGCACAACCAGAATTGCAGATGCAACAAAATTGAGCTGATGAAAATAAACCTTTCCACCGGAAATACGTCCTGAGCCACTATGCATTGCTTGTCTGTTTGGGTCAATGGCATTGCTCAACCTGAAAACAGAACAGAAAAATATTTAATATATGATCATGAACTGTATCTATACATTCTGCAAAAAGGTCTGCAAATTATTTTTTTGGGGCACCCTGTATATTTTAATCTCATAAAAAACCCACATATGAATGACAAAACCCGACTAAGACCTAAGATTTTATCTCTATACATTTTCGATTTTATTTTTATTAGTTTTGTTTTTAATTTTCTGTACATTTGATTGTTTTTTTTTTTCTCCAGACAACAGAAGAGCATGAGAAAGAGACAGGACTGAAATCCAAAGAAGCCAGAAAATATATCTTCAGCTGTCTGGACGACATTGCACATGTAAGTTTTAACAGAAAAGTCCACGTGTTTGTAAGGGAATTAGGTAAGGTTCGAGCCTAACAGTGATTCAATGTTCCTCCGTCAAAACAGCCAACAGTTAGTGCTCGGCGCTAGACATGTCATCAACAGCAGTATAAAAATGCCTGTGTGTCAAGGTCATCTTTGTTGTCAAACATGCTCTATGTACAACATACAGCACAGATGAAATTTCTGCAGTGGCGTACACACGGGGAACAAAAGTGTTGAGTCACTTTGTTCAAATAAATGAGCACAACTCTTGCTTGAAATAAGATTATGTTATGCATACCAACCCGATTAAACAATTCCAGATGAATAGGTGGTCTAGAAGTTTATGTTCTCTGTCTTTGATAGGCGAAAGCTCTCGTGTTAGCCAGCTGCAAGCCTCAGCGTTGCGCTCAAGTAGCAATCGGGCACGTAAAACATGAATGGACTATGGCAATAATGAGCCCACTTAAGACATTTTGGCAACCTGTTATGCAAGCACTCCAAGAGAGCATTAACGTAATGGTCAACAATGCCGTTTTGGGCTGTCCGCTTCCGCAAATAAGCGTTGATGATTGCACTGGTGCAGGAGCATCTTTGCATATTACACTACTTTACAATGTACACACAAACAGTCAGTTGTTTTTTTACTTATCAATATTGGCTAATATGAAATACTTACATTGCGAAACATTTTTCAGCCATATTGCCTAGCCTTCCTAAGACCAGTTTTACTTTTTCATAGTTGCCATGACCTCTTATTAAAGGTTAAATATATGTTACAATAAAGTTATCTAAATTCTACATAGTGATCCCTTGCTATATCGCGCTTCATTTATCGTGGCTTCACTACATCACTTTTTTTTTCTTTTCGAAAGTACTGTATTCCGAAAGAAATGCCGAATGACTCAGAGGTTTTGTGCATGACTGTACGCATGGCGCGACAGACCAATGACAGCACGAGTGGATTCATCCCGTGAGCTTATTGGCTACGCATCTTCGCAGTCCCGCCCAGCACCTTCCCTTGTGTGTCATCACACTGTTGACTCTGATTGTTCGCCTGCCTCTCTCTGGCATACTCTTTTCTGTTGTGTTTGCTACATGCGCGGAGGAAGAGAGGGAGTGGGAGGGAGGGAGGGAGAGAGAGAGAGAGGGAGAGGAAGAGAGAGAGGTGATTGGGCATGACCAAAAAAAGCAGCACATCTCTCTTTGACTCCTCCTCATCAATGCCGATTAATTGTCTGATCATAAACACATCGGTTGCGCGGGAATAGCTGGCCAGGAGCTAGCTGGAGGCTAACGGCGGCGTCAGAGCATAAAGTGCGAGTAACACAAGGCTCTTTGTCTCTCTCAGAAGGCAATGCTGATGAATGTTAATTACTGTATAAGGTTTTATAACTGAAGATTTAAATAAAATATTTAAATAATCTCCAGATCCTTACTTGGAGTAGGTAATAAAACATACCATATTATTGATTATTGATCAACATGAAATATAGGTACTGGTATTATGATATACTTTTCAGCCACATTGCACAGTATTTTCAGTCCATACATATTTTCCCTTGAATGTTTCCCCATATTTTTCCTTTCAGGTGAACTTGGTGTTGAGTCCTGACAACAGTGACATACAGGCAGAGAAAACCGACAGGAAAGAGTTTGTGTCCCTGCTGAAGCGCATGCTGCTGATAGATGCAGAGGACAGAACTGTTCCCTCCAATGTCCTCACTCACCCTTTCCTCACCATGACTCATCTGCTGGACCACCCACATAGTAACCAGTAAGCCTTTGATAGCTGACTCTGACACAGTGTCGCGCATTCCAAATTTGCATATTATCCTAATTTGCATGTTGTTCTATTCTTCCCCTTGTACTATTTTTAAAGGTATTGCTCAAATCTAAGTTTACATAAGTTTAATTTAATTATTGGCTTAGCACAGGCGGCTGCCCGGTAGTCGAGTGGTTAGCACGTCGACTTCACAGTGCAGAGGTACCAGGTTCAATTCCAGCTTCGGCCTTCCTGTGTGGATTTTGCATGTTCTCCCTGTGCTTGTGTGGGTTTTCTTTCAGTCCTCCAGTTTCCTCCCACATTCCAAAAACATGCATGGCAGGCTGATTGAACACTCCAAATTGTCCCTCGGTGTGGGTGTGAGCGCAAATGGTTGTTCGTTTCTGTGTGCCCTGCGATTGGCTAGCAACCGATTCAGGGTGTCCCCCGCCTACTGCCCCAAGACAGCTGGGATAGGCTCCACCCCCCCACAACTCTAGTGAGGCCAAAGCGGTTCGGAAAATGAAAGAATGAAAAAGGGTTAGCCCAAACAATTAGCCATTCATGAAACACTATATTTTCAAGATGTTGAGCCTGAAAAGGTGCCTTCGCCTTGTTTTATTTGAAAACCACACTATTGTTTGTGCCAAAAAGCAGGAACATTTTGTCTCCTAATTGAAGAAAATTACAATCAAACAAACTGGGAGATGCATCAACATGCAACAAGATAGTGATTCAAATTAACAAAGGATTTCATCACGGTGAAAAAAAAGTAGAAACACATTCCACCTGATGAAGAGATTCATGGGGAACATCGAAAAACAAGAATGCTAAAAATTTCAATGGGCCAGGTCAGTTACAAATAAAGAAGTCTTAGGTGTATCAGATTTAGATGTAAATCCCGTAATTGACATTTTTATCCCTTATCTCATACTCACCTTTTGGATGTGAAACCCAAATGAATAAAATGTAGACAAATTACCCTCATCAGTACTTTGGAGCGGGGGTAGTGTAGTTGAGCCGCTTCATCTAACTACTACTCTGCTCTGTTTTCTTCAGCGTGCAGTCATCTTTTCGCATCATGGATATGTGCCATGGCCGTCCAAACAGTACCGTTTTTGATGCGTTGAACCAGAACACCGTTCATTTTACCAGACCGCCTGTTGGTTCCACTTCTACTTCTTCGGGCCTCCAGCTGGGCTACAACAACATACCAGTTCACACTCAGGTGATTATTTTTTTTTTTTGCAATGTGTCTGTTGTATGTGGCTGTCATTTCTTTCGGCCACCAAAATGCACACCACCAACACCAGTTGACTGTATTCTCTTTTGCTGGTGGGATTGCAGCCTATTACGCAATCAGGTCATTCAGTGTTGCATCCTGGGCTTGCTCTAACAACAAGAAATGGTCAGTTTGGATGCAGCGACGCCTTCCCACCCATTCTTCTTTGTCCACCCAACATTCAAGGTATAGAGATCGTCGAGATGAAACCGAAGGAAAATCTCATTATTACATCTTACTGTGAACAGAATTATAATAATAATAATAATAATACATTTTATTTGTGGGCGCCTTTCTAAAAACTCAAGGACACCTTACAACAAGCAGTTAAAAATACAGATACAACGTTAAAAACAACATCAAATATAATAAGATAAATTAAAACAAAATAGAGATAATGGATTTATGGTCAGAGTGAATAAGCTTGTCTAAACAGATGAGTTTTGAGGCTGGATTTGAAATGTGTTAGTGAGTCTATGTTGCGAAGGTCAGCGGGGAGTGTGTTCCAGAGCTGGGGAGCAGAGCGACTGAAGGCTCTGTCTCCCATGGTGACGAGGCGAGCAGAGGGGACAGTGAGGAGGAGAGAGGAGGAAGAGCGAAGAGAGCGGACTGGTGTAGGAATATGGATGAGGTCAGACAGGTAAGGAGGGGCAAGGTTATGGATGGCTTTAAATGTAAGGAGCAAAGTTTTATATCGAATGCGTGTATAATGGGGAGCCAATGGAGATGTTGGAGGACAGGTGTAATGTGATTTATGGATGGTGTGAGTGTGATAATGCGGCGGCTGAATTTTGAACCAGTTGAAGCTTATGGAGGGTTTTTGAGGGAGACCGAGCAGGAGGGAGTTACAATAATCAAGTCGGGAGGTGACGAGGGTGTGAACAAGTATAGCAGTGGAGTGAGGGGTGAGAGAAGAGCGGAGCCGGTGAATGTTTCTAAGATGAAAATATGCAGAACGAGTGATATTGTTGATATGTGACGTGAAGGAGAGGGTGCTATCAAGGATGACACCCAGACTCTTGACCTGAGGGGAGGGGGAAATGGAGGAGTTGTCAAAAGGAATGGAGAAATTGTTTATTTTGTTTAGGGTGGATTTGGTGCCAACGAGGAGGAGTTCAGTTTTATTGCTGTTCAGCTTGAGGAAGTTTGAGGTGAACCATGACTTTAATTCATGTAGACAGTTGGTTAGGGAGGATGGTGGAAGTATGGTGTTTGGTTTGGTAGAAATGTAGAGCTGGGTGTCATCCGCGTAGCAGTGAAAGTGAATGTGATGTTTCCTGAAGATATGACCAAGGGGGAGAAGATAGATTAGAAATAGCAAGGGGCCAAGGACAGAACCCTGAGGAACGCCTGAGGTGAGGGGAAATGAGTGAGATCTAAAACATTTGAGCTGGATAAACTGGGTGCGGTCAGAAAGATAAGAGCGGAACCAGGAGAGGGGGGTGTTGGTGATGCCAATGGAGGAGAGTCTGTCAAGGAGGATGGAGTGAGAGATGGTATCAAAGGCTGCACTGAGGTCAAGCAGGAGGAGGATGGTGAGTGAACCAGAGTCAGCAGAGAGAAGAAGGTCATTGGATATTTTGAGGAGGGCAGTTTCAGTACTATGGAGGGGACGGAAGCCAGATTGAAATTGTTCGTATAGGTTATTGGAGGAGAGATGGGTGTGAAGTTGAGCAGCCACTGTTTTTTCTAGGAGTTTGGAAATGAAGGGGAGGTTTGATATGGGACGGAAATTGTTCAGGTCGGAGGGATCAGAGCCAGGTTTCTTAAGAATGGGAGTGACAGCAGCAGTTTTGAGATGGGAGGGTACATTGCCGGTAGAGAGGGAAGTTTGAATAATGTTAGTGATGAGATTGTAATTATTTTTCTCACTATGCACTATTGCTCAACAAAGTTAACACCCCCAAAAGTATCCGTACACACAAGTAATGTATTGCAACATGCTTTTGAACACCAAAAGTATAAAAGCAGCAACCCCGGCCGGCCCTTTTTGCTCACTGCTTTTGTTCAATACAATTCTAAGCATACCAATATAAGTCCCAACAAAGTACGTGGCCTCATTCTCTTTTCTTTTTTGCTACAAGACTGTGAGCTAGACTAATGTTTCCTATACAGATGAGCAAGTGACACAAATAAAGCATCACAAATAAACAAATGGAGCAAAATTTGGTTGATAATTTCTAATTCCAGTATCTGGATAACTCAACAGGCTACAGCACACAAATAGCAGAGTTCGCTTGAGCACATGATTGCTTGTTTAGTCAAAAAAGGATGCTTAGATGATTCATGTCATGATTTTTTTTTTATTTTTTAAGCATGGGGGAGCCAATACTAATCTCGATGTATCTTGTTAGCTGCCAATTCTCTCATGTTGTTTTTGTGCAATTGCGCACACACACACGTCACAAAATACAACTAAGACCCGGCTATAGGGGCAATTAAGACACCCACTGCTCTGAGATCCTATATTCTATGTTAAACATTTATCGAGAAATTGTTTAATTCCTAGTAGATCATTTAGAAATAAAAATGTAATTTACTGCGATTTATTTTTTTCTTCTTCTTTGGCTCTTTAAAGGTAATCTCAACCAAGCAGTTAGGTACTCAGTTCCCATGGTACCTCAGGCGCCTCCTCTTCAGGCCCTCCAAGTGAGGCCTAGTGTAATAACACAGGTGAGACATGAACTATACAGTAACTTCTCTCCTATACATAATATCTACATTCTAACAGTGTGTTGCTGGTGGTTTTTGTTTGTTTGCCCATTTGTTTGTTTTTTGAGGAGGCATGGGGGATGAGTTGCCTACCCCAACATCAAGCATGTCTGTGGTTGCTGTATTAGATATCATGCATCCGATGCCTAATGTGATTACCGAGAATTTCTCTCTTGTCTTGCAGCCAGCCTGGTCTAACCGGGGTCAGCAGCTCCTTGTACCGACAGCCTGGCCACCGATGACTGCAGTCGGTGTGCCCCCGACTCACCCCGTCCCACCACCCACGTCTTCCCTAACTAATGACAGCACACTCTGCGCCCCAAGAATCAGCGAGTGGGGGTTAGTTGCAAATTTCTTCAATGCAGATGCAGTCAAACCTCATTTCAACATACCCCATTGACATTTTCACCCCTCTAACGTTCACATTTCAACGTACCTATTTTACGTAATTCATTTTCCATTTGCTGAATTTGCTTCCAACCAACATCTTTATAATGTTAATTTTATTGTAACGACGAGATTTTTCCCACAAAATCATGAAAAGGCCTTTGTTACGACAAACCACAGGAAGCTAACTGCCGCTGCAACCTTGCTCATGAACAAAATGTACAAGGCGGGATTCCCCTCCGTTGTGAACTAGTTTTGGACTTTGCTTGTCAAATGATTCCTATTTATGTTATTTATGTGTATCCACTGGTAGGGAGGGATTCAGTGTTCCATCTCCCACAGTGCAAATTCTCAATAACTCTCAGGATTTCTTTGAAGAAAGTTCTGACATAATTTCTTTTGGAAACAATATTTTGGCCTTTTGTGGATTGGCGCATGACTGGTGGGATAAAATGTGATAGTCTACTACTATGCATTTCGGCTTTTATGAAATGAAAACAAATTAATAAGCAATGAAGAGATTATCACGGGTTGCACATATTTACAAATTAGCATTCAGCATATGCAGCAGTATATGACTAAAACATATTTTGCTTTCTCACCGGCCTCTCTCTTTTGTGCTAACACAGGAAAGTACGTTATAGTACCTTGATGCAGCAGCCACTCCTGACCAATCACATGCCAGCTGTCTCTGCGCATCAGTCTCTCAACATTGGCATCGCACATGTTGTTTGGCCCCAGTCAGCTAATAAAAGAAACAGGCAGCACCACAACAGGTGAGTGTTTTCTTTAGTCCTGTATAGAGTTGGGCGATATGATAGAAAGGTTTCTAGTGTGCCACCTCTCTCCAATCATGTCTAACGTCATTTGCTCTCTTAGGCAAATAATACTGTAACTTGGAATAAAAACAATGACAGCGGCATCTTGAGTAGACCGACAAAAGCTTGCACTTACTCTGGTAATGCCACACAGCTGCCACCAGGTGGCAATTTGAATAAAAAATAAGGAAGTGATCACACTGAGGAACACAATTTTGGTTGAGATATATCCGACAGCAGTTTTTTGGGTCCGGAATCCAAAACTTATCTCAGTTTTTCTCTTTCATGTAAAAGTTTTGAGCTGTTTTCATTAAAAATTTGAAATACATGTGTATGTAAATAATGCACTAAGATGAAATAGTTACAAGCTTTGATAAGTTTAAAGCATACAACAAAATAAGTGCTGACCTATTGGGAGCTGCGCTGCACACAACCCCATCACTCTCAATTGGGAACAAACAAATGGCCATGTCGATGAGTCCAGTTGAATTTCTCAGCTGATGTCGTGCAACGAACTTTTGAAACCAGCCACGGGACGCTTTGAAATCCTCGATGCCCATAGTTAGCGCGGTGGAACTCACCTTCTCTCTAATTAGCGGTCCAGCTGGCGGAAGGTTTTTAAGCATGATAACAGGTAAAGCATTCCAGGAAACGTTCGTTTACTCGACTGTCTGTCAAGCCACAAGAAATTTACTTTCAGCAGCTAATCGGATGCATTCCACTCGCTCTTCCACGGTTATTGCCGTTTGGATGCCACGATCTACAGGACGTAGATTTAAATGCATGAAATAGAAAATCATTCGCGATTCCAGTAAAATTCAGGCCAATAGAGTCACTTACATGTCACTTACATGTCACTTAAGAGTAAATAGCGGCGTGGGCACAGTTATTCCGTTGCACCGAGCAGGACTAGCTTGACTTTCCACTACTGCATATGGATTCCGGGTACTGGAACTTCCGTGGTTATGAATCGGTCGTTAATGTAATATCGTAGTCGAAATTTTAATGCATAGGTTTTTATTCTGGGTGAGGGCATTTCCATTTGACAGAAGTCCGTAGGTGAGAATATTTACTGTATATTTTTTCCATATCGCCCAGCACTTGCAGCTGTTTCCTTCAAATCCAACTTAAACTAAACAATTTTTCCATTCTCTCGTGTTTTGAAAGGAACCTGTCCCACCAAGTCAACATCCACACATCTCACTGTCGATCCCCCAAAATAGCCACTATTGTTGGTCAGGCTGCATTAGGAATCAATAAATCTCAGCGGGAGGCGCCTCTGTTGGAAACCCAGCAGCAGACGCAGCTAAATTCGGATGAGGACGATGACGATTCAAAAGAAGGGGTGGACTGCCTCAAAGAAGATGTACCAAACCAAGAGCTGCAGCGAGATGTCACCTTTGTCATGGGTGACACACCAAGCCCGACGCCCAGCGTGATCAGCATCCAGAGTGAAGCAACAGATGGTGAAGAAGTAGAAGAAGACAAACCACAGTTGTGCTGTCTAAGAGGGTGAGTATCTTTAAATGGTCATAATGGAGGAGGAAAATACCTATTCCCACAAAAGGCACAGTGAAGAACATTTTAACACTGGGTGTGGGATAAAAGGCAGTTGTTGCTTTTTTTTTTTTCCATTTTTTGAATTCTTAGCTTATTGACCTGTAAATGTCACAATAGACTGGAATTCTGGCCTAAAAAACAATAACCGGTTTTGTTCTCTGTGTAGCTGTCAAGAGCAGTGTGTATGTGAGGTATGCAGAAACACCAGTGCAACTATGGAAAGAGTGTGTTCCCTTAGCAGTCCTGACAGCAGTCTCAGCACCAGTTCATTTGCATCCAACTCTCTGCACTCCAGCCCGTCTGCGTCACCCTGCAAAAGACCCAATAGGTTATTTTCTTTTCATTTGTGGGTTTTTATTGTCCAAATCATTGAACTGTTTATTTTCCACAAGATTCAAAATACAGCCGTTTTGACGGTACCAACCAAGTTGTTGTTCTTCTGTGTCCAGTATGTCTGAAGATGATGATGATCACGAGAGCGGATGTGAAACTGTCGAGGGCTCCCCTACATCCAACACGTCAACGTCCCCACATGGCAACAGTCAATATTGTTTCCTTGACAACAGTAACCGCAACAGCCGCCCAACTTTTGCTGCTGTGAGAGCACCATTGCCTTCCCCTGCGGTGCAGGGTAGGAGTCCTCGAGATCTCAGGACAATGGTGGTTCCACCAATGAGAGTCCAAAACAACATCACTCGAGGAACACGGCAGCGTTTCCAGAGACCAGGTTCGATTTGCCAAATCTGCCTTCCCCCCACCACCCATTTGGAATGATATTTGGTAACAGTAAAGCAATCTGGTTAAAATGTAACCGTTAAACACAATATAAGGTACAATTGTAGAAAATAACATCCCTCCAAATTTTGGGGGTGGAACATTGTATGTTTTGATAACTTGAGTTGTACTGTAGCCAACGAAATGGTTTTGGAAAAGACCAAGAACAACAATTTCAAATATAGAGTGGGAACCCTGACCGTGTCTCGGTCAGGACACTTGAGACACGGTGTAGAAGGAATACACACATAAGAGATGAAGAAAAATTCAGTTTAATAAGATGAAAAAGAAAGTACCCATCGTCTGGTAGATATGCAAGTGGCATTGATGCCATGTTACCTCTGTGCTTACTACTACAAAATAAAGCAAATAAAAATAGACAAAATTCCAAGAAGAAAAGAAGTTTAAATTTAAATAATTACAATTTAAAGTTTAAATAAAACTGTGACAGGATGATTGAAGTGATACGTTATCAGACTATCGAATATCACAAAAGAAAAACAGAATCATATGACCACAGCTACGGCAGTAACCGGAGCTATTTCTTGTCCTGTAATTTTATTAAGCAGTGCATTATTCAGTAAAACCCAAAAGAAATGTTTGATACCTTTTAGTTTTTATCCCGCACAAAATGACATCCTCTTTTCGGCACGTCATAGCTCTGTCTCTTGTGTGTTTTGGGCGTCTACTCTGCAGGCCAAAAAAAACCAGTAGGGGCTTACCGCCCTCTGGTGGACCAAAAAGGTCTCAACAGGTGATCGTTGCAGACCGGCAGACGTATGACCTCGCTTTTAAAATCTGTCGTATTTGAGATGCATCCAAACTCGTAATATGTAATGTTGCTGAATAGTGACTTTTCCTTCATCAGAGTAGCATTCATCAAAATAAACACAAATTGCAAATATTTTTCCCCGCACATAACATCGTCATCTTGCACTTTAAGGTTCTTTACTAGAAATGTGTGATGGTACTTCAGTTGCAGTGGTTTTAGTGAATTGAATTAACTCCTCTTAGAGGGAAAGGTGGATGCATTTTTCACCCGCTCATAAGCAAATCTTGTCTTTGTGTGGAGGTTCATGATTTACAACAGACATTGGATTAAGGCACAAATTCACAATTTGCCACTTTTTCAAGAGTGTTTTTGTTTGAACCAATGCAGATACTGCATGATAGAAATGAGGTAAAGGTAATGGGGACGGTAAACAATATTATATACAATTAAGAGATGTAAAACATGGGATATAACAACTTTGCATTGATACTTTCTCACACCACAAAAAAAGTCTGCTGTCCAATAAACAAATGGCCCAAATGAATTTAAGTGTCACTGCCACCTCAAAGTTACGTCAGCCAGTTGAAATTAATTTACTGTCCTGTACATGGAAACTCATATCTAGCTTTGCACAATTTGCTGAGCAATCTTCATGTGTACAGCTTGGAAACTGCTTTTACAAAATCTACAGACAAAATTTGTCAGGTTACACCTGTAAAACTTTAAGGGGGAATGGGCCCTCCAACTATAATATTGCTCCACTATGTAAGAGTACTGCATTACTTTGCATGCTTGTTGAAGTTTTTCCAAAATGTTTAATAGATTTATTAATTAAAATTATCCCTGTCTTTAGTCGTTTTGGTGCTCACGTGGACTAAATCAGCAGTTCTCCTTGCATTGTAAAGACTCTTTCAACCCTGAGAATCTTATATCTACTTGTCTGACTGACTTATTCTCTCTCCAAGTCTCAGAGTCATGGTCCCGATCCAAAGGGCGCTGCAACATTACAAGCCAACAGAGCACTCCCTCCTCCATCCCCCTCCTCCAATCAAGAACTCTCATGTCGTGGCAGCAAAAATTGCAGCAGCAGCAACACCCGTTGAGCCTTCGACAGGTCTTGTGCCCTTCTTTGTTTTTACTTTTTAAGTGGCACAAATTAGAGTGAGCGATTGTTCGTGGCGAGGAATAAGTTGCAGAACCAGCTACAATCAGGTGGAAAAGCGCCATATAGACACCATTTAATTGTATTCCAATTTGAAAGAAGTTTTACTCCTCCCCTACAATTTATGAAAGCGTATCCACGCGTATTGGAACACGCAAGCATTCCTTATAGTGCCTTTTATCACCCTCATTGTGAAGAAAGGGGAGACTTAGCACACAGCTGTCGGGCAGCTCACTGGACGAGAGGCGATGCTTGCTTTCAGCTGTACGGTGCTCTCAAATGAAGTTTACTGTAAAATTGAGACATAAAACAAAAGACAATCCAACAATTTTTTAAATCACCGAAATGTCATACCAAACCATAATACAGAAAGTGTGCTTGCTTAATGCTAACAAACAATTTGAAACGTCAGACAGGCTAATGAAAATTAGCATAGATGTTACGGTACTATAAATTGTAAAACGGCTGAAGTATCGCATTTTCAACTCAACTTCAATGGTAGAGCACCTAAAAAGACACACCAGAAATAAATACCGTAGATATTTAACATGCGTAAGTCAACAAAAGAGAATTAAACATTGTAGATTTAAACGGAGTGTTCAGCCCATCTATACAATACGTTCCTCACATCTCTTGTGGCCCTCTCTACACAACTACATCCAATAGAGCTCAGGGCTGTTGCCAATTTTGCTTACTATATAATCCTCAAATCAAGGTACACAACTTCAAATTTTGATTTGCCTGTGTACTGTCAAAACTCATTAAAAAAAGCATATTTGCAGTATAGCAGATATGAGGAAGATGAACTAAGATATGGTTGCATCTCACTGTAGCTCAGTGCTTCTCAATTATTTCTGTCATGCCCCCCAGGTAGAAGAAAACATCTCGCGGTCCCCCTTCCCCCGCGCGACCATAAATACAGTAGAATAATTTGTCTACATAATTGTTATAAGTACACATTTGCATAACACTGTATCCTTGTCAACGTATAAGAGAATAAAAAAGAAAGAAATATGGACCAACCTGCAACAAAGAATAGCTTTAGTAACTGTAACAGAAAATATTTTAACTGCATCTGAAATTCAAAAATAAAATTAAATCCTTAAACTATAAACATTTTTTTACTGACCATGTCAAACCATACAATAATGAAAAATAAAATTACATAAAATCAATAATGCATTCAAACTGATCACCAACATTAATTCAGGAGCACGATATGAAAACCTGCAGAACAAAATATCTAAAATAATTTGTGCTATTTTTATTTTTTTTAAATAAAAAGACGATATCTGGATTAATGGCTACAAGTAGCAGCCACAATGCGGGATGATTGTTGGCAATATTCGCACGCGTTTCGCTGAAAAACTCGCTCATCAGCATGATTGGGGTGTCATGTCTTTAAGTGACACTTTAATTTCTTTGCCTCGATGCTGTCCGCTGCCAACATTTGTAGACACAGTAGGTCCACCGGTCTTTCCTCGTCGACCACCGTAGTTACAGTGAAGCGAAGCGCGACATGCGCTTTGTCATATTTCCTCTTCTTAGCTTTCGGGAGACCTTCTCTTTTCTCCGTCTCTCTCTGCCTGTCGACTTCGTGTCTGCACTTCAGGCTCATACTCTGTGCCGTGTGTAAAGCGCGCATGCTCAGTGCAAACAAAACACCGAGCGAATGCTCCCCGCGCACATTCTGCCAATGAGAGCGTCACTGTCCCCTAATGTAGTGGAGGTGCAATTGCACTTTCTAGGACAGTAAAAAAAAATCCA
The DNA here is from genome assembly GCA_026261675.1 of Hippocampus mohnikei. NCBI lineage: Eukaryota > Metazoa > Chordata > Actinopteri > Syngnathiformes > Syngnathidae > Hippocampus > Hippocampus mohnikei. Next base: position 2,849,863 of record JAKGUB010000350.1, on the reverse strand, counting down.
AATAAAAAAGCATGTTCCCCGAGGTCCCGCTATTTGAGAAGCACTGCTGTAGCTGGACTTTTACTGACTGAGATTATTGCATGTATTGGATGTGTTTCATTGCAGTTGTTCCTTAGCAGACTATGATTGATTTGAGGTTTTCTGATAATTGAATTTGTAGTTGTTATGTGTCCTGCTTTAGGTGCAGCCATATGTTTCAAACCACAGCATCAAAGAATGGAACGGCAACTATGCGCCACTGCGACCTCACGCCTTTATCCCCCCAACTGTCCATGCACACAACTTCCCCCACCTGCCGCACAGCAGCCCCAAGCACAAGTTAGGTGCCCCCCCCACACATGCCCTGTTATCTTATCCTCCGAGCGGACCCCTTACCACAGCCCCCCACCCAATGTTGACCTCTCATCCCGCTCCTCTACTTCAGCACAGCTACGGCCTCTCCCACGGCCAAGGGGGCGCTATAGTTCACCAGGTGACCATGGGCATCAGCAGCCATTCTCAGCATCCTGGCTATCACAGGCTCCTTCCCTCACCAACAGTCCACCCACACCAGCAGCCTGGCTATGTTCACCACCCCCATCAGTTCAAGGCCGCCTTCCACCCGCCACTTCCCCCTCCTCACCCATATATGGCTTCGCCCGCCACCTACACGGGCTTCCCTCTGAGTCCCACCAAACTCAGCCACCATCCTCAGTTCTCGTACATATGAGGAGAAAAGTGCGGCCGCAGCAGTACTGATGGGTCACCCCATGGGTCACAAAGGCCAACGGCAAACGCAGTGGGGCTGCGGCATGGACAAGTAGAGCTTTCAGCAGAGCACAAAACAAGCCCATGTAACCAGGAGAGGAAAACATGTTTGGCAAGCCGATGAAATAATGTTAAATTGTTTTCGGAGGACAGGTCAATTCACTGCATCGTGAATCTGAAGGTTAGTAAATCAGCGATTGTGTTTGATTTGTTGGAGAGACTTGAGCTCAGAAAGACTTCTTGTAAAATCATGTCTGCCAGCGGATGAATCATGTAACGCTTTATTGAGAGAGCATGAGATGAAACATTCTCACAAAATTTAAGGCTGTGTCCTTTGCACATAACTTCTGTCATGTTTTCGTTGGGAATTTGCCACGCGGCTACAGTTCATTTCACCTGTGTTGTCTTGTAGCATGTGCGTACCACTCAGATCTGTTGAAGCCATGCTTGGATTGAAGGCTCTCTTTTTTTCTGCTGCTGCCGCCATCTGCCAGTGCCTTAATAGCAGAGCCCAAGGTGTCACTTCAGTTTATATATATATATATATATATATATAATATATATATATATATTAGTGGGGGGGTGTATGTTAAAATAGGCTTGCAGCACTTAGCCTTCAGACTCTGAATTTGATGGGCTTTTTTGGATAAATAGGATTCTTTAATATGATGAAATATTGTTCAACTTCAGTTTGCTTGCTAACTCAGTATGCTACAGGCTGCACATTTAGGGCTTTGACTGAATGATTTTCAAAAAAATGTGTATAAAGAGTGATGTGATATTTTGATAATCGATTTCTACTCACTATAGTACTTAATTCATCACAGTATTGTCACTGTTTACTGTAACCGCAATACAATCTAGACAGCCTCTGGGTTGCTGTGTGTGTGTGTGTGCGTTTGTTTTTCCATTTAGTTCGATTTGCAGTTTTAGATGTTTGGGTGTGGTATAGACCTTAAAAAGAGGAATTCTTTTCAATGTTTCACAGTGTTTGAAATCTAGTCATTTACAGTATCCTTGCTGAGCTGCCTGGTGTTAACTGTTTTAACGTCCGACCTGGACTAGGTTGAAGCCTGTCAGTTTTGTTACATTCCTTCAAGGTGGATCGTGCATAGCCGTGCTATTTTTTTCACGTTTTCAATTTTTGTGTCGAGTCGTGTTCTGCTGGTCCTTTACGGCAATCCGCACCAAAGACATTTTTCAGCAATCTTTTTGTCTGAGGCACGGTGGATGTTCATCATTCTTTCACCTCCAGCAAACTGTTGCAGTTTGACATTGAAATCAATATTTTCAGAGGTCTATTTTAAAAATAAGGTTGAGGTTTTATTTTTCTGAGCTATATTTGGCAAATTGTATTTGGAATGTATAGATATTAAGCTGCTACGTACTGATTATCTGCCACTTTGTAGCTGTGAATTTAGAGCAGGGTAGGGAACTCGGTTCCTTGAGAGCCAAGTACTGCCTGTTCGAGATACCACTCCCCAACTCCAAAACGCTTGATTCCAATCGTTTAACTCGGTGTGTTGTAGTAGGGAGGGATTGAAAACAGGCAGAATGTGGCTCTCGAGGAACCGGAGTTCCCTGCCCGTCATTTAGAGGATTAATCTCATTTAAGACTGCAATTCTCTCTCTTGTAGTTCTGGTGACTAGAAGTGGCTTTTACTTTGAGTATAAATGCTATCCGACATGCTAGTGCCTCTGTATATCTGCTATAATGTTTTGAAGTGATTCGTAAACTGCTGTAATGGAAGTTAAAATTTTTTTTTGGTTTTTGTTTGGTGTGTGTGTCTGTCTTTTTAGCATCAGTATTTCATCTTGAAATGTAGGCTGAGATTAACTCTTGGAGTGTGTAGCCAGTGTGGTATTGACTTATTTTTGTTGTTGTCTATTTTGTGACATGGCTTTTTCCATATCGGGCTGTACTTGCGACACTTTGTACTGTACGACTAGTGCCTTTCTCCAAACTGGCTCACGGTCTCATTGAGATCATACGAATCACAAATGTATGTACTAGTTCCTTCTTCGAGGATAGATCCCTAACTTCGACATCACCAACAGTTTGAAAACAATATTTTTACACAGTATCCTAAGAAAGTACAAGTCAGGGAATGTTTATTGCGCTCACCAACAACACCGCACAGGACTCAAAAGCGTAGGACCTGAATTTAGACAAATGCAAAGCTTTATTGTTGCACCTGAATGTATCTGTGGAAACGACAAAATCTGTTGGATCATAAGATGCCTGATCAATGTGTTCTCTGTGTGTGTGATCTGATCATAAGTGGTTCCTTGTATGCAGCTTTTTTTACCATAGGTAGGCATCATGTGTTTTGTCAGGGGGTTCTTCCAAAATGCTTTACCCACGAATCAAAGTTGAAGTGTCCCTCATCTATTTATTCTAATGTTGCCTATGTAATATGTATTTTATGTGTAACTTGCTACTGTGTTAACAATCCTAAAACAACTGAGCAGTTGCACACAGTTGGAAGCGGTGCTGTGTGTACCTCTTCAAGTTTGAATTTAGTATGCATGCATGTTGTGCCTGTGTCTCATGGCACAGACGTCGCCATTCACATAAAGGATAATCATTACACACGTGGATAAAATTGTTGGTCGTTCCTGAAAAAAAAAAGAAGAACAATGGAATTTAAAAACACATAGTAATAATAAATTCACATTTTAATACATCATTAACAATTGTCAAACTGCACATTGACAAGACCCCAGGTTTTTGGGAGAATAGTCAATGCATAGATGAGACGAAACTGGAACTTTTGGATAAGGCACATTAGCTTTTGAGCCGCGGGTTGGCCACCCGTGATCTAGAGCCTTCGCAACCGCTGCAGCTGTAACAAAAGTGCTTTACAGAACATTAAAATACTATGTCCAAGAAATTAGAATATTGATCCATATGTAGCTCCCTCAGGATGTAGCATGAAACACGACACGAAGTCCATAAAAATACAGGGTTTATTACTTGGCATAAATACAAATGGCGTTACAAAACAAGAAATGAAAGACAAAAGTTATGAAGACAATTGATTCAACAAAAAGACACGAACCCTGTGGGCTCACATCTACAAGGGCCTATATTATCCATAGAAGTCTTGCGTGTCTCCTTCGTTTAGTCAGCACTCAGTGATGCTTTTGGTATTATCTTCGTTTCATAATGGCTGCGCAGAGCTCACAGAGTAGCTGTCTGTCTGTTTGAGTGTGTGTTGGCGAATGCACATGTCAGTTAATTTTGGGCAGAACGCTTTTACGTTAAAATTGGTTCCTGCTAATAATCACCACTAGATGGCATAGGAACACAAACAGGGAAACAACTCAATGGGGAATAGAAAGAGACTGTAACTAACACAATATATAAGTCGCATCGGATTGGGCGCATTGTCTGCTTTGGGGAAAATTGAATGCTTTTAGGTGTGCCTTACAGTGCGGAAAATACAGTAATAATCGTTTGTATTACATTAACAGAGAGCTACCAACAATTTTGTCCATGGGTGTATGTTCCTCCTTCATTGGCTCTTATTTAGTGTCTAAGTTATGTCCGTCGAATTATTACCATCACATGAGATGGACACATGTATCACCTCACTGACGTCCCATTATCTCTGTCCACTTTGGATGGATTTATTTAGCTTTGATAATCCATGCAGTCACCAGAGGGTCAAATAGTTCCTGCGGGCAAATGGAGCCTTGCAGCCTTCAGTTTGAACTGAAAGGATCAAGTTTTCTTTCAAATTAGGGTAACGGTCTGAAATAATAGATTTTAGTCCCAGACTGGTTTTCTTCTTTTGTGCTGGCACTTGTCTAAATTACTAGTTCTAATTCAATACAGTATAGATGTTGTGTGATGAATTCTTTTGTTGTTGTTGGTGTTGTTTTTGGGTACTGAGCTGCATAATTGTCCAGTCAAGTCCTCAGACTCATTTAAATATAATTAGTACCACAGTTCTCTAATTATTTGGGTGATGTTGTGTTTAGTCAATTTTGTAGACACATTTGGTGAGTTGAAACCATTACCTTTCAAAATGTGTACCTTTGTGTTTTTATGATTTTGTGTTCTTAAATGCTACACTAGTTTGACCTGTAGCAACTGCACTGTGCAATATTCAACATTATGAGGACTGGGAAAATTCTAATTGTTTGGGTGTCACATGTCATGTGTGTGATTCTTTTCCCCATCTAGTTCTTCATTTTAGTGTGACCAGGCCTTATTATGTACTTAGTCACAAAAAGCGGGTTCCTTCTTGGTGACTTATTGGTGAGTGTCAAATTATAAATTGATGTCAAAGTTAACTTTGAAATTAAAAAAAGATCTTTTGCTTGACTTGCTCTGTGTTTTGTCTTTGATTCCAAACGTCTCTGTCAAGGTACACCACATTTCAGATAATTATGCAAAAAAGTGATTTTTTTTTAAACCTGCCACTGTATAACAGTATTGATTTCTGATTATTCAATAAAAACGTTTTTGGTAAAATGCACTGTTCCAAATTATGCATAGCAGTGTTTAAATACATTTAATAGACAGTAAACAACTAAAAATAGGCATTTGTTGAAATTGCTTGAATCAAAAGCTGTTTGATAGCAGCTTTGAAAGTTTTGCAACTTGAAACTTTAAGGACAGTGTCTGCTTGAATGTTTTTCCAGGATGTAGACTTATCCTCCCAGAGCTGCTGTTTGGATTTGAAGTGCCTCCCAACCTCGTAGATGTTTTGCTTCTGCCTCCTAACCTCATCGACCTTTTGCTTAAGGACGCCTCAAAGGTTCCCAATAGGGTTGATCGTTAGCGGCGGATGCGGGACACACACACACACACACACACACACACAAACACACACACACACACACACACATTTTCTGAACTACCGGTAGTTTTCCTCACAAAGGTCGCGCGGCGTGCTCGAGCCCATCCCAGCTGTCTTCGGGCAGCAGGGGGGGTACACCCTGAACTTGTTTCCAGTCAATCTCAGGGCACACAGACAAACAAGCATTAGCACTCACAATCATGCCCAAGGACAATTTAGAGTGTTCCGTTAACCTGCCATGCATGTTTTTGGAAAGTGGGAAGAAATCGGAGTACCCGGACAAAACCCACGCAGACACGGGGACAAGATGTAAACTCCACACAGGAAAGGTCAGAGCCAGAATCGAACCCTGCACCTCTGCACTGTGAGGCGGACACGCTAACCATTCGATCATCGGGATGCCCACAAAATGAATTACTGTTTTGTTTTGATTTTTCACAGTTTTGTAAAGACATCTACTTTTTTCTCAAATACTTAAAAATACTTTTATTGTGATACTTTGAAGGAGCAAAAGGACCATGTGAATGAGGCATCTTCACAAATCGCTTCACTTTGCTGCATCCAATCTGCTGCGGCTTCAACGTACTCAAGGTGGGCTCTATGTATATGTACTTTAAATATTGTTTTAGGAATATTTGCTTGTAGGAAAGACTTCAAGAATAGTGATTGGGAGCACCAGCGCCGCGAGAATGCAGTAGCATTAAAAACGGAGCAAAGTAAGTACTGTCTGGAGGCAATTAAGAACACTGGTCAATAGCAAATTTTATTCAGCGATGGTTTAAGAATGTTTTTGTAACCAGTGCTGTTCGACTGCATTGTTTAAGAATATTGACGATGCACAGCAGGATTTCTTGTGATGGCTGCGTTTCATCGTCTCAATCACAAAGCCTGACGAAAACAGCAGAAAACAATGTCCTCCCGTCAATTATAATAATGCAGCGCACCTACACAAATTATACGGCACATCAATGTATTAAAGTACTTGTTTGTCCAGCTCTAAAAAACAGTCAAAGGCGTGACTTCAACATATAAGAGTCAGTGCCACATTAATTATTGAAGTCGGGGAACGCACAAAAATGTTCTTGCCACCCTTTAATAATGGAGTATATAGTAAAAGAACACGTAATTTATCATTTCACAGATTTGGTGTAATTATAATACAGTACAGTAAGTTACATTGTGTTCATTAACGTATTTTTTATGCTGAAAAAAAAATATTTATTTCCTAGCACATCAGATATTTTAAGATGTCTTAATTTTTTAGTTTTAAGTTTTATAAAAGCTTGGCCAGTACAAGTTTTATAAAAGAGTGGCCAGTACAGATGTTACCTTGCGTTGTAGTTTTAAACTATGACATTTCAGGGGAAAAAATCCACCTTTTGCTGAACCAAACCCTTAATTCATATATATTACTATACCCTATATGATATTATTGTTAGAATATTATTAGTGTGAAAACATGGTCTGCTAAAAAAAAAAAAAAAAGGACGGTAGATTCGATTTGGGGCCGCATACATTTCATGTACCCCACTCCCCCTTTTTAAACGGGTCTGGTCAATGGTCTGGTGCTCTCAACACTGATGACTGTGACTCCCTCAGCAACAGGAGACTCTTCACCAGGGGGCGCTTGTTTCCTTCAAGACCAAAAACCACTGTTCTAATCCAAAATTGTGTGTTTTGTTCTGATACACACATGGGTGTGTGTGTTGGCCAGTTTTCCCAGTTTGTATTCCTGATTGGAGTCTAAAATAGAAACCTGAAAATTAGACAGTTTTATGTTAAAGAGCTAATATAAAAATAGTCACTTTTTTTTTGATTGCTTACTGAAAACACAGTAAAGAACGAATGACATGTGGATTGGCGGTTACAGAGTGTGCCTTCTTCTGCACAGTGTCTTGATCTTACACAACAACAGAGATGCTAACGCAGGAGTAAAGATTCGTGTGAAAAACACTTTTAGGCCCTAATAGGCCATAGAATGAAAAAGTGGAGAAACTGCGGTTAATAAGTATGCCTTCTTGTGCCCCATGATGTAGTAGATCATTAACGTACTCTAACATAGTCCTCAAGTCCCAATTACAGTTCATGAAAAACACTTAGAGGCTAATGCTTCTCAATTGTTGTCACCCGGGGACTGACGTTTTCCAATTGTTCAGCCTTGACCTATTTTTACAGAAGTTGAAAACAATAAAGGGCACTGTTAAAAAATAGCATGTGAAAACATATGTTCACATTGAAAAATGAAAAGGAAACATTGAATGAATGTGAATTTTTTTTAATATTGGCCCATTTTTGTAGTCTGTTCCATATAATGTAATGTTGATGTTGTATTTGCATATTGGATAATTGTGTAAAAAACTATTAGTTACGATTATTTGAGGCATATATTTGTTTTCACTTGTTTAACATTTACAAAGGTGCAGTATTTTCAAACATTTCTTTGTTTGAACGGTTTGCTAGAGTGTCACATGAATGGCGAGAGTATCTACTTAAATGGGAGTGAACTTGACGGTAGAGACATGAGGTCAGCTTGTGATAGAAGTGACTCCGTTTTTTCACCAAACAATGAATGAGGCACAAAGAATCTTTTTTTTTTGGACAACCTTTTGTTTATTAGATGGTAAAGACCAAGTCATTATCCTGTCGTTTGCGTTCAACACTCATCATTATTCTGCCCTCAAAGGTGTTTTGTCTTTGTGAAATAATACTAACATAATCCATCACACCTCTTATGTTAGCTTTGACTGATGTAAATAATTCAGTGCAACATTAAAGTTTTAACTTGATGTAAAGGTTCTTAAGGTTAATCAAACCAGTTATTTCAAGTTGGTTAAGAATTGAAATGATTAAATTAGCTTTATTATTGCAAATACATTTTCAATTGAACCTGAAAATCCACTCCCGCTCACACCTAGGGACTATTTTGAGTGTTCCATTAAACTGCCATGCATGTTTTTGGAATGTGGGAGGAAACTGGAGTACCCGGACAAAACCCACGCAGTCACAGGGAGAACATGCCAATTCTACACAGGAAAGCCGGAGCCGGAATTCAACCCTGCACACTGTGAGGCCGATGCACTAACCAGTCGACCACCAAGCCGCCGGTGTGTTCTTTTCATTTAGCTAATTTATAACTTTTGTTAGTCACAAGATTAGCAAAGCCATGAGAAGGTGCTATTTTGATAGCATAAGATCCAGAGGAAAACGTCTGACATTCTTTGACCTTTTATCAGAAGTTGAGTTCTGGCTGTTCTTGACAAAATGGGCTCTTTGCCCATGTAGCATTTTTCTACCTTTGGTATTCAAAGTGCTTTACACAGTTTCCTCATTTACCGCATCAGGAGCAATTGGGTGTTCAATATCTTGCTCAAGAACACTTTGTCAAGGTCGCTATGACCAGAGATTGAAACGCCAACCTCTGGGTTGGAAGACTACCACTGAGCCATGCTACCCCCAGTAGTTGAGCCTGAGTCTTTTTTTTCCACACTGGTATCTGCACTACGACTAAGGTGAGTGATTTTTCCACCTTTGATACACAACGCCCAAAATGTCTATGCCGGTCAGTATGCGCATTTCCGTTTCCTAAGTAAGAGTATCATTTTATTTTGAAGTCGCCATCAACTACTTCCGTTCTCAGATCGTAATTTGACGCGGTGGCAAGCATCTTTGCGGTCACAGCCAGGATATCAGACTTTACACACACAGACAGCGCGACGGTAGAAGTAAGACATTGATCCGTCTTTGTTTCCCGGTAGAAAGCCAAAGCACCCTCCCGGCAGAGGGTCCATGGAGAGCGGAGCCCTGCTTGTGCGCACCCGGGGCAGCTTGATCGGATGCCGCCGTTAGCTGTTCTCCATTCAACATTAATTGGTTGACCGATGGCTCCCAAACATGAGCTCTTTCCCAGAAGCGGAGGCGCCGGCGGCAGCCGCGGGGTCGGACGGAAAAAGATTCCCAAAGGGCAATTCTTGCCGTGTCTTGTGGCGCGGAACCTGGATGCGTGGACGCCGAGACAAGAGAGGAGGACGCGGGCGTTGGGCGGGATGCTGGCCCGGTGCTTTGTGACCGTCGGTACGGTGCTGATGCTGACGATCCAGGTCTCATTGGCTGCTGATGGTGAGACGCTGATGCTTTGATGCTTACACGACCTTTATTTACGCCCTTCGTCGCCAGTAAGACAAACATAAATGTTGGTTTAGCTGTGATTGTTGACATTGAGTTCTCTTTCGAAATACGAAAGCTTTTTTGGAGGACGCATAGATGGTTATTGAGTGGGAGAGCTTGTTTTTGCTCTTGGACATTAGTATAGCTCCTTGAGACAAATTATCTTGTGTTCGGAACAGTTGTTGCTAATCTTGCGGTAAACCGTATTATGCATTACACAGCTCTGGGGTGAAAAAAAACAAACAAAAAAAACTTAAGAAACTATTTGGACTTTTTTTCTGGAAATAAATGCTCAAAATAGCACTATTTCTTTTTGAGATTTTGGCAGTTATGTTTTCAGTATTGAAGTTTATAAAATAAAATAGAAATGATAGTTTTACCTAAATATATCCTATAGAGCTAAACTATATATTTTTAAATTTTATTTTATACAGCTGAAACTCGCCTTATTTGTGCGTGTCTTATTTAAACAACCCCCACCTTGTCTGAGTTCTATTTAAAGCATGTGTAATTGAACTTCACTTGTTCCAAGCATCCCCAAACGCACATTGAGCGCACGGTGGGCACACAAGCAGACACAACAACACTGACTGCGCTCTTGCGCTGCAATCCGGGAAGCCTTTTTTTTTTTTTTTAGTCATTCACGGAGCATTGAGCTTGTAGTTTTTCAACCTCAAGCATTTCAATAGGGGACGTTTCACTGTCGACGCAGATCAATGATTTATGATTTCCTCGTCCTTGAGGTATGAGAAGAAAAAAAACCCCACTAATACAGCAGCAAATACCTTCACGTCTGACTTCAGCTCTTGCACAGGACCACAGTGTTTCATTCTGCATGCAATATGACGCTTTGAAGCCAGAATTTTGTTGTAACTTTGACAAATGTATTGTCAGATTACAGAAAGGAAGACCACAGGTTGAAAATATTTGGTCAGTAGGGTGGGTATATTGCATAATCAAGTTTCCCAAACTCAAATTTGTGTTGTGTTTCTCCAGCACTAACCTGATTTTCATCAAAGGTTCATTTTCACATATTGCATGAAAAAAAATAAAATAAAGCTTGGTTTCGATAGTCATTTTTACTATTGTGATGAACATGAAATGGAGGCAGCCAGCCTGTTGTATGTGGTTAAAATCTCTGCCTCGCAGCTGTTATGTTTAAATCCATGATTAGCTTCTTCCCATATTCCCAAAATATGCATGTCAGATATTTTTGAAGACTCAAAATTGTCCAACAGTGTGAATTGTTGCCTTATTTGTCTATAAATGCACAGCAATGGGATAGCAACCAATCTAGGGTTTGTCCCACCTTTCACCCAAAATATAATAGGCTTCAGCTTTCCCACGGCCCAAATGAGGACAAGTGCGGTAGAAAATGGATGGATGTCTACTTTGCAGTGGTGTAGCGCTGCACTGCGTCATATTGAGAGGTGTTTCTAATCCTGAGGCTACAGGGGTCAGCTTCTTGGAAATACCTCTCAATATGATGCAGTACAGTTCTTCACTACTGGAGATCTATGCCCCCTCCCCCCGCACACACACACACACACACACACACACACACACACACACACACACACACACATGACCTGTTTCCCAACCTTTATTGAGCTGAGTCGAATATTTTACATTAGAAAAACATCTCATGATGCCACAAAGCAAAAATGTCACAAAAACTGGATACCGTAATTTCCGCACTATAGAGCGCACCTGATTATAAGCCGCACCCACTACATTTTTAGAGGAAAACCAATTTTGTACATACACAAGCCGCACCTGTATATAAGCCGCATGTGCCCACACTAAAACATGTAAACATATTTACAAAGAAAGACGGTACACAGAGAGAGTTTTCCAAGTTTTAATAATATAACTTAACAATAATAATAATATAACTTTCTTCCCAAACGGTGCCTGTGACGCGGCAGTAAAACTGTAGCAACATGGTAACAACACGCTAGCAACAGAATAGCAACACAGTATAACAGGTCTGGTAAAAGAACATACCGGTACTTGTAAAAATCATGCTGAGCCGTCTTCATCTTCCTCCTGTGAACTGAAGCCATCGAAGTCACCGTCCTCAGTGTCGGAATTAAACAGTGTCATAAAGACCGGTCTTAATCTTACCTTTTCTACTCAAGCGCCCCTGGCGGCCGTTAGAAAAATTACATAAATAAGCCGCATGACTGTATAAGCCGCAGGGTTGAAAGTTTGGGGAAAAAGTAGCAGCTTATAGTCCGGAATTTACGGTACATAGTTTAAATGTTAAAAAGTACTTGTTCCCAAACACCTTGTATAGATGAGAGGTGGAAAAAAATGAAAAAAGATTTCATCTCGGATCGCCATGGTGATGACATCAGATGCTCATTGCAAGCTTATTGCAAGCCACTTTGACATTCAGGTGTCAGTTTCAGGTGGCCCTTTCGATGATCAATTTCAATTGTGTTTCAAATGCAACAGAATGACCCCCTTGGGTCGAATAATTTGCAAAAATACTGTACACATTTGAAGTCACACAAAACTTGCAATTGAAACATTTTGCATGAGACTCTTGCCTACCTTCGCAGACCTTAATTTGAAAATGATCAAAGGAATCACAGTTTTTTAAATTCGTATTTTTTTTTAATCCTGATTCGAAAAAAATGGAAATGCACACAAAGTGAGCATCTTCTCAGTCATGTGATGTACCAATATCTCCCCCTCCGGTTTCACCAAGTGAAGCTTATTGTTGTTATTGAAGAGATTCCTAACTTCTCGTTACACAAAAAGTTAAAATCTGAGACTCATCTTTGCCATTAAACTTAAACTTACTTAACCCTCCTGTTATATTTGAATGTTTGAGGTCAGACTGACACATTTCTAGTTAAAAAAAAAAGATTAAACTTGTTCTGCTGGCTTTATCTTCCATCCATCCATCCATCCATTTTCTGATCCGCTTATCCTCACAAGGGTCGTGGGGGGGTGCTGAAGCCTATCCCAGCCGTCTTCGGGCAGTAGGCGGGGGACACCCTGAACCGGCTGCCATCCAATCGCAGGGCACACAGAGACAAACAAACATCCACGCTCACACTCACACCGAGGGACAAATTCTAGTGTTCAATCAGCCTGCCGGAGTACCCAGAGAAAACCCACGCAAGCACGGGGAGAACATGCAAACTCCACACAGGTAGGCCGGAACTGGAATCAAACCTTGCACCTCTGCACTGTGACGCCGACGCGCTAACCAGTCCACCACAGGGCCACCTTTATCTTGAAAGGAAAAATATTATTTGCATGCACATTTGATGAAAGGTCACGGGTCACATCAACAAATGAACATCGTTGGTAAGAAACAAAGCCAACAAAATAGATTGCACGGTTAAAAAAGGGTTTCTGATGGATCCTGTTCTTGCTTTTGTGCTTCATTTGACTATGAGATGAAAAATGAGATGTTCCACTGTGCTGTGATTCGTGTACAAAAATGTACTTTTTAATTCAAGGTCATACTCACTCAGCTCTCCTGCTACCTCTCTTCTGTGACATATCGTATCCTCACAAGCCACCTCCTTTACATTTGAGGAGCATAAAGAAAGAGACGCTCATGATAAGAATGGAAAAAATTGGAATTCATACAGAAAACTTCGAAGCTTGGCAAGCATTTTGGAAAAAAAACATTTGGGAAGTCACCCCAGTTAAAATTGGAGAAAACAACCCACTTGCTCTTCAGATATTCTCCCTCATACCCTACTGCTGAAAGCAAGACGGAGTGGCTCAAAATTTGACTTTCTTCCCTTGTTACATAACATTCAACACTTGCAGGTTTTGTTTGGTGGTGAACGTGCCATTGTGGTCTTGTCCGCTCAACCTTCCTTTGGTGGAAGGCTACGGGGTTGAAGTGTATGAGAGTATTTGTGTCTGGCTGTTTTCTTTCAGAGGTTTTCAGAGATCTTTGTGAACCGTCAATAGCTGAGATCTTTTGGTCTGAGTTACCATGGGAACAGATCTGCAGTTTTGTAGTGATCTTTATTTGTCAGTCAGGGGTTGGAATAACACGAGAGTACATTCTACAGTCACTGAGAGTCTGGTCCTGCTGGAACACATATTTTAGACATCAAGTTCAGGAACCCTGTTGGGTTTTAATCAAAGCTTTTGTTTTGCGACTGATAACCATCTATTTATGTACGCATTTTCAACTCGCTCACAATTATGAATCCTTTGCTTTGTTCATGGGATTCTTTCCAAGTGATCAGTCGCAGTTGCCAAGAATGTTTTCTTCTCACCCATACATCGTCTGTCTCAAATGGCCATAAACCTACTTAGCCTTTCTGCTTGTATTGACATGTGTTTGAATAATCCTTCCAAACACGATTTACTGTGTGATTAATCAGTCCATGCCAGTGCAAATCTTGCACATTCTCATGACGTTACAAAGGTAGTTTGACTGCAGCTCCCGTGACTCAAGTTCTCGGTGTCGTCTGCCCCTTTGTGACCAGCGAGATACCTCATCAAAGTTGTAAGACGCTACTCTTGTATCGGTTGGACAGACTCACCCAACAGAGAGTGGTTCTGAACAGCATTCATTTGTTAGTCCCATCTGTCATTGATGATGCAGACCCCACTTGCTGGCGGTTGTCTTGTCTGGGTGCAAGATTGAAAGGAACGTAAAGCCTCAAAACCGGCCAGCATATATCAAAAAGATTCATTGTGTCTCCGTCATATTAATCTGTGAGAGATGGTGAGTGCTTTATAGTTCGAAAGTCTCTTTTTACACACTCAATTTGCATGAAAACATACCTAAAAGGCAGAACAATATTGCTGAGCAGAAGCTGCGCAGTACAGTACATTCAATTCTGCCATACCAGACCCTAAAATGAGACCAAATTAACCCTTTCAGTGACAGCGGTTACTACAGCGGACAGCTCATCACACTGGTATCAAACTCAAGGCCCGGGGGCCAGATGTGGCCCGCCACATAATTTTAAGTGGTCTGCGAAAGCAAATCAAAGATGAAAACTTACATGATACGTCTTAAAATGTGTTCCAAAATATCACATTTTCACATGTAATAAATCAGTGACATATTTTCAGCATTTTCTTGTTACCAAACCCCTCATTCCAGTTACTTAAACAATAGTTGAATAAAACGTTCTTGACTTCTTTGTATAGTTTCAGTCATCACGGCCCTCCAAGGGAAACGGTAATTATAATGTGGCACGTGACAAAAATGAATTTGACACCCCTGGTTTATCATGTTATCAGGTTACACGGTGCCTGAGAGGGTTAGGCTAAATTAGGATATTATAGGAAGAAAATTGTCCTCTTCTGCTTCACTTCCTTTTGGTCAGTTTGACCACTAACTATGGAACACAATTTCAACACCTAAAACCTATCACCGCATTTCAAACCATATTTCTAGAATTAGCGGAATAGCCCAGTTGTTTCAAGAATGCCTGATGATCTTAGATTTGTTCATATCTCGCCCCCCCTCCACCGCCCATAGGAAATAAAAGTGTGAAATGCATCACTGACTCACAGTGTCACAATATATAAAATCCTTTTTTCACTTTTTCCAGGCGACATTTTTAATGTTCCATTCGACCTTTGCTGCATACAATGTAATGTGCACGCACCTTTCAAGAATTGTGACAAAGGTGACAAAAGTAGAGACTAAAGTCAGCCCATATTTGTTGTTGTCGTGCCATCATTGTGCTGAGCAGCCAGTACTCAGATTTATGTATGAATGTATGAATCTACCCCCCCCCCCCTGTTAATTTACACGTTCACTTATTAATCTACCGTTGCCTTTCAGTCCTATGCTCCTGTAATGTTGTACCTTTTGTCATTTTATGGTCCTCATCACATTTTCCTCCTTAGCGATAATTGTCAATTTTTGTGGCGTTATAATAATAATTAAAAAAAAAAAAAGCAAATTCCAAAGCGAGATGTTCGCAGGTCTCAATTGACGTCATCACGTTGGTTGAATTCCAAATTGTACAGTCTCAGGGGCATTAAATTCTAATGCGGTGGTTCTTAACCTGGGTTCGATCGAACCCCAGGGGTTCGGTTAATCGATCTCAGGGGTTCAACGGAGCCTCTGCCATGGAGGTTAAAAAATACCCGGCATGTCACTTAGTTATGACACGCCCGCTTGGCCATCGCTGGCTGCAGATGATCTCATGACATTGCTTGTCCAATCAGTGCTGCGGGAAATTTAGTTTGCTTAGTAGTCAACATGTGCCTGTTGTGATAGTATGTCGTAAAATTAAAAATTTTAAAAGTATTCTTATCTCTTGAAATTTCATTTGCTTTTTTCTGTTTTTAATAAATGTGTTTTTTAATGTCTTGGATTTATTTTAAAAAAATCATAAATGTTTTGCTTTCACTCATGAAGGGTTCGGTAAATGTGCATATGAACCGGTTGGGTTCGGTACCTCTAATAAGGTTAAGCACTACTGCTTTAGTGGTTCCACTGAATTTGTTTTAGCATAGAATATCCTCCAAAAGACAGAAGAACACACCAGACAGTATACAACAGGTTAGTTTCACAGAAGGTTTGGATCACAGAATCTAAGGCGTCTGATGTAATGCCCGTGGAATTAAAATACAGTCACCGAGGCACACTAGTTAGTGTGGTTCCTCTCCCAGAAGATCTCTGAGCGGCTTATCTTTCATCTGATCAGAAATTTGAAGTCTTATCTGAGCAAAAGATTCTTGTGGTGCCCGAATAAAAATAAACAAATAAATAAATAATTCGCTGCCTTAGGAAGTGATGAACTGCCTCATTCAGTTGCCAATAAGGTCGATGGTATTGACGTATACTGCAGGGCCAACGCAGTCTGAGCACGAAGCAGTGACTGAACATCACACACATCTGAACACGCACGCACACCAGGCGTTCAACCGATGAGTGGATTTGTCAGCTCGTCGACTTTATGACTCCTTTCATGCACCCTGTAACCTGATAACATGATCAGCTGTCCACTGTAGTAACCGCTGTCCCTCAAAGCGTTAATTTCCTTTGTACCTTTAAAGAAGGTGGTGATTCAAGCGCACTTCAACCTTTTGCTGCCTGCTTCCTTTTCCATGTTTTTTTTAAATAGTATTTTATAAACTATAATTAGTTTGCTATGAAAGTGGAAATACAGGAGTCACTCCACTATCATTTCACTCATAATGACCTTTTGACTTTACTTCAATTCATTGTAGTTTGCCTTTTTGAGGAAATTCATTTCTTTGGATAAAATTAATTATCTTTGAGTTTGAGGATACATTTCTTACCCCTCTCTTTTTTTCTGCACCACTGAATAGACTTACCTTTTCAGTAGGATACTTTGGGAGCTTTTTCTGGGGGGCATTTGGTCCATTTTTGGAAATTCCAAATATATATTTTTTGTAAGTGTGTGTGCCTCAGTCAAATGTGACCACTCAATTCAAAAGGTACGGGCAGCTAAATCCCTCCACTATTTGCTGCGCTGTCTACACTGGACGTAAAGAACAGTTGGAAGTTGCTTGAAGGCGTGTCGAAACTCTGATTTATAAAGATGGCTGTTCAAAAGCTTGGCAAACAGGCCCCAAATGACTTCGCTGCAGCCCCACTTTGAGGACACAATTTCTTGGCCAAGTCCAACATATCTGTCCAGACATTTTTATGACCATTATGTCCACTATTAAGCTGTGTTATTATGTTGTTATGTATGTACTGTACCATAGCCAATTACCTAAAGAAACAGAACGAGAAAAGGAAACCGGGGACACTGCCAAATCAACACGGTATCTCACGTTGCCCATCAGAGTCATCTTTTTTCACTGGACTCTGTGAAAGAGGATGGGACGAAATGACGACTGTGTGAAAGGGAATCATGCAAAACCGCGTAGGACCGAATGCAAATGTGACCCAGGGCTCAAATGGCGACGAATACAAACACTCCAAATAGCTTTATCACATTTTATTTATGGTTTCTCTATGAGAGCTGTTGACTGTGAAAACCAAACAAAGGCACATCTTTATTACAAAAAGTTGAATTTGAATTCAGAAGTCACGGAGAAATTGTTCCAAACGAACATTTAAGTACTGTATACAACAGAGGTGGGCAAACTACGGCCCGCGGGCCGGATCCGGCCCGTTGGGCTTTTTAATCCGGCCCGCCGAAGGTTGGTACACAACACAATTAAGGTTCGATATAAATTATTGCATTCATTTCATTTGGACTTGTAATGACATGCATTTCAACGCCAGGTGGCGCAGTTACTTGAAGTTGCAGAGCACAGGGAGGGAGGGGGAGACGATACGGAAGCCAGCAGTACAGTATAGCCAACTCAAGCAACTCCCGCTCGATACGACGGAATAAGTGTGTCCGCGCCGCTATTTTCAATCATTGGATCCAAAACAGCGACATGCAAGTGACTCTTTGTTGCAGTGAGTTTTACTGCAATTGCGAACATTTTCACGTCCTGTCGATCATGGCATGATCAATGAAAAGGAACAGAAATGGCCACGGAAGAGAAAGTGAAGTGTATCTGATTAAACGAAGCGGATTACAAAATACGAAACATTCAGGAGACGCTTGGAGTCTGAAAGACTCAAATCTACAAGACTTTGAAAAACGAGAAAGTGATTTGTGCTCAGTCCGATTCTGGCTATTTCCATGCCCAGAGTGAATTGCTCGCGGCTCGACGGACAGTCGAGTAAATAAACGTTTCCTGGAATGGTTTGACTGCTATCGTGCTAAAAATATTCCGCAAACTGGACCGCTAAAAAGAGAGTAAGCGAGTCAGAGAGCGCTAACTATGAGCATAGAAGACTTCGAAGCATCCCGTGTCTGGCTTCAAATGTTCGCTACGCGACATCAGCTGAGCAACGCTGTCGTGTGTGGTGATCGAGGTGAGGTTCAGTCAGAGACAATGAGTGAGTCGAAAGAAAAGTCACCAGGTCTCCTACACGTCTCATTTTGTAGCAAATAGTCCTAACTTTGTTATATTTTGTCATATACCTGTACTGCTTGCTGCAGTTTTTGGCCAATATATTGTTGCACTTTGTTGCTCGTGTTGTCACATGTATGTTGCTCACATACTTGAACCTTCATACAGGACATATACCATAGTTGTTTCACTGTTCTCATTAAAAAAAATAAAAAAATTAAAAAAAAGTATGGGAATACTTTCATGCTTTTGTTCTGTTGATGTTTGGTATGGACTGTCAACATATACTTTTTTTTTTATATGTACCGTATCTTGTCCTGACACGGCCCACCTGTCAAATTTAGAAATCAATGTGGCCCCCGAGCCAAAAAGTTTGCCCACCCCTGGTATACAACTATTGTCTATAAAAAAAAAAAAAAAAAACAAATGGAGGTGGGGTTGTAATATCTATTAAAAGTTTTGGAAAAACTGCAATGCCAAAATGAAAAGACCAATTTGATTCACCAAGAAACATGAAATAGATCCACTTGTTTTTGCTTTTTGTAGGCCATATGATATCGTGTGGTGGTCCGAATCTGACCTGGAGTTTGGCACTGCTCTGCATGTGACATTAACGTACCCTGCCTGGATCCATCATTGACAAATCAAATCATTTCTTTATAAAATACAGAGTCGAGTAGGGTCTGGCATGTCTGTCTTGATTGTGTTCCAACTCCAGCTGGAGTGAAGGGCGTTTCCCTCCAGCAGGTGCACCTGTGCCTCGTTACCCCATCAAGCTTGGCTGGGTATTTAAGGACTCTGACTTGTGGCATTCCTTATCGGATTGTTGGCCCTAATTGCTGTTCTACTTCAATTGTTATTTTCTAGACCTCTCGATATATTCGTAGTCGCTCTCGTTTGTTCATAGATTCTTGTTCCCAAGTATTTTCATGATCTCACTATGTTTTTTGTGTTATTGGACTTTTGACTATTTTGTTTGAGTATTTTCGGTGTTCTTTTGAACCTTTGCAGGTGCTTTTGGTTTCATGCATTGTTTTATTCTGGCACTTTGTGACCAGCGATTTCAGTTTTCGTCTGTGCGATTTTTATTTATTTTTTCTTCCTGAATATTTTATGTTATCGCACTTTGTCTGAGGCTGCATCTTTGGAATCCTGAAACATTATTCGGTTTAGGCAGAACCTAACAGGGTAGTTTGATAGGGCAACATTTACTTTGTACATGTGGGGACAAAATTCTTGGTTTACCTCTGCTCATGAAAGACAACCACACAGCAGTCACAAAATAGTCGCTTGAATTGGACCAAATTAATCATAAAAATATCTGAATTAAAATTAATCAATGGAAATCAGACCTCACTTTTGAATTATGATTTATTTTTAAACAATGTAACAGTCCTGGAAAAATAACTATTGGCACTGTTAATATAAAAAAAATGTTGCTCAACCTTTTCTGGCAATTGCTGCAGTCAACCTGTTTTCGTAACTTTCATTCCTACTTGGTCACCTCTCAACAGGTGTTTTTGGCCAACTCTTCATGAGCAAACTGCTCTAGTTGTCTCAGTCTTGCTTTCTCCTGATAGCACATTTCAGCTTCTTCCACAGATGTTCATTCGGACTTAGTTCCAAGGTCATAGAAGGTTCAGACTAGTCCGGCATGTTGCTCGTAGCTATTTTGGGGGGGTTTCAGCTGCCAAATCCTATTGCAAGGCCCATGACCTGTGTGTGAGACCAAACTTTCTGACATTGGGCAGCACATTTCTCTATTGATTACCGTGATAGCCTTGAGATTTAATTGTAACCTGCACAGATTCAAGACACCCTGCGCCAAATGTAGCAAAGCAGACCCAGAACATATGTCAAAGAGCCTCATCAGTGTTTCACAGTACGGACTTTTATTGCCGTGCTTCATTTTTACGTCTGTGACCACAGGGCCGATGTGTCTTCTCCAAAAAGTTCCAATGTTGATCATCTGTCCAAAATACATTCTTCCAGAGGCTTTGTGGCTTGTCAACCTGCAGTTTGGCAAATTTGATTTCAAATAAATCTTTCATATAAGGTGTCCTTCTTGGTCATCTCCCCCACATAAATCTTCAATTTTCCCCTCTGTAACTTAATGGGGATAGAATTTGCTTTTGGTGAAGAGTCTGCTGCATGTATCACATACAACACTGGTGAGATGGGCTTTGTAGACTGATTGCTTAACAGTTTAATGTAATGAACATTATCCAGCTAAATATTGACGTACACACACACAAAGTCTTCCGGATGTCGGCTATCAAAGAGCGTGCGTCACACCCCACATATGCAAATAACAGATGCCAAAATGAAACCTACCGACAAAAGAAACCTACTGTGAAACATGGCGGCGCCTCTGTTATGTTATGGGGATTTTTTGCTACGAATGGTACAGGGTGTCTCAAATCAGGGTACAATGAACTCTCAAGGTAGTCTCGAGAGATGTGTGCTACCCAGGGGCAGAAAGCTTGGCCCCAGTCGCAGGTCATGGCTCGTGCAACAGGATACTGTCCCAAAAGACAGCTAAAAACACCCAGAGCAAAACACATTACTCCTCAAGTGGTTTTCAATGAGCCTCAATCGAAATCCTCTTGAACATCTGTGGAAGAGCAGAATCATGACATCTGGAGAAAGCACCTTTCAAGCCTGATGCAACTGGAGCAATTTGCTTGTGAAGAGCGGGCCAAAACACTTGTTGAGAGGTGCGGAAGCCTCAGTGAAAGTACTCCAAATTGTTTGATTGCAGTGATTGCCTTAAAAGGTTGTGCAACAAAAATATTGCGTAAGGACAACCATCATTTTTGTCTAAGCCTGTTACGTGAGGTTTTTTTTTCAAGAGAAATTCTGTTGCACTACATTTCAAAAGCAAAGTCTAGTTGTCATTGATGAATTTGTTGGCTGTTGTTTGTCATAATTGTGATCACTTAGATCACAATTATGATCTTTCATTAACCGTGCATGTCGCAGTTAATGTCACCATCAATGCCCTGATTGTGTTAGAGAACCATTTTAAAAATAAAAGAAATATTGAATGAATATAAGAAATATTGGATGAATCAAATCAAATATTCCTGGTTTGTGATTGAGCTACATGTGTCGTTTTTTTTTCATGTGTTGGAAATTGAGTCGAGAGTGCATCAACGGATCAACACATTAAAAAAAAATAATAATAAAATAAAAATAAAAACGTAAGTTTGGCATTTCCAGCAAGGGCGTGACTCAGCTTCTTACTTTCACGCCATTTAGTAAACAATGGCACCAAGTTCTTATTTGCTGAATATTTGCTATTTGCTGCCAGCAAACTGAATAGCAGGGAGCGGAGTGAATGGAACATAACAAACCTACGATATTTCCGTGTCCTTTAATGTTGGGTTCCTATATGTGAATATTTGAGCCAATCGGAGGGGTGCTCTTCCATCTAAAGTGATGCCCCCCCGTGGAATGAGTACAAGGCTAACCCTCATGTGGTCCCGGGGAGGTGGCCGAAGCACTGCATCAGCACCTCGCACATGCTCCCTCCACGACATCAGCAGTTAGTCATTTCACTTCTGTCTGTACAGCCGCATTTCGTTCTGCTCTGTGCCGACGTGATTATGCACTGCTGGGCTTCGTCACCCTCTTCCTCGAACTGATGAGAGGGGGCCGGAGGGGGGGAGAGAACGGCAGTCCATGTGTGCTGATTATATAAAAGATTAAAAAGTTAAAAAAGATCTACAGAATATTGTAACCTCGAGCTATGAATAAATAATGACCTCCGATGACAAGGACAAGTTCTGCCAGAAAGCATGAGGTTGGTTTTTACGTCAACCATCAATCTCATTGATCTTCTCAGTCTTCCAAGGAAAATGTTCTCCTTATGAAATATTTTCACTCTTCTTTGTGCCTGCGGCTGCTGCTGCTATGGTAAACTGATCAACGGCCAGTGCACTTATTTTTCCCTCTGTTGCCAGGCAGAAACACGGAAGCAGCTTGAGGCTATTGTACAAGGAGGTTCTTATGATAACACGCTTCGGTCAAGCTGTCTTTGAACGGGCCGCACTGATCAAAATATCTCTTTCATAGACTGTTTTTTTCCCTGCAGGTGCCCGTTAAAAAAAGTGTCCAATTTAAAGTCTAGATCGAATAGTTTCCATATTGCCAAGTGATACACATCTAATACGGCCATGTTTACATGGCAACACAGAAGCATCCAAATGCATTATAAAAAACGTTGAAAGAGAGCATTTAGGCGGCCAGAGCTCACGGTCATTTCAATGATCATATGACTTCAGCTCCATCAGCAATTACTCCTTATTTACTGATATGCACACCTCGAGTTGCACCATATACACAGAATTCTTAATGGGCTATGCATAAACTGGAGTTTAATTTGACACTGATTGTTTTTGAACATGTTTATTTGAATTGTTTTGGTATATGTGGACACTTACCCCTCCCGATTGGTGTATGTTGGATCGCATCGCATTGCTTCCGGTATTTTTGATCTGACAGTTTAAAATGTAGTCACACTGGCAGATATCTGACACATTCTTGTCACGTTGCGCACAAAGCAGGAAAAAGAACTGCTTTGTACGCAACAGAGCAAAGTGAATAAGTGGATCCCCAAAGTAGCAGACACTGACAAGGACTTTGTCTCAAAATTATATTTATTATCAACACAAAAACTCCGCCTAATAAACAACAGAAAACGCTGGTAAAAACGAGAACCAGGAAAATACTGTAATGCGAAAAATAAAAGCGCTTGCAAAAAACGGCAAGGAAAAGATAAGACAATACTTTGTTTAAGTACGCGTTCTGAACTATCCCACTGGGATGACGAAAATGTAGCAAACAACAATCGTATTCGAATAAGGTAGACGAGCATGGGCAAGAACAGTGGCACGGCATGCAATACTCCGGCAACGAGTCGAAAGCCGGAGTGCCTAGATATAGCAGGTGTCATCACTGACAAATAGGCAGCAGGTGTGAAGGCAGCAGAAATAAACGCCCGCCACCTGCTGCCAATTACGGGACATGACAATTCTAGATTATTATCCAGATTTGGACGATTATGATCTAAACATTCATTCATTCATCTTCCGAACCGCTTGATCCTCACTAGGGTCGCGGGGGGAGCTGGAGCCTATCCCAGCAGTAGGCGGAGGACACCCTGAATCGGTTGCCAGCCAATCGCAGGGCACACAGAGACGAACAACCATCCACGCTCACACTCACACCTAGGGACAATTTTAGAGTGCTCAATCAGCCTGCCATGCATGTCTTTGGAATGTGGGAGGAAACCGGAGTACCCGGAGAAAACCCACGCAAGCCCGGGGAGAACATGCAAACTCCACACAGGGAGGCCGGAGCTGGAATCGAACCGCGGTACCTCTGCACTGTGAAGCCGACGTGCTAAACACTGGACTACCGGGCCGCCCTGATCTAAACATGTCAGATTAATTTTTTTCATCTTGCCATGCGTGGTGCACGTCCAACTTAATAAAATAAAATAAAATCTGAGTACAGTTGTGCCACAAGAACCAAGCATTGAAATCCATCTCTATGGACAATGCCACTGTTGTTAATTTTTACTGTGCATCTCTCTCTCTCTCTGTCTCTCTCTCACACGCGCTCACGCACGGGTTAAGACACATATAACAGAAAGCGCCTTGCTACCTACTCTAACTGTGCAGAGTTTTGTGCCTGCAAAATAAAAAAAATAGGACTAAAACAGAAAGAAAGGAATAGGTAATCTGATGAAAAACGATTCCCCTCACTTGTAGATTAATTACATCATGCAAGGCAGTGCTCAGTTACAATTACGCAGATCAGAGATTTCTTGGATAAACTGATTTTGTGATCCTAATTAGCCATACTTTGTTTTCCTTCTTATCTGTGGGGGGCTGTTTTGAGGTTGCATATTTCCTCATTAACGTGTTTGGGGAAGGTTAATCATATTCCCGCAGTCTCAAGTGGCAAGCACCGGGATGCACTCGCCTTGTTCAAAGACCTAGCCGCGTGTGCACGTGCGAGCAACATGGAGTCAGTTCAGTGTCATGCAATCCATGCTATCCGTGTAGTGTTGCTCTGTGGGGAATTCACAGTCCGTCGCCCCACATGCATTGGGCAGGTGTTTAGCTGGATGATGGAGACATCAGATTATGCACGCGGTACGCATTGCATACTAAATGCTCCCTTCCAGTTGTGTCATGCAGGAAAGGAGTTTGTGTTGCTCAGTTTATTATCACAAGACCGGCATGATGTGTAGGCAGTGGTTAAATCACAATATCACTCATATAATGTCAGTAAAATGTACTTACATGCACAATAAAGTTGATATTGATGCAAAGGATAAGTACCGGGACTGTATGCACTTGGGGCAGTACATTTTTTATGCAAGTTGCCACACAATAATACTAATAATATTGGAAAAGTACCGTATTGGTCTGAATATAAGACGGTGTTTTTTGCATTGAAATAAGACTGAAAAAGTGGGGGTTGTCTTATATTCGGGGTCTAGACATTATACCCATTCACGACGCTAGATGGCGCCAGATATCATTGAAGCGAATGATGAATTTGACTCCCCAGGCCAAAGTGAACCCCTGTCATGAAAAATAAAAATAAAAATAGCGGTAGCACGAAGAAGAAAAATAAAAATAGCGGTCAGAAAGAAAAGAGAAGAAAATAATAGAAGAGTTAACAGAAAATGGAGAAACGTAGTGACAATCTGGAGAAAAGTGGGTCGAAGACCAGCCAGGTTAACCGGCAGGTGAGGAGAAGTTATGATGTAATTTACATTTCAAAAACCAAAAGCCATTCATTTACGAATGTGATTGCACTTTAGTTTACATATTTAAATGTTCAGATATTAACATTTTGAATGGGGCAAAAAACATGCTTTTTCTCTCAAATATATTGTTATAATCATTTGTTTCAGATGTACTGTAGTTATTTTTTGTATAAAAAATAATTTGGTGTTCAAAAAGTCTTTTTTCAAACTTGAGTTTTGAAAAAGAGGGTGTCGTCTTATAATCAGGGCCGTCTTATATTCGGGCCAATACGGTAATAACTTTAACAACATTCCAAAATCATTCCAACCAATGCAAACACTGTTTAAATGATAGAATCAATTTCAATTCATCAGCTTGCGTAAAATCAGTCTTTTCACTTTCCATCGATCAGTAAACTCCCGAGCATGCAATTATTGGAGCGACTAAGATGGTTTCCTAAATGTGAAACGTTAATCATTTTCATTAGAACTGAAAGGAATCCTTTCTACCTGTCTGGATCTCAAGGATTTTTCAAGGTCAGAGCATCAAATTGATGTCAGCGGGTTGAAATGCAGTTTCAAAGCGGTTGGAGAACTACGGATAATTAGATGAATGTTTTGGAACAGCATCATCATAAAACAATCAAAGAAGGTATTATTAATGGGCAGCGGATAAGGAGAGTACACGCTGTGCCTTTAAATGATGCTGAGACTGCACCATCGAGGTGAGAGACAGCTGTGCAATGCATTTGATTTACCTAAAGAGGTTGGCAACTGCCTGTACATCATCCTCATCACCACCAGCAGCATAATTCATCACTCGCTTTTGAAATAACATGTTCAAATAATGATTTTTGTTTCTTTGTCTTCATCTTTCAAAAGTGTAACTTGGCTTTTCATGTGACTGGCCCAAACATGTTGCATTTTGTACATAAGGACTGAGGCTCCTTCCATCAGCCTTTTCATCTCTATGCGCCTTTCAGCATCAGCTCCTTTCAAAGGGTATTTTGTTTGACGTTTTCCTTCAAATGTATTTTTAAAGTGTCTGTGTGTCTTTTATATTATATTTTGTAAATGCTAGGAAAAAGTAATGCTAGTGCGGGATTAAACATTCAACAGGTTTTTGTATTTTTCATTTTAACATGTTCTTAGTGGGTGGCATGGCAGTGACTGGTTAGCATGTCCGCCTCACAGCGTAGAGGTGCAGGGTTCGATTCCGGCTCTTCTCAGGTATGACGATAATTTGCAATGTGGTAGAGGGATGTATTCTAAACACGATGCAGTTCCATTGTATATGTGACGACATACCCTAAATTGTCCAAATTAGGAACAGGCCATTGTCTATCACTAACCTTTGCCATTGCAGCAGTAGCAGAGTCAAAATCATCACTAATCTTTGCACGCCATCAGATAAAATCATTAACGATAATAAGTTCAACTGTAACAGAGCGTGCTGTCTTGTGCTGCATGACGATGTATTCATAACCTCAAAATGTCAAAGGTCGCGACTGTCATAAACCAAGGACACCCCCAACCCACCCCCCCTGCAAATGCACTCCTTTCAGAAATATTTGCTGGATGTTGATGAGTTCGCATTTTTCCCACGGGAAGTTGCTTTAGCGTCCAGGCGCATCAACAGATGGGCATCAGGCATTTCACTAGACTGCAGTATCTGAGCAAGTCAGAGAGGAAGGAGTGATAGGGAGGCTAGAGCCCAAAATGAAAATGGAATCAATCTCAGCCTCTTAAGGGTGACTGGAGGAGAAAAGGATTTAGAGCTGCATGGCCTCATCTCCTCTCTCCAGTTCGCCATGTTATTGCTGCAGCTGCTCACCACCTTCCATTAAACACTCACAGTCCGTGGGGTCTTGCAATCACAGATGTGTGTGTGTGTGTGTGTGTGTGTGTGTGTGTGTGTGTGTGTGTGTGAACTCGATTTTTGTTTTCTTGCTTAAACATGCTAGTCTGTTCCTTTCCGCATCAATTGCTGTGACTGCTGACAAACACACAGTAGCCCAGAGGCTCAACAGTGAGATGAACACGGTTTGTTTGGATTTATGGACCTACAGTACATTGATTGGCACATTTTGAGGTGTTGTCGTTTGGGCCAAATAATATTTTAGATGTGACTTTGCCCTCGAAGCCGATCGCTGCTGCAAAAATGCATATTTTTAGAATGTGTGAGGAATAATCAGTAACCCCCAAGAAAGAAAAAGAAAATCACCACCAAATTACCCAAAAACGCAAGCCCAGGTAAAACATGAAAAGTCCCACAAAAAATGTCCGGAACCAAGATTGAAATGTCAAACGACAGAAATGTGAGGCAGATGCGGTAACCCCCCCCCCCCCCCCCCAGTTACTTTTCTTCCCATAGAGAGAAATTTCATTTTTTAAATCAATTTTTCTCTTCGTAAAAAAGGAAAGCTGCTCAGAAAGTCTTACTTCAGGGTTCTGAAAGGTCAAACACTCCCACGTTCAAATCCTCATTAGAATGTATTGACTCAGAAAAGAAAGCTTGCTTGAATAAGAAACTTTTATCATGGTTCTTCATTTAATAGAGAAAAAGAAACAGTTTGGCAGTTAGGACAAGTGCGTGGAGCAGGTGTGCTCAGTTACAAGCATGAGTGTCATAGAAAACTGTTTGCTGCCGAAATGGGATGGAACAAAGCCCCGGTTGAATAAATACTCTATATCCCTTTCATCCGTCTGTGTTTAACCGCTGTGGTTGAAGTCACTGGCCGAAAAGTGCGTTCCGATTAGGTTCACCACTAAGGACAGCACGGACACACAAAAAAGGAACGGTGTGCAAAGCTCGCATGTATATATTTCAATATCGTATAAAAGATGCCATTTGGAGACCTCAAAGCTCATGTGGACACAGAAAAATACAAAAAAGCTGTATGAGAAGTAACCGCTAAGTTAAGCGAGCTCCTTAATTGTTCGATGCGACAACACAGGATGGAGAAGAAAACTGTGTTGCGGAGGAAAACTAAAGACTGAAGTGACATCGTTTGTCTTGGTTAAATTAATATCCTCATGGGATTACTGCTTTATTATTTCCATTGTTACACTGAAAAGATAATTACTTTTTTTGGGGGGGGGGGATTTTATAGTACAGACGCTCCCCAGCTTACGAACGAGTTACGTTCCAAACGATCGTTCGTAAGGTGAATTCGTTCGTAAGTTGCTTCAGTGCCATATTTTGTATGGAATGTATGTTTAAGGCTTATATGTTTGACATCCATATAACGGGGAGAGAGCTTTTCGTCACGTTCTTCAGGGTTCGAGGGTTCAGTTTGAAGCTCCCGATCTTTCTGTTTATAATGGTACCGATGGTCGAACGATTCATCTTGTATTCACGTGCAACGCTCACCATTTTCTCACCCGCATCAAGCTTCTTTATTATTGCCACTTTCATTTGAAATGAAATGGCTTGCCTCTTCTTTACACGCCCACTCTCACTAGAAGCCTTTCGCTTTTTACCAACCATATTGAATAATGAATGCACGAGATATTTAACAACTGGGCAGAGGAAGCCGGATTCGGGGTGGATGCTGGGCGAGCTCTCACAACGCCTCACGTCGGTATTAGCGGCGGAAAGAAGTACTACAGTACCTGTACTTGGAAAAAGGCGTGAAATGCAAAATCTAACTTTTTCTTTTCTTTCTCGACATACCCGTAAAAATGTTCGTATGTACCGTTGTTCGTAACTCGAATGTTCGTTCGTAAGTCGGGGAGCGTCTGTAGTTCTAAATGAGTGGACAATTTATCCTACACAGACAGGTAGGAGAGTCTGCATCAGCATCTCTGCTGAGTACATTTTTATTTATTTATTTCAGGTTTTCATATTGTTAATTATAATGCTAAATGGTAGTCATGCGGTGGTCAACTGGAGAGTGTGTCTGCCTCACAGAACAGAGGTGCAGGGTTCGATTCCGGCTCCTGCCTTCCTGGGTGGTGTTTGCATGTTCTCCCCGTGCCTGGGTGGGTTTTCTCCTCGAACTCTGGCTTCTTCCCACATTCCAAAGACATGCATGGCAGGCTGATGGAACACCCAAAATTTGTCCCTAGGTGTGATTGTGAGCGCGGATGGTTGTTCGTCTCTGTGTGCCCCACAATTGGCTGGCAACCGGTTCAGGGTGTCCCACGCCTACTGCTCGAAGACAGCTGGGATCAGCTCCAGCACCCCCCGCGACCCTCGTGAGGGTAAGTGGATCAGAAAGTGGATGGATGGATGGATATTGTTAAACATTGATCGTGAAGTACTATATTGTATTGTAGAGGTTTGGAGTTCCAGCGATATATTGGAAGACAAGAAAAAAAGAATATTTTCTAATAAGATCCTCAAATTCGTGAAATGTGATTTAATGCCACACATCGGCCTCTTTCCTATGGATGCGTGCAGGTGAGATTGCTTGGAAGACAAACTATATGGGTAATTGTCTGTGAATATGCAAATGTGTTCTTAGTAACAGCTTTGTAACAGCTTCTGCTGTGTGAATGTAGCCATAGTTACATTGTGTTTTCTGAGGGCGTTAGACATTATGATGTTATGGCATTATTAAGAGGTGAATCAGATCACTAAATAGCCACTGAAGGCCCAGGTCCAAAACTCACCGCCCACCACTGCTAACACTTAATGGCTTGACAATTAGCTTAGAATGCATTCACAGGAAATATTTCGACATGAAAAAAACTATTTTTTCATGACATAGTAAATGCCATTTCTTTCGGTCTGTTAAATATTGTCATAATGTCGATATTGCAACATGCTACTTAAATATCACATATGGCACTCTTTTTCCAATATCGTGCAGCCCTGCTTTAAATATATGAGAAAATATGGCATCTTTGAGTCAACTTTGAGTATTAGATATTTGGTATAAGATAGTAAGTAATCAATTTTACCGTTAATACACACAATGCAGTTGTATTGTTTTTGACAAGAGGATACCTCATATATACGACGGAAAAAAGTGCTAAAATGCTTATGTGTAAAACCGATTCCAAACAAGAGGTACTCATGTTTCAATCATCAAACGAGGATAGATGTTTTTCATCGAGCCACCAAATGAACTGTGAAGAAGTATTAATGAGGCAAATAAAACAGGCACTAAAAATAACCTCTGCATCCGATTTGATACAGTAGCAGCTCATTAAGAACGTGTGTTGTCCTCAGTGAACATCTGCTGCATTGGTGATCGGTCCTTTATATTGTTTAGAATTTTATATTCATATGTTGGCTTTATTTGGTTTTATTTATTTGGTTTCGTTCGGGTGTGTTTGCCACATCGCCATGTATAGAAGCAGCTCATGTGAGTCTGACCTCGTCCTTGGATTTTGGTCATTATCCCGCAAATTCAGTGCATGTAAATAACAGATAAGTCTAAGCGCCTTCAAAACTGGGGCAATATGGGTCATGAAAAGCATCCAGCGTGCAGATGAACACAATTATGAATACAGCATGATTCAATGACAGCCAAATCAGTTCCATTTGAAATCCCATTCCTCTGCGGGCAATTCGTGCCACTTCATTTATGGGTTCAACTACAGTCATTAAATTAAGCGAATCAATCTGCACGTGACAGTTTGGATTTCTCATTATGTCCGTCGGGTGAACCAATCGCACCACTGCGATTGGAGTAAGGTCGTTCTTCTGCTCGGGTCAATCAAAGTCAAACCTGCATGGATCTGACCTCTGTATACTGAGAATTTAAATAAGCAAATGAACAAAATAAATAACAGTGGAGAATCTGGTGAGAGCTCGAACTGCAACATGACAGTCAGAATTTGATGAGAATGTGATTCTGTCGAGAGGATTATGAAAATCTGATTGGGCCAGATTTCCTTCAAAGTCTTTGGTGGTGATGCTGAGCTCTCCTGTGTATGTGTGGCGTTGGTTACATAACAGGTAGCAACTAATTACACTCGTCCTCATTGTCTTTAGGAAAGTTTTCAATACTCCAGAGGTTTCCTTTTTGTAAATCTTCATCATCACTGCAAAGGTGCAGTGGTCAGAGCCTGACACAGTCAGATTAAAGTCTCGGTCACAAATGCAAAGTCGTTGTGGCTACCTGCTTATTAAACCCGCTCGCACACCTGCTCACGCGGGTATCGTGCCACCAGCGGGGACGCAATAAGGGCAAAGCCACATGAAGAGCTCAAGGCCAATCGCGTGCATGCCGCTCACTCGTTGGATTGCGGAGCGTCACGTGGTGCGTCCTGCAGCAGTTTTGCCGCCCTTTCGTGGGAAATCTATCTGGCTACACACATATTTATGCGGGCTCATCTCATTTGATTGAAAATGATTCTTTGGAATCATTCTTTCTTTTCAGTTTGACACAAGTGTTAGGTTTTAATGAAAATGAACCAACTTGTGTGTGTGTATGTACATTGTGTGTGCATGTCTGTCTTGTTGCTAGCGTTTGTGTGTCATCCTACAAAGAGTTCCGTTCTCATTTGAGACCTTCCAAACAGGGAATGGTTATTTTCAATCACTTCAGAGTTGGCTTTTCATGTCGTAAAAGTCCATGACAGCTTTCTGAACCCATCAAGTGATACGTGGTGATTTTAAATGGAATACAAATGTGCTAGTTAGCATTTGATTTGACAAGATTGGGAGAGTGTATGTGAGTGGGATCATTGCCCCCACCCCGTGAAAGAGAGTGATGCAGACTATGCGGGCTTTAAAGTGAAATATTCTGACTTCAAAGTGAGTGTTACGTCGCAGCTTTAATAGAAACGCTATCTGGTCTATGTGCAAATCTGGCACCAGGGTGGGAAATTTAACACCGGACAGACTTCAACGCCGGACTGAATTCAAATGTGCTCCCCAGCCAAGTGGGGTACACACATACCAATAATCAGACTTTTGGCTAAGTTCAAGTGTAGTGTAGTGTAGACTTCATTCGAGCCTGAGCCATGAGCTTGGCGCTTGCCGATATCGTCATCAAACAGATTTGTCAACCCAAAAGATGCCACTTTTACAGGAGACGAGTGCATTCTTTTTTTTATTGATATTTTCAGGCTTCATGATGGAACGTCTGCCATTGTCCTATTTCCCCCAACAAGGCCATTTCAACTTTTTGCAGTTTTGTCAGCCAGGACAGGTTTCAGCTTTCATGTGAGCCTGACTAGAAACATAAAATGAAAGTGATACACAAGCCCTTTTGATAAACACTGAAATATTTTGGCAGTAAGTTCAGTTAATTTTACTTTTAAACCACACTTTACCAATACTTTTGTCACATGTAATCTGGCACATCTATTTAAATACATGCAACCAATTTCTTTGTCGCTAATCCTGTGTAGTCACAGGAAACTGGAGCCCATCACGGCGACTTAAAGCAAAAGGCAGAGCAGACTGCGCCATGCACTTGTCGCGAGTCAATCACAGGGCACTGTTTTAAACCCGTTCCCCAAAATGAACGCATCCCCCATTTATGAGGTGAAACCGAAGGACTATTTGTTACTCAGCAACTTTGATGTCAGCTGACACGAAAACGGCATTGAAGTCGCTTCAAGTGACAGATCTGTGCTCCCAAAACATGGCACTATTTCATCTGCAAGAATGTGTGGAACTCCAGTTCACCTTAACCAAAGAAGAAAATAGAATCATATAAATAAAACAATGACATTTGTTTGACGTGTACTGCAAGTGGAACATTCCTACAAGGAGCACATTTTATTTTTGGGCTAGCAAACCACAGTTTTGTTCTACTTGACATAATTATCACTTAGTCAAAATTCAACAGCTGAGCTTCAATCGAAATTTGACGGATTGGTTGGAAATGTCAGTGGTGAGTTCATATAAGTATAATTAATGACGAAGACCCCTTTTCCCATCCATCCATTCATCCATTTTCTGAAGCGCTTATGTCATGAGTGCTGACGTGCAGCTTATTCCAGTTGACTACGGACGGAAGGCAGACTACACTGGGGACAGTCAATCAGAGGGCGCCTACTTGCTAGATTCTATCTATCCACTAATCCGCTTATCCTTACCAGGGTCGCAGGCGCTGCTGGAGCCCATCCCAGCTGTTTTCAGGTACACGCTGAACAGGTTGTGAGCCAATCGCAGAGCACACATAAACGAACAACCATTCGCGAACACAATCATACATGGGGGCAAGTTAGCCTGCCATGCATGTTTTTGGAATGTGGGGAAACTGGAGAAAACCCCGCAGGCACGGGAGAACATGTAAACTCCACACAGGAGGCTGAAGCCGGAATTGAACCCTGCACTTCTGCACTGTGAGACAGACGTACTAGCCAATCGAACTCTGTGCCATCTATCTATCTATCTATCTATCTATCTATCTATCTATCTATCTATCTATCTATCTATCTATAAATATATATATATGACTTTGTAGTTTAAACAATTCATTGGCTCAGTCTGGTTATAACTTCAATTATTCCGTTTCTGAATTTAGTACTACTGGGTAAAGGTAAGGGGTCTTGGAGCATTCTACATAAATTTAATTTGCAAATGGGCTTTTCTTTACTGCTGGCTAACAAAGGAATTATATCATTCATTTCATTGGTGATTTACATAATGCCACAACTTAGATTTGTCTCATAACGCTGATGATAGAGGTGAGGGTGAAACAAAATGGGACAAGCTCGGCATAAAATATCAAGACAAAACAAACGCTCCACAGCCTTGAAAGGAATTAGATCTTGATTTAGTTTGTCATCTTTTATTCTTCCTCAAGCGGAAATTCAACTCTCGCTGAACCAGATCACTCCGACATGTGAAAGAGGCTCGCAAAGAGTGCCGCACCTTTGAAACGACGGCTGCGGGGTCAATGCCTTGCTCAAGGGCATCTTGACAGTAGTTAGGAAAGCAGGCTCGTACCTCTCCAATAACAGGTTGCCAGCATTCCATAGCCATAAACGTCCCTCTCCTACCTCAGTGGCCTCTAGGTTATTCAAGGATGTTCTTTTCAAAGAAACGGCAGCGTTTTCATCTCCCAAATTTGAGAGAGCTGGAAGGAGCACTTCCACAGCTTTGACATGAAAGACAGCTTGGCTTTCAAGAAGAATGTTCCAGCTGAATTACAAAGCTTGAAAACAACAGCAATTAGGTGGGGAACAGGCAGGGAGATCTCGGCCCAACGCAATTGTGCCCCGACAGCACACTGAATGCTGCCAATTAAACAGCATTAGTCTTCCTGAAGCATTCATCAAGTCACTTGTTGGAGAAGTTCCAATATGAGGGATTTGCCAGCTAAATGGGAAAAGGTCACTACTAACACATAGTGTATTTTGTTTCTTGTCCTTGAAATTGAAGTCATACACTAGAGGGGTGAAAGACAACAGCCGCTGGTTTCCGTCATAGCTCTTGCTGCTAGTTCTCCTTCAAAAGTTTCTCAATCTTTCACAATGAACGAATGAATGAATGAATATATATAATGAATATATATATATATATATATATAATGAATATATATATATATATGAATGAATGAATATATATATATATATATATATATATCTTTCATCTTCCGAACCGCTTGATCCTCACTAGGGTCGCAGGGGTGCTGGAGCCTATCCCAGCTGTCCTGGCAGTAGGCGGGGGACACCCTGAATCGGTTGCCAGCCAATCGCAGGGCACACAGAGACGAACAACCATCCACGCTCACATTCACACCTAGGGATAATTCGGAGTGTTCAATCAACCTGCCATGCATGTTATTTTTTGGAATGCGGGAGGAAACCGGAGCACCCGGAGAAAACCCACGCAGGCCCGGGGAGAACATGCAAACTGCACACAGGGAGGCCGGTGCTGGAATTAAACCCGGTACCTCTGCACTGTGAAGTCGACGTTCTAACCACTGGACTACCGGGCCGCCTATATATATATATATATATATATTTTTTTGGGGGGGGGTCAAAATTTAACCTACTTGGCCACTAGTGATGGGTGATTAGAGACCATTTTGATTTGATATGATTACTTTTGGGGCAATAATCTTTGATACTAATACTTTTTGTGATACTGAATACTGCATTACAATTTGAACCCTGTCATGCACTAATGATGATAACCTGTAACCTGATAACATGATAAACTGTCCACTGTTGTGACCGCTGTCCCTGAAAGGCTTTTTTTTTGTTCATAACACATTAGCGACAACAAAATACATAACTTTTTATGAAGGATACGTTTAAAAGAGAAAACCTTCAAAGGCACACTTGAATATGAATTGAATTTCAGTCTAGCCACTAGGGCTGAACAATTTGGGAAAATAATGTAATCGCGATTCCCCCCGCCCCCCTTGGCATTGCAATGATGATTTAATATGCAATTATTTTGTCAAGTTCCTCTTCACTTTCATATGAAGTGATAAAGGAATCCATTATTTTGGTAAATCCTACTAGTTTTTGTGACGTTCTGCATTTTTTTTCTGCATTCATCTCCTTTTATGAAAAGATGTTGACATGCAGGGCATTGTACTTTCTATTGTTTCCTTGTGTGTGTGTGTGTGTGTGTGTGTGTGTGTGTGTGTGTGTGTGTGTGAGTGTGTGAGTGTGTGATTGCCCCATGGTAAAAGGATTGAAACACATGGTTTAATCAAAATGTTGGATGATTACAGTTCACTATTTGCGGCTCTGGTGTTGTGTGAGTGTTTACAATCACTTGCATCTTGTTGGGTGAAAAGATTGGAAAGTGTTCCATTTCTCAAATTTATAATCCTTAATCATGCAAAGTGCCATATGAGCACGTCGACTCCAGTGTTATTGTAGAATGACGTAACAGGAAAATTGTATTTGGTTTAGTGTTGGTCTGTAGTGGCAACGGTAAGGCTGCATAGATCCGATCCTCAATCATGAACCTCATCAACATTTTAGTAATTCCACGACATGATTCCCAATTTAAGGAAAATCGAGCAGGTTCCAAAAATGGAATCACATTTTGGAAACCTGTCAATAACCGCGGAACACAAAGCGGCATTTCTCCATCTTAAGCAGAGAGATGGCTTTAAGAAGCAGATGACGGCACCGGATAACAAAGTCAATCAATTGACCTTGACAGCTCCCATTTCCCGCTGCGACATCGGTCAAAAATTCAATTTCATAAGCTAGAGAGAATAAACACACAGTCTGTCGAATACACAGAAACAATTCTCCATCGGGGTTAAAGGAGAGGAAATTTAAAATCAAGCTCTTAA
Organism: Hippocampus mohnikei; assembly: GCA_026261675.1. Taxonomy (NCBI): domain Eukaryota; kingdom Metazoa; phylum Chordata; class Actinopteri; order Syngnathiformes; family Syngnathidae; genus Hippocampus; species Hippocampus mohnikei. The sequence continues at coordinate 2,813,300 of JAKGUB010000350.1, read as the reverse complement.
AAAAATATTGCCGATGCATTTTCATCAGCTAGACTGGAAAATCTTTCTTCGCGACATATAGTGCATAGTACAGTGAAACTACCAAGGAAAATGCAATATAAGATCGCACAATTTGAAAAGAGTATCAGAGGAAAGACTCCAAAGCAGAGCCAAGACTGTTCATAGAAGATATAATCAACAGATACCATTTTGCAACTTTCCATACATACCTGAAAGCTTAAACTCTACAGTAACTCTCTCTCTGTCTTTCTCTGCATTTAGTTACAGTGTGCGTGTGAAAGCTCATTTCCTACCTCAGCTTGATTCCTACCTTAGATTGTATTTGCTGCTTTTGTTTTACCGGTAATTCCTCGTTTAAAAACAAATAAGACTCAAGCAACAAGTTTTTCCTCATGAGATTAGAGGGTGAAACCTGCAGCAGTTTATGAGTGTGTACTGAATGGATGTCAACAATAGGGAAATGCCAAGATTCTCAGGGTTCTCTCTTGCAGTAATGCAAAAGAAAAAAAATACTATAAATTACTGTATTTTCTGCACCTTAAGGCATTTTTAAACACATTCTGTTTTCCCCCAAACTGTTTTATAGATGGTGTTAGTCTTTTTCTATTCCCCATTGAGTTGTTTTCCTGTGAGTGTTCCAATGCCATCTCGTGGTGATTATTAGCAGGAACCAATTTTAACCTAAAAGGGTTCTGCCCGACACTAATTGATATGTGCAACACACACTCAAACAGACAACTACTTGGTGAGTTCTGGGTAGCCATAATGAAACAAAGATAATACTAAAAGCATAGTTAACTACTGACTTAACGAAGGAAAATGGAGACAAGCAAGACTTGTAGGGGATATTTAGCCCCTTTGCGGTTGACACCGCACAAGGTTTAAGTGCTTTTGTTGAATCAATTGTCTTCATAACTGATGTCTTTCATTTATTGTTTTGTAGTGCCTTTTGCATTTAAATGTTTCTTGTTCGTGTTAGTGACCAGTTCTCATTGTTACAGCTGCAGCGGTTGTAAAGGCTCTATATAAATAAAGCTGTATAGTATTGTATTGTATTCCCTTAGCGTAGCTTCATCTAGTGGATGCATAGCACAACCGCAGCCACGATAGTGACTTCTATCCTATGCACCTTCTAATGCACTGCGCCCTATATGTGAAACCTGTTTTAAAATAGGCCATTGATTGAAGGTGTGTTTTATAATCCAAAGCGTCTTATAGTGCAGAAAATACGGTTCCTTTTTGGCACAATGAACTTTAGTTTTTTAATTTAGATTAACAATGAACTGAACAATTTCATTGAAAAATTGTAATTTTCCCAACACTTTTATAGCCCTCTCTCTGCTGGTCGGTTCTCTGATGCCTTAGATGAGCTTTGTCTTGTCATTCCCAACACGGACGAACTCAGCTCTTGGTTCCACTCATCCTCACGTACGGCACTGGATTTGGTGGCTCCTTTTATTACTGTGTGGTAAAAGGTCTGACCTTAGCCCCGATTTAATGAAAGCTCAACAAGAGTGCCGCAAAGCCATGGAGGTGGAGCAAAGATGGGCTTCAGGTCTCTTATTAAAAACTCAAAAGACTGCTGGTGCTGCTACCAGAGTACAGTTAGAGAGGGAAATAGAGAACATTTGTCAAACCTTATTCAGGCTAACCGTCACAACCCATGCGTACTTTTTCAATCGATTGATTCTGTGCTTAAACCCCCTCTCTCAGGATGTCGGCAAAGTTGAGGACCCAGTTGCAGAAGCACGGCAGGAGTGCTGGGTGGATTGACCAAGACTTATGAACAAAAACAGGAGCAATGGTGCTGGGGTAGGATCTCAATACAAAAAGTCAGAATGAAACTCAAAATAACAAAGAATCAACGGGCAAGTAAAGACTCAGCACGGCAAGTGACAAAGACTGGACAAGAGTACACGACAGCGATCCAACAAAGACTGAACGAAAGCATGGAACTCAATACCAACAAACAGACGAGACAACAAGAAACAACTGGACAAGTGGCTGAGGGAGCTGATTGGAAGGCACATGATGAGAAAAGGGGGACGTCATAACAGGACAGGACACGAGCCTCAAGAAATCAACACTTAACATGAAGCAAACAAAACAAAATCACGGATCATGACACTCTCGGGCCAATTTGCACAGACTCTTCCCTTGAAATGCGCAATAGGTTCCTGCAGTTTTTCATTGATTAGGATGCCGCAGCGTGGGGTCTCGTTTCAAGCATCTAATTTGAGCTCTCAGCCCCTGTCCCGTGTTCGGCGATGTTGACATCCTTTGAAGCTGTTTCCTTGAGGTGTTTACTGGATGTGCTTTGCCAGATGAAGCCATCCGGCTCCCGTTATGACTCAGTTCCTCATCATTTCTTTGAAGAGGGTCTCCTGAGTATTGCTAAATTGGTTTGGGCCAATAATCCCTCTAACGTTTTATGCATCTGAGCATTCACAAAAACTCCCTGAATATCCCTTGAACCACGGTGGGCAATATAAGAGTGTTTTTGTTTTGTATGCATGTGTTTGACAGTTTATCCCATTCAATCAACGGTTGAAAGTGTATTAGCGACTGTTGCCATCCTTTTTTTTTCCCACTTCACTTGAACGGCGGCATATATGAATCTCCTTATTTATAGAGAGGGGAGCTCTGTTGAACAAGTAAATAAACCAAAAAGACATCTGCACAAGTGGAGTCGCCAAGTATCAGCTGGCTGCAGATATACATCAGCTGTCTTTTATGCTGGATACCCGTCGCAAAGACAGATAAACCCCACCATTTTTTCATTCCTTTGTGCAATTGAACAGAATGCAGAATTCTTTTTCTCCTACTACCTAATAGACTGCATAAACTGTGCCACTGTAATATTTTTGACAATTTTATAAAAATACGAAATTCTGACAAATTGTTCTGGAAGGGAACTTCTAGTTTGGCAGCTCTGCAAATTGTTTTTTCACCATTAAGAAAAGAATTGCTCATTAAGCAATCAAAACTCTAATTTATCCAAATACTCAATTATATCGTATGTATAGCAGCTCGGTGCAGAGGTGCAGGGTTTGATTCCTGTGTGGAGCTGCGTGTTCTCCCCGTACCTGCGTGGGTTTCCTCAGGGTCCCCAGACCTGTGTGAGGATAAGCGGATCAGAAAAAGGATGGATGGATAGATGGATGACATGATCTAATTTTCAGTAGGATACTCAAATACTAAACTATTCAATAGCCCCAGACCTACATTCAACTCCCTCTGAGAATTTTAAAAGGGGCATCCGATCCTGTCTCGAGGTGGCAGGTTGAGTATTAGCATCATCCAGTTTGTGTGGTAGGACTATTTCAGTGCTGTTGTAGTCGAGTGCATTTCTGAGTCCACCGATATATTTGCTTGTGAATGTTGAACTATTTTGTCGAATCATATTTCGGTATGAGCACACAAAATATAGCTGTAGTGTTTCTGTCGGAATACATATTTTCGGAAGTTTGTGAGTGCCGCACAATTCTCTGCCAGCGTAGTCATCTTCCTCAGCGTACGTATGCCCGGATCTTTGTTGTTGTGTGTTGGGAGTACATGTGCTAATTAAGTGTGTGTGTGTGTGTATTGTGCTTTGAGCGCTAGACTGGCTGACCAACCGAGTGCCTGTGAGCAAGTCACATGACTGTGTAAGCTTGTCTATTTGTGCGTTTATCTTAATTACTGCGTGACTGTAATTGGATCTCATACCCGACAGTACTCGTCTTGGTGTTTTAATGTTTTATCCCTCCTTTTTAACATTCCCCAGACACACAGTACTCCACAGCACCAGCATTAGATGTATAATCAATTTAAAGTCCCAAAAACCGACCCATCTTTTTCATGACATCATTGTTCATGAGTGGTGGGTTTTTTTTGTTGTTTTGGTTATCTCATTTAGCGACATAACACGGGAAAATATTACCAACGCATCTTGATACGATAATACTGCCCTGATGGCGTAGCTGAAAATGAATCATTATTGTCTGTAAAATATTTATTGATGCAACTCTTGCTTTGGTTTATAAAATTCATTTTCTCATGAATGATGAGTCTTTACTCTTTTAATGTCCAATCAACCACCTTGTTATTTTCTGCTAAGTTTTGAAACCGGATGACACAAACACAATTGCTGTCTTAATAAAGATATTCAAGCACAAAGGGTCCTATTTATAACAACAAAGATTGGATCTCAATCTCAGAGAGCTCGGGAGATGCCAGTAACACTGGCCAAGAAGCCTGCAGTGGCTTGGCAAGCATTTACTACTTTGTATTGGCATTTAAAAAGATTAATCAGCAGGGCATCAGCAGATAGACAATGAGGTCAAGTGACGAGGAAATATGGTCCATTACAAAGGTGGGAAGGTTCACAGGAGTCAGTGGTGCAGGTTACATTTTTTCATAATGTTGCCCTTTCGCGCAAGTCATCTTTTGAGCTCAAAACCAAAACCCTCGGTAATACACTAAAATATATTAAACAATTAAGCTACACAAAATAATGAAAGGAAATAAATAATTGCATACAAAAACACTTTAGTAACATGAAAATATCATCCAATATCTAGAATTGAAACATTGCCATGACTTTTTTTTTAAAGTTTGAAATGATGAGTCACATGTAGCACCAGAAATATAGATCATTTGAGCGTTATCACATGTTGTATTTGTATGTTGTATTTATACTTCACAACATGTACATGGAAGACTGAGTAATTAGCAGAAGTACATCACATTGATATTCTGCTTTGAAATCAGCACAGTTTGAAATAACTACACTTTGACCTGTGGAATATGCAAAATAGTCCTCAATTGTCATTCATCAGGGTGTTATTTATCTCTTTGTGTATTAAAACAAACTATAACTCAAGGGACTCTGTACAGTTCATTAAAAAACCAAAACAAAGAACAAATGTGAGCAATAAAGAAGTCAGTTATTACAAACATATTTGCATTGGTTAAACAGTGTGTCAGTGTACATGTGTGGGTTTATGTCAGAGTGCAACTCTATAAAAATCTCATGCTGGTTCATGAATATTGTACCAGATTACATGATGACACATTCCCCTAGCCATATTTTATCCCTCTTATGTAGTGTCCAATAAATAAAGCAGGTCAGGCTTCACACTTAACTTGGATTTACAGGCCATTCATCCGTGAAACTATCCATCCTGTCCATATTTGTTCTCAGTGGAGGTGCTTCTTTCCTAGCGTTTTTTCACAGGTTGATTCTGGGGCCACATATGTTACTCTCAGGCAGAACAGTTGGTGAACTGTTGGGGGTGGGGAGGGGGAAACACTGCTAACATTCCTGCACACGATACCGTCTTTCCATCCGAGCATCCATGGCTGTCTTCATTCATCACCCATTCATCCCGCCATTCATTCATTTAAACAAAAGGGAAAACGGTTTCTTTACACATACAGAGCTTCATGGCAAAAAAAATAAAAAGCAAAAAATCCTTGACTATTGGAAAGCCTGTGTATATTGCCTTTAAATGGTGCCACGTTTGTGGGATGAGCAACAGAGAAAAGCAGAAGTGAGTCAGTCCGTCACTGTTTCCGTCAGTATTTCATGCCAACCCACCTGGGCCAAGTGCATCCCTTTTTTGCGGACAACCAATTGGCGTCGTCATTTCCACCTTACACACAGGCACATTATACACAACACTGTTTTATTGATAGTTTTTTTTCTGTATTCGGCAGCATATCAAGTACGTGGCTCTTGCATGTGACGTAGTACCCATAAGTCCTTTCTCGACACCTGTTGGCTGCCGCCGCCAACTCGGGCAGAAGGGGCCGGCCTGAAATACACGCACGCTACATTTGACTGATCTGGATCGTGTGCATGTGATGAGGCAACTTCAAGAAAACCAAATTGCGGCATTGTTTGGAGTGAGCCTGAATTTCCGAGGACTGCACTGAAGACCAAATTTCATAGAATGGTGGATATCAGTGAGAGTTTGCAAAAACGACAACAGGTCGAGAAAGCAGTTGCCTCACCTTGTCTTGACTTGTAAACATTTTCAATCAAGGTCTGCTGCACGGATCTTTGCCCAGATAAACTAGTAACAAATTGTATGCAACCAAGTTCCGGTCTCATTAGACTGCCACGTGGACTGCGCCACACCCATTTGTACTGGTTACTGGAACACATGTACGGGAATCTAAATGGGTGGATGAACTCTATGTTCAGTCATGAATCCAGATTGTTCCTACAGCAATTAGATCAGAGGGTCAAAATGTTAGAAGACGCAGATCATGCTGTGCTGATTGTTGCAACAATAGAGAAACATCTTTTGGTGGAGGCAGTGTGATGGCGTGGGGTGTCATCTTTCTCACTGGAATAACAAGCCTTGTCATTGTAGCAGGTCATTTCAGCGCCCCACTGTAACTAGTGGTAATTCCATATGTCCACAGTCTGGGACCAAACGCTATCCTCCAACACTCACCTGAACAGAGCAGTTTTTATTGGCAAATACCACCAGAATTTGCTAGTGCAGAGGATGGAATTACCTATTTTTTACCTAACTTTGCTAGGCATGTCATACATTTCAACATCCTGTTGGAAAGGAAGAATTGATGCGGTACAATCACTGTTACGTATTTTGAATGTCTGGAACAGAATAAAAGGTTGGACCAAAATCTAAGATGAGAGGCACAAATCAGCTAAAGACACTGTTTGATGATATTCAAAAGGTCAGTACATGGGCCATCAACCACCATGGGCAGAGGTATCCTAAACATGAGGGAAAAGGCGATGGTAATAATCAAAAAGGGGTCAAAGCTCACTTGGTGTCATTGATGTAAAACAAGGAATGCTGGAATGCCGTGACTGCGTACAACGAAATGGCGAAAGGATAGAATGTGGTCAAATATGAGGTCATCAGCAATAGCAAGGTGCAGATGAAGGCAAACACACTCAGGAGCAGGTGCACACAAGACAGTGGGTAGGGCCATGGGACACACACACACACACGACACCATGACACCAAAGCCTATAAAAAAATATATATATATATATATATATATACCAGTGTGTGTGTGTGTGTGTGTGTGTGTGTATATAAAAATGGAAAATTCCTCGTCTCACCCCTCGGTTGGTGTCCATCCCTCATTCAGCTCGGGTCCTCTACCAGAGGCCAGGAAGCTTGAGGGTTCTGCGCAGTATCCTTGCTGTTCCCAGCACTGCGCATTTCTGGACTGAGATGTCCGATGTCGTTCCCGGGATCTGTTGCAACCACTCATCTAGTTTGGGGGTCACTGCCCCGAGTGCTCCGACCACCACAGGCACGACTGTCACCTTTACCTTGCAGGCTCTCTGCAGCTCCTCTCTGAGCCCTTGGTATTTCTCGAGTTTCTCGTGTTCCGTTTCCATCACTTGGGACCGCTACATCCACTACCACGGCTTTCCTCTGCCCTTTATCTATGATCACGATATCCGGTTGGTTCGCCATTACCATCTTGTCAGTCTGGATCTGGAAGTTCCAAAGGATTTATATATATATATATATATATATATATATATATATATATGTGTGTGTGTGTGTGTGTGTGTGTGTGTGTGTGTGTGTGTGTGTGTGTGTGTGTGTGTGTGTGTGTGTGTGTGTGTGTTCAATGCTGTTTCTTCTCTTTCCGTGTTGTTGGCTGTAATAGGTCTGACCGACACCCAACACAGCTCTGCAAGGATTCTGACTAAAGCAAATATTTGCATACCGGTACATTAATTCTGTGATTGAATAATGCCAAAAATACATATTGGAAGAAAGGTTTTTGTTTTCCCCTACAGCTACTCTGAATGCAAATCTTGTTCTTTGGTCAACTCCCCCCCTCCTCTCCCACACCTCGGACTTCCATCGCAACCACTCGTGTTGTACATATGACAACATTTAATTTAATAAAAACATTGATATTTTGAGAATGTTGTTCCTGTAAATCTGTCTGTCTCTCATATTGAAAGCGAGGCTTGCTTCATTGGGAGGGTGTAAATGACACCTACATCTTTTTTTGAAACACTACCATAGCCCGAGTGCTTCTGTATCTTCTAGGAAAATGAATCCAGCATGAACATCACAACACATGAGATTAGTATCTACTGTAGGCAATTAAGTTTGTGTGTGTGTGTGTGTGTGTGTGTGTTTTGTATCAGCATAATACATTCAGTCTGGAACATCTAAATTAATTCCCTTTGCTTTATCCTCCCAAAGCTAAGTGACCTAGTTTAGATATCATTCCTATTTTTCCTCCGTTGCAGTTGTAGTGCTTCAAAGCAATTTGACATGAATGTGTCTTCAGCAGTGGAGAGAAAAGATCTTATGCACATGCATTGCCTAATTGTTTTTATGTGTGCTCAGGGGTAGTTTCCTCATTGCGATTGACAAAGACCACAAACAAAAAAATTTACTTTTTCATCCCACACGACTCAAAGAAAACGGTGCTCCATTCGGAACCCTTTTAGCCAACTTGATGACAGAAATGACAACTAATTTCCCCTTATTTCGGCATTTCTTGCAGATGAGGCTGACCATCGTGACCTCAGGAGGCTGTCTGTCTTGCGAGTGGATCCCACTGTGCCCATCTTAAGAACCTGGGGGACTAGTAATAGTGAGAAAGAGGTCACGGAAGGCACTGTTCCACCCCAAGTATTGACTGAATCCGCAACTTCAGCGTGGGATGAATCCAAACGAAGAGTGGCTGCTGGTGGAGATAGCCAGGTCCTCTCAGAAACTGGAATCATGAGAGGAGAAGGGGCTGAAGTCAGACTGGCAGACACTAAGGAGCAAAACCTGCCAGGCTCACCGAGAGACTCAACTGCCTGGCTCAAGCAGGCGATCGGAGAGGACCAAGGAGGGCATGTGGTCCTCCCAATGGTGGCGCACACAACAGACCCACCAGCAGTGGGAAAGCCTTTAGGACTGCTGTCGAAGGCTGCTTGGACCAAAATCTCCTCTCCGTCATCATCCAAATTCTCGTCCTCTTCGAGCTCTACACCTAAAGCGTCCTCTTTAACTTCCTTGTCCACATCTTTATCCTCCACTCCAGCCATCAAACGTGACGTTCAGACAGCGATGCCCGATGCTATCTCTCCTCTTGATGTCAGCAGTAGCTCTTTAGACGGTAACAGCACCACCAGTCTTGGTAAGTTTTAAAATGTGTTCATGTGGAGAAGACCAAACCATCCTTTCGGAACAGCTGAGAAATGCTAAACTTGTACATGTAGGTGATAATCAGAGATGGGCATGTTTGCCCTACTTTGCCAGTCCGTCCTCCGTCCGCTATCTGGGTACCCGTCCATTATTGTCCCTCCGTCCTTATTCGTATACAGTGGTACCTCTACTTATGAACGTCTCTTCGTATGAAATTTTCCAGTTACGAAACGCCTCAACAGGAAAATATTGCCTCTTCAACATACGAAAGGTAAAAATACAGTATGGGCTGCTTATCGCAGCTCCGAGTTTCCCCAACGCAACATACTTTTAACTGCTTTGCCATTGGCTATTACTTAGCATCATCCTGGCATCCCGTTGGCTAAGAGGGACCTCTTCACCGTATGTTTCGATGTGTGTATGTGGATAGATAGATATATATGTGTTTATGCGGTGTCCTCGTCATTCGCCCCTCGGGCCATGAGGCGTTCCGATAGTTTTACATAAATGTGAATCACCCAGAAAGAGTGCTCACCAGTCGGGCGATCGCTCACTATGCTGATGTTTGCCTTGGACATTTTCGAAGGATTGTTACAAGCTGACAAAAGCAAACATCCTTTGATTAGTTCTTTACAAAATGTAATTTATTCTAATTTCTCATTTATTGTGCAATAATGTAATTATAACCTTTATTTGTTACATATTTTCATGCGTTTTTATGCTTCAGATAACATGTCTGAATTTGGGCATTTTGACCCCAAAAAAAAAGAAAATCACAGAGTTGAAGGTATCTTTGAAATGAATTAAAAGGCTGATCTTAGTGCAAAACTTCTTGAGCTGAACTTAAATAAAAGTGCCGTGAGCCATCATCCTTGGCTTTCGACTCATTTAGCGGAGCCTTGACCCAAATTTAAAGTACAATGGAAACAAAAGAGCACTACTGTATTGCACTGAACACTGAAATAGATATTCGCAAAATAACTGCCTGAATAATTATCTTACCTTACTGAACCTCTCCGCACAGAGTCTATAAATTAGGGCTGTTGCAAGTCACCTTCATCTTTACGCAGGACTGCAACTGCCGTCTGTGAGGCATGAGCGGTGTATGTTTCTAACATTGTCCATAGTGGAGAACAGCTCCTCACATGCAGATGTGGATCCGAAGGTTGAAAGTTTGGCTAAATGTACAGCGTTTTGCTGAGCTGTCGGATAGCGTGGCGCATAGTTTGAGTGATGAAAAATAATACAATATATAAATAATTTCATTTTAAGATTTCGAGACACAATAATCTTTGAATTTACATGGACAATTAAACAAACGAACAAACTCAAATAAAATACTTAAAATACGGTCTGAAGAAAGAAGTGACGTACGTTTTTGAGTCAAATAAATCGGACATTTTTATTGATTCAATCGGATACTTGAATTTATTTTCCCACGCCACGCAGCGCCGCAACATCAGGATGAAAGAGCCGCATGCGGCTCCAGAGCCACGGGTTGCCGACCCCTGGCCTTGTAGTTTAAGATTAAACTGAATTTACATTATGGGGAGACGACGGTCAAAAATAGGACTTGTTGGACATTTTTATCACTTCAAGTATTTACTGGTTTTGTTGCCTTACGTTGTGAAGTACATTTGTTTGTAAATACTGTATTGAGAAATACTGTATTGAAGAATTCAGGAAATTGACGTACTGCTATTAAAAGTCACCTGAGATCAATAAAAGCAGACGAAGAGGAAAAAAAACAAAATAAAAGGTAACAAAGCATTTATTCATTTGTTTTACAAGAAACAGTGCTGAAGCGTTTTATACTTCTGACTGGTAAATACGATTTCTGCTTTGGAAAGGAATAATCAACTTGGCGATAATGGCATCATGAAGCAGGCCATTGTTGCTATAGATTTTTGTACTGTACTTACTGTATGTACAACCACGAGCCAGTTGCCTGGTCAAAACACACTTACAGCCTGCTTAGATGGTTGTCAATCCAAAAATAATGTTGTGTTGTTTAGAAACCTGCATTGAGATTGTCATCTTTTGACTAATGTCCAAAAAAGGGCTTACATTATAAACCAATTGATCAGTATATGCAGTAACTCAGGGATCTGTGCCGTCAGGGATCTGTGCCGTCAAGCATTTAGCAGTCAACAATGGGAATTCCACATTGGCAGTTCCACGCTTCCGTACTTCCTTATCCTCTGCAGCGTTTTCTTTTCCTCCCATTGGCATGCATCACATGTTTCGAGATAAAATGCCTCCGTCTCTCCCATTGTAATTCATCTGCGGGTCCCGCATTGAAATTGGATTTCATTGTGTCAAATAGTTGCGGGTTTTATGATGATAAGCAAACCATCAACTTCTCCTTTTACTCAAATATGACATTTAGTTGTCATTCGATCAGAGTATCCTGCATATATTTTCAGCTGTATTTAAGTGGAGTTCAATGTCATTGCTTCTTACCACTAAAATATGCAAACCTTTGTGCATTTCCAGCATCCTTATCGCAAAAAAGCCTCTCGCCGGATATCGCATGATCTCTACATGCACACCGTCTCAAGCAGTTAATTTAGGCTCCTCTGCACGCGTGCTTTGATTCTCTTCTTCTCTGAACCTTAGCACCATTATGCAGTATGGATTTTGCATTGTACACTTGGTCCTTCAGTGAGTTTCTCGAAAAGGGAAAAATAAAGCTTCTTTAATGTGTTTGATGCAGATGTCATCCGATCTACCGAGGCGTCAGTGAGCAACCCGCCAGCCTGGGATCTCCCCACAGTTCCCGAGTCCCTCTTGTCCACAATTGGTGACCATGACATCACACTTCCAGCAAATGTCACCAGCCCCTTTTCCACCCACCAATGGAACACCACTGTACCCGTGCGCGCTAGAACTTCCTCTCAGAACGCAACAAAAAATACCACAAGCACTCCGTCAACCGCCACCGCCTCAAGCACCGTTCTGAGAGCAAATACACAACTGGTGTCTACTGTGGCTTCACTCACCGCAAGCCTGGACAACACGACCGACGACAGTGTTTGGGTGGAAACCCTGAAAGCAACTAAGTCCTCAGGGACCGTTTCAACTGTGAGCAGCCTTGCCGTGACAGCGCCAGTGGTAACCACCGGTGTAACCGTCACACTTTCCACAAATATCACGGACTCTGTCACCATTCAGCCAACATCGAGTGTCAAACCAACCACTGAAGCGACAGCTCAGCCTGCAACAACCACCGCCGCCTCTACGACAACAACCTCAACCACTTGGACACCCGCTCCATCCACCACGATAATTTCTATGACCACACCTTCTAGCACTACTCCAGACATCACAACGACTGCCGCCACTACTACTACTACCATAGCAATGACTGCACCACCGAGGGTAGCGGTGACAGTGTTTATCCCAGCCCAAACTGTGCCACTTACAACTACAACTACAGAATGGCCAAGTAGCACTATTACAGAGGAAAGTCCTTTACCGTGCAACATCACGGAGAAGTACTGGGTCAAAACAGGTAAGCAACTTTTTCCACAGCATACAGTAATATGATTTCGCCTTAACATAATGTCCTTAGATGCATCTACATTTTCAAACAATCTTCATTTTAGATGTGGATTACTCATGAAATGATAAGACTAGATTGTATGTTGCGATAATTTTTCAAAAGTAATACTACATTATTATCCCCATGGGCAAGCTATTAATATCCGCTATTGAGACGGCTTTTAACCATTTGCTTGTAAAAATTCAAATGAAGTCATGATGAACAGGTACAATGCCCTTTCAGCTGCTAAGACTTGCTGTCCCTGTTGTAGGTTCGAGATGTAATTACTTGCACTCAAATTAATTAAAACATGCACTAAAGCAAGGACGCATTTTCCCAGAACATGAAAAAATGATTAGAAAAGAAGCTTGGAGACTACTGCAATTTCTGGTGCTCACGAAATGCCTTGCTGTTGTTGTACCCAACCAACTTTAGCACTTTGGTAGTTTTGACACTTTCATGTCAAGATATGCCATGTTTCTTTCTTCACAGTTTTGTCCATTGAGATTCGGAAGAGCCAACTCGACCTTCTCCTAAAACAGAATCTAGCAAAAGGATTAAGTCACGCCCTGCAGAAAGCCCTAAATGACTCCACTGCTTATGCACAGGTCAGTCTGTCATACTTTTTTGACATCTACTAGTAAGTTAATAACTTATACTCACACTGGTCAAGAATTGCATCTGAAGGGTAATAGCCAGAATCATGTCTTTGACAAGTAGGTCTATAGCTTAAAAAAAAAAGCTGCACAGAGAATGAATGGGTAGATGCTTTACAACTAGCAAATAGGCACACGCACAGAGAGAAGCTTGATGGTACTCAAGCAATTGCCCTTTTGCCCTGGATGAGGCAATTGCCCTTTCTGCCAAAGCGTTTTTTCTTCATCTATCAATACCTAAAAACAAAAGACCCTCTATAGCATTAACCCCCCTCCAAAAAAAAATCAGTTTTGATATCTGTTGAGCATGTATTTGCCTTCTTGTGAGCAATGTCCCCATGTCTGAATCACGTCAGACACAAGCCATCGCCTTGCACTCCCCCCCCCCCCTTCAATTATTTGTCATGCATTGCTGAGCGCCAGCCGTCAAGCTGAACTGCTGCAGCCTGCTTAAAAAGGTGTGTGAGGCGGGGGATTTTAGGTGTTACACAAACTAAAGATGATTGCTTTTTCATACTAAAGACACACACACACACACACACACACACACACACACACACACACACACACACACAAATCCACAAATATTTAGCAGTAGAATGTCAAGTCGCGCTCCCAATAGATTACCGAAAATAGAAACAAACATTTACAATACTTTAAACAGGGCTCCTGACCGCCCCTAAATGGTGGCATTTTGCCCCTAAAATTTGAGACAGTGAGTACATTTTTCATCTAATCGCGCATATTCAAACAGTAAATTCACTACTTCTATGTTTTTTTCTTCTAATATTCTTGAATATATTTAGTTGCTGATAAACTCCTGCTCAACACTAAAGGTCATTTGTCAGTAACATAGTAAAAATGAGTCGAAATGTAAACAGTTACACAATGTCAATTTACAGTGTGTGCCCCGAAATATTGTAATGGTGCCCCTAAAATTTCACGTTTGGGACCACTGCGCAACTAATTAAAAAAGACTGACTTTGTAACTCTACAGAAGCATGCTGGCCTAACTAAACGCTCATCTGCATGCGGTCAAGGAGATATTTTCAAGCAAGTGTTTGTACTTCAATAGTTGAGGTTTACAAATGAGGAATAGCTATTCTAGAGTATGAAAGCTAAAAATTAATAGACAATATGTAGATGGCAAAATATAATGCTGTGTCTGCATATATAAAGCAGCATATGAAAAATGATTAATAAATCAGAAAATGTAATTTAGCTAGTTCATGTATTATCAACAGAGATGGGCATTTTACCAAATTTAGCTGACCAAATATTTCCAAGATTATGTGAAAATAAAAGCAATAACTGATAAGCTATAGGCTGATAACTCTGGATCACGCTTGCATTACATTTCTTTTGAAATGTAAGTGAAGACAATGAGCCAAATATGTATTTAGCTGCAGGAGTGTCTTGGTGATGGGCTAATCCGGCCGCATCTAATTGTCAACGGAGGGTGGACAATTGGTCTGACACATTCTCTTTCATTTATAAAAATGTGAACAGCGGATATCTGACACTCTGCATTGTATTGTATTGTATTGTATTGTATTTTAAATTATCAATCATCAATGATCAGAAGCAGATTGCGGTCTCTAAGCGCCCACCTTATGGTGCAGATATTCTTCCGCTTTGTCGAGACGTCAGTGCGCGACTAGTGTAATGCATTTAAAGGAAAACTAACTACTTTGAGTGACGTAACTGATGTTGACTGTTACCACTCCCACCGTGGCGTAGTCCTCCCTCTCACAAATCTGCCACCCTGTACTCTTCTGTGAAGTTAGAGATTGCAGAGTGACGCCACACACCGCACATGATTTATGCCGTTCACAAAAAGAGAGCCCAATATGTTAGCAAATCCATGTGTGTCATGTTCGAAGGCTAACTGATGATTGGGGATTCCTTGTGCATGTCTATATTCTGTAGCAGTTAGACTTCGGTCTTTACCATTTTTAGTCATGAAAAGAACTAAGGACAGAATGTTAGCAGTTCTTCCCTTATTGAGATTTTCTGTTTGCAAATGTACTATCCAATATATGCAAAGCCTGTACTCAGTTATTCGGTCGTTATGCAAATTTGACAAACTTCTGCATTATTTTGCAGGTGGAACGTGATGAAAGCAGCCCACACAATTTGACATTGGTTTACTATGTGGCTGGTGTCAAAACCGTCTACATTTCCTCCGTTGTGGTTGAGTCGCTTAGTGTTTATGGCTTCGACAAGCTGCTGTCTGACATCAGGCAGCACACACCATTGGTTAAGGCAGTTCTGATTCCCGTGGCAACGTGGATGCCTACTCCAAGTATTCACCTGCAGCTGAAAACAGGTGATGACGGACATATTGCAATTTAAAATGAGTGTGTTTTAGTTTATACAAGATCGTACTTATGGGGAGATGCTTGATTTGTCAGTGTGACTGATTTTGTATTTTCTCAATTAATCAGTGTCATCATGTTACTTTTCTAAGAATACATTTAGGCTTGTGATCCTACAGTTGGGCCAGATCGGCACCACCTGTTGTTTGCCATGCCAGTCAATGTTTGACAAGGAAAAAAAAAAAAAAATATATATATATATATATATATATATATATATATATATATATATATATATATATATATATATATATATATATATATATATATATTAATCTAACAAAAGCTTGCAATTGCAAGCTTGGAGGAATACTAGTTAAGGCCCCTTTGTGTGGATTTTGTTGCAGAGATGCAGCGTTATATTTATATCACATTTTGTTCCTTTTACATTCATAAAATTTCACAATATTATTACTGCAAGTGAAATGGAAAAGAGAAAATACAGCAGTGGGAAGGGAGAGGTTATTTGCAAAGGGATACGGAAAGTGAGGAACAAAAGAGCAGACAGAAAAGGGATTTTTTTTCATTCTATCTTCTCTCCTTTAGTCTTTGATATCCTAAATCCAATGCAAACCGCCGTGATTCCAAGCAAAGTGAAATTGGTCCATTTAACCAAGCAGCTTCTTAAGAAAACACATTTGTTCATGCCAAACGGCGGCTTGTATGCAGAGTCTGTTGGGATGGGGATCAAAAAGAGAATCTGTGTTATTCACAAATGGATATCAAGGAAACAGACACTTGGGGAGAGATTTAAGTTGCACGAGACCTTGTTCTTTAACACACATTTTGAGCAGTGGAAGCTGGTGAAGTTTTCGCCAGGTGTGGGCAGATAAAAACAAAACAAAACCAAATAGAAACATTTATACAATGCTTTAATTGGAGGGCGGGGGGGAGGTGGGCAAGTGCCGGTTTATCCATCAGTTGTCAGGTATATTAGGTGGTGTGTAACAGCAGACCATCAAGTTAACTAATTAATAAATAACTATATAATAGATAATAGTTTTTAAAAAGTATATATATATATATATATAATTTGTTTTTGTTTTGTTTTTTTTTCATTTGAATGCGCCGAATGTCTTGTGCAAGAAAGACATCAATGCTACCATTCCTGTTAGCGGCCAGCTGGAGAATTGTGCCGTGTCATACGATGACGACGTAATTAAGTTGCGGCTTCTCAGCGTCTTAAATTAGTGATTGAATTTGATTTTGCGATGGCGTTGTGTTAATATTGTTAGCAACTATCCAATGGCACAAAAAACGGTGATAAGGCAAACCAAAATGTTGGAAAAATCCATGTCAAGCTAACCATCATGCAACCATGCGTGCCAGCGAAGGCTATTGCATTGCAGTCAGTGTATTATTTGGTCAGCTTTTATTTTGAAGTTAGCCTTTGCTTTGGCAGTGTCTTACACTATGAAAATGTAATCTACTTCCTTGACCCACCCGATAAATAAACTGTCCCAGAGGCAGAAAAAAATATATATCATTTTTCTTTTTTTTCTTCTTTTTTTAAATTTGAGGTAGACAAAATCTTTAAGGAGTCGTATGAGTATCGGTTCCGTGGGTTCATCTGAAGCCCTGGTACACTATACAATGTCATGGTATGCTCCAGGCTAAAATTAAGAAGTTCTGGTACTCTGTCTCGCAATGTACCAGCCCATTTAAAGCACTGTATGTACTTTGTATATATTCATCATTAGCTGTATACTAATTGTCCTGCTCATCTAAAAACCGATGGACATTATTTAATTTCCGTGTCAATCAAGGTGAATGCCGAGCGGCTGAGCAACGTCCTAATGCCTTGTATTGATGAGCTCCCCACCGATTTTGAGAAAATAACATCAAGTCGTCTTGTTTTGATGCCGGTTATAAATGAGTTATTGGAGACGTGTTGCGCAAATGAATACAATAAAAGGCTTGTAATTGCAGAATGTAATATGCAGCAATCCTTTAAGCACACCAATAGATTTGGGCTGTCAGGACCTGTTACTTGGGCAACAATCGGACAATCCATTGGTTCAAAATTTTGAATGTGTATATTAGTGTGGATTTTCCTGTGAAACAGATGTGATAGCCTTAATCGTATGGGGACTTCAAATGGACCTCTGATAGCGACTCGCCACCACCTTTCATAAGTACACCAAATACAAGAAGAGTATCTTTAAGGTGCTCCGTCCTCTGCTATGACTTGGAGAGTAAAAGCCATGTTGCAGGGAAGGTTTTGTTCCTTTCTTTGCTGGTGGTCTTTTTCTGTTTTTACTGAAACTATTTTTCACTTGTTCTGTAAATTCTGCAATCCAAGCTTTTAATTGAGGGACGAGCAATTAAAGATTTGTGAGGCTTGTGGAGCTCATAAAGCATTAATGCAGCTGATATCCCAATTTATCAGGCACGGAACAATTTGCATAAAATTAGCAAGATTAGCTAATGGATTCACTCTGTTTGTGTCAGACGTGTTGCAGATTATGAGACCAGGGAAGAATGTACAAATGATTTGTTTCTTCTCCTTTTTTTTTTTGTTAATGTAGCTCTGTGTGAAATACCAAAGTTTGCATTTATTTGTTATTTTTGCCCTGCGATTTGCGAGTGTCCAGGGTCTTCCCCGCACTTTGCAGAAAGTTAAATGGGATAGTAATGAGAAAATCCATCCATTCATTTTCAACACCGCTTATCCTGATCAGGATTGCAGGGCATTGTTGGACCCTATCCCAGCTGACTTTGGGCAGAAGGCGGACTATACCCTGAACTAGTCGGCAGTTCGTCACGGGGCACGTTTAGAGACAAACAAGCATTCACACCCACATTCACTTCGTCACTGAGTGGGAACCCATCCCACGCTGGCCGCACACAAATCAGGCGAGTGTACCACAACACCATGGGTGATTTGAGGGAGAGCAAGCGGATTCAAAAAAATTGACTGATGACAGATTTTGCTTATCAGAGATTTGACTAGCCATTACAATGACAGAGTACTGTATACTGCAATGATGATTCACAGACAGGTGTTTTGACAAGTTTTTAGTTTTTTTGGGGATATTTACTCAACCGCATTGGATTTGCATCTAGACGTAGTTGAGGTGTGAATGAACCACTGGCTTTAATTTAATTACATTTTATCTACCGTAATTTCCGCCTTATAGAGCGCACCTGATTATAAGCCGCACCCACTACATTTTTAGAGGAAAACCAATTTTGTACATACACAAGCCGCACCTGTATATAAGCCGCATGTGCCCACATTAAAACATGTAAACATATTTAAAAAGAAAGACGGTACACAGAGAGAGTTTTCAAAGTTTTAATAATATAACTTAACAATAATAATAATATAACTTTCTTAATAATAATAATAATACATTTTATTTATAAGCGCCTTTCAAGACACCCAAGGACACTTTACAATAACAAAAAACACAAAACAATACAATACAAAACAATACGGGTTGAGCAGCGGCAGCCAAACGCGCCAGCGTTCACTCAACCCGAAAGTCAGAAAGAAACCATGAGGGAGGGAGAGGGGGAGAAAAAAAACACGCTCAAACTATCCTCATTTTGAGGATAATTTGAGTTAGGCAAAAAAACCTCCTGCACAAGCATATGACAGTTACAACAGGTCACAAGACATAAACAATGAAGACGGTGATACAAAGGAGTGTATGAAGGAGGGGGTGATGGTGGGGGACTAGCTTCCGTGCATATTTTCATCAGGGGAAGGTCGAGATAGCAGATGTTGTTTTGGTAGCAGGCTGCCCAAGAATTTAAGACAGCCTTGAGTCCGTGGCTTATGTCTCTTCAGTGGCGTCGATCAGCCAAATCCGTGATTTCTGTCAATATTTGAGCACGGATTCCAGTTTCTCCAAGTTCTTGACCATCTTGCAGAGACTCTCCAAAACCGCAACAGTTTTTGGTTGAGCACAGTCTGAGTCTGAGTGTTGGACATCCGCACTTTGCCATCCTTAGACCGGCAGCCTCTTCACTTCCAATCGAGCCGCTCCCGTCGGTTGAATTTTTCGATAGATCAGGAAACTGCTAGCGCCAAACAGCAGCATACCTGTTATCGGAAAGCCAATAATGTAGATGTCATCCACATCCTCAACGGACAGTGTTGACAGGCACACCATTCTCCGCTTCCTCCAAGGATCTAGGGTGTACCCAGCAGCAAAAGTCCCCGAGGGGCAAGTAGGCTCCCCACTGCCTGCTCATCTCGTCGAGAAAATTTTGTCGATGGCATCGAGAGACCAGCCAACCAATTCCATGTTTGTTTTAGGATGAAAATACGACAGGAGGCTAGGAAAGTTAGACAAAAGACAGCACATGGACTAAGTGGCGAGCAGGGAAGGGTGGGGGTGGGGGTGGGGGACAGGAGCAGAAAGCAAAAGCGTCCGCCTTCGTCGAGAGCCAAGCAAGAAGTTTCTTCCCAAACGGTGCCTGTGGCGCGGCAGTAAAACGGTAGCAACATGGTAACAACACGCTAGCAACAGAATAGCAACACAGTATAACAGGTCTGGTAAAAGAACATACCGGTACTTGTAAAAATCACGGTGAGCCGTCGTTTATGCCAAGTTTACGTGCAGCAGCTCTGTTTCCTTCTTTATCGGACAGCTCGATTGCTTTTAGTTTGAAAGCTGCGTCATATGCCTTTCTTTTTGCATTTTCCATGATGAGGGTATGTTCACGCTAATTTAATTTATGCACAAGACAAGAAGTTGCAGTCTTCCTCGACGCATATATTCCACCGGTCTTAATCTTACCTTTTCTACTCGGCGCCCCTGGCGTCGTTAGAAAATTTACACAAATTGAGCTTATAGTCCGAATTTACGGTACTTGGAATGGGCATATATTTTAGTAGTGCAATGACATTGCAATGACATATACATTGCTTATGAAGTTTTAAAAAAATAGTATTGTTGAACACACCCCTCTGTAGTCTAATCCACTTTCATTAACACCACAGTATTAAAAACTTAACTTGGATCTTTGATGTCTTTCTCCTGCTTTAATTTCAGGGCTTATGGTTCCCTTACACTTTATACGCACGTGCACATGCACATACATATACACACAGTCGCACTGAGAAGACACAGCGTGTAATTCGATAACATGTGAAAGTCCACCTCAATTTGCACCATTTTAGTTACAGCACACTGAACACTTTCTTGTCTCCTTTCCCCAGTGTTGAGATTTGTTGGCCCCACAGACAACATCTACTCTTGCAGTTTTGTCCAGATGCTCGAACAGAGACTGGAGAGCGCCTTTGACGAGGCTCAGGACAAAGTGCTCGAGACCTACAGCAAGCTCACCGTGGAGGTAGTGCAAGGCTTTCTATTGTCTATTATGACACAGACAATAAGTGAAAACCAAACATGTGATGTGGTGAACAATCATTTGGGACAGTTTTGGAGATGCTAGCCACAGTGCCTCCCTCCCTCTATTCATTATGAGTGTGTGTTTGCGTGTGTGTGTGCGCGTGCGTGCGTGTGTGTGTGTATCTGTCTTAATTACTGGACGTGATGATTTCAAACAAAGCTCATCAGCTCATTCGTTTTGTGAAACCAGTCCAAGTTCTTTGCTCTTTCGTTTTTTCTGCTTCTCCTCCTCTCTCTCCACTATCATTTTCCCTCTGGTCGACATGGATATAAAGTCCTGGACATGCACAGCCAAGCAGTTGCAGATATAGGAAGCATTTATTATTCATCTTCTGAAATATTTACAGGCATGGCGCAGTCTGATGGGATTTCTACTACAACACACTTTACTCTGATGATTCAGTCCTATTATTTCCCGAACACCACACAGGTCCTCTTATGGTGGGTGGGTGGGTGAGGGGTGGGGTGGAGGGGGTTGTTCATTCAGAGTGTCATACTGTGTCTGGAGCTGCGCTATGCAATCTCTATAGGCAACATAGACATTTTGTACAATGTTTCAGTTTCACTCTTTAAATTATAAAGTGACTCATTGCGACCTGTTAATGTGTGCGGTTAAATAAAGACATGGAAGATTTCAATCATGTACACTTGTGGCAGGTCATGTCTTAATAAATAGTCGTTTAAAATGACCCCATTTTATTTGGCTGGAAATCTTCAGATCCAAAGTGTGGCGCAGGAACCGGATTCTCCATCGGTCTCGCTGGTGTATGTGGTCAAGAACCAGGACACCGAACTCAACGGAACCATCTCGAGCGGCCTCCTCAACCAGCTCACTGCTGAATTAGTGGGCTACTTTCTGTTCTACCCGCCTCTGGTCATCGCCGAGCGTAAGTAAACACACAACGCTCTACTGTTGCTGTTTCTTCTCTGACATATTTTTTAATTGTGTTCCTCGGAAAAATGTGATCGGTGTGTGATATAAATGTATCTTCTGTGCAACGTGTTATGATTGGCCACAAGCATTGAAGTCACCCAGCAGTTTCGACATCCATAACCTCTGCATTGTTTATACAGTAACATTGACTCACTATTCTGCATTGATGGTTGCTATTCAAGCAAGTATAAGCAGCATATTATGGTCTGAACGGACATTAGACTGATGATGACCGATAACGCTAACTTAGTTTTTTCCTTTTGCGTGAATGCCCTTAAACATGGCAAACAGAAACTAAGCATTGTGAGTAAGCTGATGTCAGCGGTTACTGTTGTTTGGCGCAAAGGAACAATGTTCTGTGTAGTTCAAATTGCTGTGTTTGGCTCAAGCTATATGTTTTTTGATGGAGTTGTGCTGCTTTTATTATTGTGTATATGATGATTTGATATCACGGTATCATGTTATCGTTACATCCCTAGGAATCAGGCATACCACATGGTTTAGCTTTGGCTGATGTAAATAATTGATTTAGTGCAACCTGATGTTTTTAACTTAATGAAAAGCCATTTCTCAAGGTGAAGCAAACCAATTATTTCAAGTGGTTCATCTGAAAATTTAAATAGTTAAGTTAGCAACACTGAAAAAAATAAAAGGGTGGAATGAATTTACTCAGTCATTTTGTCAAGTGGTTGCACGACATAAGATCATCTAGATCCGGATACGTTTTATAAGTGGACGACTACTCTACAAAAACATGCTCAATAAAAACATACAGTAACAATGTCATGGTTCTGTGATAAAATGGTCATGTCCAACCCAGAGGTTGTGGGTTCGATCCCCAACTCTTGGCTCAAAAGTCCTTGAGCAAGATACTGAACCCCCAATTGTTCCTCATGCTGCGTCATCAGTTGGTGAATACGGAGTCAGCTTAAAACCCTTTGAGTGTTTTGTCGGTGAAAAAGTGCGATACAAGTGAATGCTCAAGGCCCATTTGAAATGCCAGTAATCCTTTCCAAGCCTCCAGCAAAATGAAACAAACATTTTTACAGTGTTTTTAAATGAGTAAATTAGCGCTCTACAATATTTTACTTAATAAAAACATACAACAATGATGTCGTTAAATCATATGAAAATACAAAATATTTCGTTAAACAGTTCTTGCCATATGTTTTGCTTTCATACAGTAGACCTCGTGCTGTTCCTTCTGGTGTCCAAGCCTTGGTCACCCGATGCAGTACAATACAGATAAACGGATTTAGTGTGCAACGAAGTTATATTCGTATTTTTCAGAGAGGATAAAGAAGTCATGCCTGTGAATGTTATTATGGGGGTGTTCACACGGCACACATTTGCATCGGTGCTGCACTGGCGTATTTTCTTGCAATATATCTTACACCGGAGCAAATTTTGTGGAGCGTTCACACGTAAAAAGCTGCTGAGTAAAGCGAAGCGCGTTTACCCCAGTGCAGCCCCACTTGCGTTCACACGGCAGTTTCTGCGGCCGTGCAATACGATCATACGGAAATAAAACAAAGAGCTGTCGTGCTGGTTCTTTTTAAAATATATACACTTTATTAATTTGTCTTTATTTAACTCGAGAGGCGTTCAATGACCGCCCCCGAAAACGTAAATCAATGATGACTTCAATGACACTCAGAAAAGCGAACATAATGCGCCAAACAGAAAATCAAGAGAGGAAATCACAAAATAAATTCTATGGGGGCAGTTGCGAACACACAACAGAGGAACAAACTACACAAACAACTCCGAGACAGTCCAGTCCCCTACAAAAGGAAAGATGACGGAAGTACAACAGACCACGAAAGCAACGCATTCTACCCGTATGTAATCAACTCTTCTCATGCGTAGCGAGTCTACCCCTGTAGCGTTCATAGATTTATTTTACATCGGTGCTGCCCCGCAAACGAGCATTTACTCCAGAGAAAATTTTTAAACCACCTCCTTGAGGAGGGTTAAATTTACTCCGGTTTAAGCTGTTTTCAGGGGCTACACCGGTGTAACTTTGTACGTGTGAACGCTCTACGGGGGCAGCCCCGGTGCTGCACCGGAACAAAAGGTGCCACGTGAACACCCCTTATATTGTCTGCCTACATGTGTAGCTGCACAGATGGATTCTAGTCGCCAGCACTTAAAGGGTTGTAACACTGCGACACTGGTGTTATCATTAACTCGTCTAAGTCTTTTTGCTTTGCGTGTTACCATTAAGCTAAATTGAATATCTAAGACACAGGCGTCAAACTCCAGGTTCAGATCTGCCACCACATCTCTTTATGTGGCCCATAAAGGCAAATTATTGCATCGACTTCATGTTTCTTGCGAAAATTGCAAACTATCTTCACTTAAAAAAAAATGGTGATAAATTGCAAGGATTTTCTATTAACAATCACCCTTTTATAACAAATGTAATAATATTTGAACATACAGTTTTTACTGGCCTCTGATTTCAAAAGTAGATATTAATCCATTTGTTATATATATTCAGGAGATCATACATTTATTTGATTTTACAGTCACAGCGGCCCTCCAAAGAAAAACCTCACTACGATGTGGCTTGCGACAAAATGACTTTGACACCCTTGATAAGTTATGTGGTTGTACCAAATTCACGATGTGTATTTCTTTTAGTTTTATATTTATTTGGACATAAAAGTTTGTAAGTGCTAATAAACAGCCCAGAGCTCCTTTTTGAAGAATTAACTATCTGCCAAACTGCTACTTGTTGTGATTTGAGTTGAGTTGAGTTCACTCCCAGCATACGGCACTCATATCTCAAAAGTTTTTGCTCACCAGTCAAAGAAAATCAGCCAAACGATGGCTCGCATCTCGAAAAACCTGTAGTCACTGGTATCTCACTGCACCCTTGTATTGACTTTTCAACAATTTCATACTAAATCCCCTCTTCCGACATTTCCCTCTTCCAGCAACATTTATATTTCTTTAATGACCGTAACTGTTATTGTGATGGTGCAAATTGTAGTGCTGGAAATATTGAATTGTGTTATCATTAGCTACTTAAAATTTAATGAATTACCCAAATTAAAATGCCCTTTAAAACGCTGTCCTAATTTGTTTTTGCTTCACTGCGCATTTTGCTGGTGAGAAAATGTCACAGGGCAGAGATGTGATTCTGAGAAATATAATGAGCGGTCACACACAGTAGTCCAAAAGGAAAATCTCATCATTTTTGGCTACCTTGAACGGCCCTCCAGCCACATTAATTGAAACCCCTGCTCGAGGACATATTGCTCATTAATTAGATGACTCTAGGCAGTCACACTAAATAATTCATAGTTTCTTGTAGAAAAGGAAAAAAAGTTTGGATTGAAGTGCTCAGTGCTCATTCACTTGATGGAACTATTACCATCTTCTCTACACTGCAGGACAATTGACGCATGTGTTGGTGATTAAATTCTCATCATTCACAGAAAGCATTTTGCTCTAGACCAGTGGCTCTTAACCTGGGTTCGATCGAACCCCAGGGGTTCGGTGAGTCGGTCTCAGGGGTTCGAAAGATCCTCTGCCATGGAGGGTGAGACACACGCGAATCATCATGCTAATTAGTTATGACACGCCTGCTTGGCCATCACTGGCTGCAGATGATCACATGACATTGCTTGTCCAGTCAGTGTTGTGACAAATTTAGTTTGCTTAGTAGTCAATGTTTTTTTTTTAATATATCTTGAATACAAAAAAATAGAATGTAGTTGTCGTTGACAGAGAGACGGAGCAACTTCTGCATGTTTTATAGCAAAGAACTGGACCCGGGCAAGTTTGCTTTAATTATGCAAACAATATAATTATTACATAACAGTTGTTGTTCTACTCGTTCTTTTTCTCGGTGTGCTGCTGGGCTCAGACAGCCTTTTGCTGCATATGGAGGGTGCCTTCTACAACACTGCCCGCTGAGAGGCACTGACTCCACTGCAGGGCAGTGAACGATTTCATGACCTAGTTTATGTTTGACCCGCCACTTCTATAATTAAATCATTTAAAAATACCTGCTACTGTGAATAAGACTAAGAACATTAGAAAGGCATGTAATTTAGTGATCAACATGAGGGAGTATTACTTTTTTTATTTGAGGGCTGAGTCACTTCACATATTGACGAGACATAACTAACTTTCCGTTCTACATTTTGTTCTTCCACTTTTATTAATACTCTTCTCTTATTGTTGATTTAGCCGTATGGTACGGAGCAACCAGGACTTAGTGGTGAGGATTGTTCAACTGTACACCTTTAGAGATTTGCAAATGTGTTGATTCTGCAAAGAAAGAAAGATGAGGCTCAGTTTTCAATGAAAGAGAGCTGTACATTACAGGTCATCTTCAGTTTTCAAATTTCATCCATTTCATGGCTCCATTTGTAAATCGTGTCATTTGCGAACCAACGGAATGTTTCCCAGTGAAATAATTGGAAATGCTGTCTCGTCCAGGGAAACCAAGACTTTGTAAAATGATGAGATTTATTTTAGCTCCAAAAAATATGGAGAAGCACCATTGACAGATCGTTGTGGTTTTGATGAGGAAACGGAGCAATGTTGTTAAATTTGATAAGTATCTGGTTTTCCCATTTTTGTTTCCAGTCTCGCATTCCCCCTCGTTAATTGTGACGCAAGGCGCCATGTTCGCATGGATGTCAAGTCATGTCGTTGACTGTCCTTTCCTTTGAAACCACCAGTTGCTAATGAGTTGTTGCTGTCCTTGATAAACAACAGGGATATATATTTGAGACAGAGAGGTCCTTAGATCCAGACTCTGCTAATGAAACTTTTCCTAAATTAAATCAACATTTAGATTCCCACACATGAACATGGACTTCATGTAACAGTGTTTCTGGCTTATGGATGACTTGTCTTATTTTTTTTTTTCCTCAATAGGTGCGCTGAATTAGCTGCCCCCCCACCACCAAAAAAAAAAAAACACTCCCTCAGCTAGAGAGGGAGTGAGCAAGCTCGTCAGCGCCACCCACTTCCTCATTCAGTGCACTCGACAGCGACATGCCTCGGGATCCACCTGGCCAGTTAGAAGGCCACGAGCGTGGCATGCAGACTTGATATTTATTTATTTGTTTATTGATTTACATCCATCCGTCCACTGTCTGAACTGCTTCACTTATTTATTTAAACGTGAAAAATGTAACCTGAGTCGCATCACAGAGAGGCTTCTTCCTTTTGTGCGCCGGCTGCGCGCCAGCCTCGTCTGACACAAAGTTGCGCTTCACCAATATTACTCCATCAATTGCATTCACTTTTTTGAATGCCTTTGGGTATCATGTTTCATGCATTTTAATGCCTTTTAAAGCCTTAATTTTCACAAAATCCTCATTATGGCTCTGAATGCTTTTTAATTCCCGGTGGAAGCCCCATAGTAGCCAATTTGTGTTTTCAAGTATTTACACGCATTTGGCTAACATGTATTTTGTGTATTAATTTGGGGATTACCTACTGTATATTGTTCTGTATTTACTATTTTAAAACGTTTTGTCCTTTTGAAACATTTGTTCCTACTTGAGTTGCTTTCTTATGACGGTGTGGACGAAAAGTGAGAGAAGTGTATTCGTGCGAGTCTGTTTATCTCAGAAGAAGTAAGCAAAACGGGCATCCTTCAGTGAAGGATTGACAGCCCTTCAGTCAGTATTGACACAATGGTGAGACTAACTCCGATTCATCAGACTCTGACCAAGACAATGCCCACGTTGAATTGGAGAGACGGCCAGGCCAAGATGGCTTTCAACGATGCGACGTAAATGCTCCGCTTCCTGCAGACCAAGCAGGAGCAAGTATACTTGCGGGCATTAGCTGTCATGGCATCTCGGACAGATAGGTCCCGCGAGCTCTTCTAAGCTTGCTTTAACACAACCAAAACGCATTTGGATGCAATTTTTCTTGATCAACCATATCTATTTTTTCTTTTGATCCAACGGCGACACTTGATATGTGTTTAAATAAAGTTAAAACTATTCAAAGCTATTCGGACTTGTTTGAAAAAGTACTGACCCCATAATGACTCTTTTGGTCACTCTCAGTATCAACAACTGAAATCAAGCATTTTCCATCACTGGCAATGAGTGTTTCAAATCTCCGTGGAGATATTTTGGCACACTCTTCCGTCCAGATACACTGGACGGTATTTGAACATGAATGGTGCTTTTATGGTCATGCCACATTATTTCATTCACATTCAAAATATGAATTGATGGAAATAGATGAAAGAGGGACGTGACAGACTGAAGTGACAGACTTTGCTAGTTATGTCCTTTGTGCTTGGTGAATGTGCCCAGTTTTGGTTTTGCTGATCTGGCCACAAACATACTGCCGGATTCACAAAGCTTCAGTAGATTCCAAATAGGAGTCGAGTCAAGTCAATTTCATGTAAACTTGAATCTTTTGGCTATATACGGTGTCTTGTGTGAAAGCTGAGACAAACAAAGACACGTTTCGAGGCAAACGTTGCTTGACTGTCCGGTATTTAACTTCACTCTAAATTAACCTCCATATGCATGCATTGTTTGTAAAATTAGTTTCTAATTTTAGTTCCATTTTGTAAAAGTAATACCTTTTCAGCACTGTATGGCCTTTACATGTTCTCCCTGTGCATGCATGACTTTTCTGCCACAATGTCCTCCCACGTTCCAAAAGTATGCATGTTAGGTAAGGTGAAGTCAAAATTATCCTCAGGCGTGAATGTCAATGATGTTTGTTCATGGTGTGCCCGGCCGGCATAAAGCAGGCTGACTGTTCAGGGTGTCAGGCAAAAACAAAACAGCACATTTTAATACAGAAATATTTTTAGAAGAAATATATTTTAATACAAAATATTGCAAGTTACACAACAGAATATGCACAACAAAAATAAGGTCAATAATCTTCGGATTCTCTCCTCTTCAACTTGAAGGCGACATCATTCTGCATTATATTACTTTTCATTTGTGATGAGGGTGTGTGCGATTGATCAGAGGAGACTAATTTTCCCGAGTGTGAACTTTGTTCAAATTCAAATGCGTATCGGGAAACTGCAGTAACACAAAAGTAAAAGGAGCAGGCAAATATTCGGAATTTATATATTTGGTTTTCAAATCACAATCGGCTTGAAATTACTTTAGCTGATTAAAACCTGCACTTGGTCAGCCCGGTTTTAAAACCTCCTGGAATATTCAGATAAAGAGACAAATATTGCAAATGAATGTAGTTTAAGTCTCTGGCCTGAATTCCACACAATACAATTTCAAGTGTTATTTGATGATGACCCCAAACCTTCTTTAATGATCTGCTTTTCCTTTCACTTCAGCTCTTGAATACCACAATCTCAACACGTCCACCGCAACCAGGATCTATTGGGTTATAACAGGTAAACTGCGCTGTGAAACAACCATATATGTCACCGACGCACCTTTCATCTCTGTTTTACTCCCTCCCTCTTTTATTGTATTGACTTTGTGTGTTGGAAAGTTGGGGTCACTTGCGTCAGATTCTCTTCTAACTCACATAAAGCTAACATGTCCATTCCCGTGAAAATTCTGCTGCCTGCTTGAATTGGGAGAGTCAAGCATATTGTCATGAACATTCAAATCTGGAAACCCCCCCGCCCCCCCCTCACATTTCACTATCACTTATAACAGCTGTCGGCCATTGACAACGTGTATCCAGAGGTGATCCCTGCAGACAATAAAGAACAAATTCAACACCCTTCAATGTGCTTGCAATTAGCTCCACTCCATCCACCATCATCACCCTTTGTTTTGTTTTAGCTTTTTTTTTTCATCTGTGGGTTTGTTCCTGAGTTAATTTTTTCAGTAATCGCCCCAACTCCCATACTGTTCTGTATGTGTCCAGTTATCATTTCACATGTGCAGAAATGTTCAATTTTCAAAAATGGAATAATGTAGATTTTTGCTAATGTAACAATAATAGATCGTGAGGGATAATGATGCAATATTTCTCAATTGAGTCCAGATATTTTTTACAAACCAGAGCATTTAACTTTGTGTTGACACAAGAAGGTTATGATGATGGTCGTATTAGTCAAATGTTGGTTTAATTGCATTTCATTTCATACACAATTTAATCCTCAGGTCGCTCCAATAGCAAGTTCCTGTCTAAGGCTTTGGGTGCTGAAGGTGGAGTCCGCTTCGGTAGATGCTATATGTGAGATGTCAGCTCGCTTGAGCGTGGGCCGTGCACAACCTCTCGAGTTCATGCCATCTTAACACGCAATGTGGAAATAAATAAATAAATAAACCAATGCAAACCTACTCAGCATAACCAAATGGGACAGAGTAAAAAAAGTGATTTGTACTAACCACCCTGCCCAACTCACCCAAGGGCTTTCTTGCGTGCTGGCTCATACTTTACAGTGTGCAGCCTGTCTTTAGGTGCTGTTTTTTTTTTTTTGCGGAAAAGTCTATCGATGTTTAATTCAGAGGTTGGGCAGAGGGACCAATCGCTTCACATCACATCAGGGCCCAGTGTGAATGATGCCAAAGTGTGTTTCTGTCTGTACACAGACCGAACTCTTGTTAGCTATTGGAGGAAGGGGCACTCAGGAGCAAGATTGAGGCATCCCCAGTAAATTGGGGATTATCCACTGATGCGTGCTTGTCCCTTTGTGTGTGTGTGTGTGTGTGTGTGTGTGTGTGTGTGTGTGTGTGTGTGTGTGTGTGTGTGTGTGTGTGTGAAATAGATGGGGACATTTTGATCAATTCAGCTGCGACAGAAATATTCTGTATCCATATCTCCATTTTCATTTCTCCTCCTTTCTCCACCATTACCTTTCTTATGTGCTCATCACTTGGTTTATATGATCATTTTCATCACTTATCTGGGCACCTTTCTCTCCCATCTGGGCCCCTTGAGTGGCCTATATCCACTAAACCCACACTGTAACCTTGTGCTTCTGCACTCAGTGATCCAGGATGTGGACAGGTCTTCTCTGGAAGCAAACTACCAGAGCTTTGCTAGCCTAATGGAGCAGCGACTGGCTGAGCTCTTCCATGTGGCCGGTCGGCAGGGATCTCAAACATTGCGATCCAAGCGTGCGACAACCGTGGGGGGCTACACTGTACAGGTGGGTGTAAGGATTTTATTCACAGTTTTTTTTTTGGGGGGGGGTGTCAGTGGCACTGCCTATATTTTCATTGCAAAGATGGGTAGGCCTATTCAAGTGAACTGCAATATTTACATCACATTTATCATTTATATTTGTAAGACTTACATGAATAGATGATCATTTAAATGGAATGAAATGATTATCTGCACTGACTGCACAACTGTTGTAGTATTGTATTCTACCACTGATCACTTTAGCTCTGCTTGACACTGCACATTGACTCACAGCTGTCATTGGGTGGTACTACCGCACAACAGTACCCTTACTATATGGAAAGTCTTTCCATACTTATTTGTCATGTCCTTGTTTATCGTAGTTGCTTGTTAATGATGATACTAGTAGCCTGTACTACCGGAGACAAATTCCTTGTGTGTTCTACATACTTGGCTAATAAAGATGATTCTGATTCGGAATTAGAGACTCTTACTGGTTAAAGGCTTCTAGCCGGCCCCACATTTTTTGAGAAAAAAGATTCTTATAGAATACTGGAGAGATACAATACAATACATCCTGATTTATACAGCGCTTTCACAACATAGATAGATAGATACTCTATTCAGCTCTAAAGGAAAAAAAATACACCCACACGGACATTTTGATCCATATTTATTTCAATAATTTCATTGTGTCAACGTTGTGTTTGTTCTCATTAAAATATGCCGGTACAAATCAGTACATTTTACATTTTGGTACATTTAGATCCCAGGTAGAGACCAAATATATTGCTTGACATTTGTTTCACAGCCACATTGTGAACCAGCAGCCAGCCAGAACGACCCTACTCATTCAAAGCTGAATGAAGGTCCTCAAAGGTGTAAATTACTTTTTTGTCAGCTAGCTCCACATTGTGCAAATTAAGATAAGAATTGTCTTCTCCTGGGTGTTATACTTGACACAGCCTCAAGCTTTTATGGGAAGTCACAGATGACAGATTTTATAGCCCCGGAGATAAAGGAGGGGGAAATGCTTACAGCAAATGGGCATCCAGCAAATGATACAGGGCCCTTCCTTTTATGACAAAAATTGAATTGCCAGCCTTGCTCGAATCCAGTTGTGTACATACAGGCCATACTGTATTCTAATGAAAATAAATGGCATCTTCCAACGAAGAACTTGAGTTCAGTCTTCTTCTAAGTATTTTTATCTTGTGGCAAATCCAGGTACGGTAGGAAAGAAAACCTATTCTGAAGAAGGGTTTGCTCACTGTAATTAAAGTAAAGATGTGGATTTTATCAATTTGGACTGAATATACAATGTAGACACCAAATAATGCCTTTAAATCAGATTTTCCCTTTGTTGTCCTTTCTCAGATGGTAAGCATGCGTCGGCTGCCTGGTCCAAAGAACCCGGCGGAGATGACGTATTACGCACAAATGAATGGCGCGCCCATCACTGGAACCACAGCGGCCAAGACGCTAAGCAGTCTGGACTCCCAGACCATGGCGCTGACTCTGGGTTACTTTGTGCAAGTGCAGGCTGAACGTAAGCTATGATTCCAGTCATTCTTGTGCACGGGTTTAGCAGGGTTACTTGAAAAATGTATTCCAACCCAGTTAAGTCAAGTCATCCATCCATTTTCTGATCCACTTATCCTCACTAGGGCTGCAGGTGTGCTAGAGCTTATCCCAGCTGGCTATGGGCAGCAGGTGGGGTATACCCTGAACTGGTTGCCAGCAATCGTAGGGCACACATCGGCCTCACAGTGCAGAGGTGCAGGGTTCGGTGCCGGTTCCGGCCCTCCTTTGCGGAGTTTGCATGTTCTCCCCGTGCCTGTGTGGGTTTTCCCCGGGTACTTCGGTGTTCCTCCCACATTCCAAAAACATGCATGGCAGGTTAATGAAACACTCTAAATTGTGCCCTTGAGTGAGTGTGAATGCGGATGGTTGTTCCTCTACGTGTGCCCCGTGATTGGCTGGCAACCAATTCAGGGTGTAACCCGCCTATTTCACGAAGACAGCTTGGATAGGCTCCAACATGCCCCGCGACCCTCGTAAGGATAAGTGGATCAGAAAATGGATGCATGGATGGATCATAACCAATGAATAGATTTCTGCAATGAGTCAGACGATTTGGTGCATGCTGTTGTGAGAATTATAAATGAAATACAATGACATCCACCTCAAATGTCCGCAAAAAAGTACATCATCTGTCTGCCTGCGCACTTATGAAATTCAACAAAATCATGTTCCACTCCCTGTGTCAATACTGAAAGGCAGGAAAGCTCATGTAATTTGCGGGCCCTCAGCAAAATAATGCCAAGGGGCCCATCTATTTGGTGCACTATTTAGTCACAGTACACTGTTTTTTAACACAGATTTCGCATCTTTGTCAGATTTTGCTGCGCTGCAGAAGATAGTCGAGTTACGATTTGCATTTCTTTATTTTTTTTAATTTTACGTTTGTAATCAAGCATCAAAACTCACAAATAATAATTTGCTTTAAAGTCAAATCGAACCCCAGGGGTTCGGTGAATCGGTCTCAGGGGTTCGATGGAGCCTCTGCCATGGAGGTTAAGACACACGCGACTCAACATGTCAACTAGTTATGACACGGCCGCTTGGCCATCACTAGCTACAGATGATCACATTATATTGCTTGTCCAATCAGTGCTGCGGGAAATTTCGTTAGCTCCGTAGTCACCGTATGACTGTCGTGATAGTACGTTAATTTAAAAAATATATATTTAGCCCATGTAATTTTATTTACTTTTTTCTGTTTATAATAAATTTGTTTTTTACTGTCTTGAATTTGTAAAAAATGTGTATTTTTATTTTAATTTTTATTTTTCACTCTTGAAGGGTTCGGTGAACATACTGTAGATCTATGACTAAACATGCAGCGTGGAAAAAGGACTGTAAGCATAGTAACCAGTTGAAAATAAAAACCAATTAAAAAAAATAAAATGTGTATATAAAACTTAAAGTGATGGCCATTTTTGTGTTTAGACTAATTAGCAAGTCAACAGGATGGCAACAGTTTGAGACGGCGATCCAAACTGGCCCGAGCGGCCACGCTGCCACGCGCTGCCTGAGGCCCTTTAGTTGCCAGGGGACCCTAAGCAGCTGCTTAGTCTGCTTATAGCCTGGGCTGGCCCTGCTTAAACGTGGCCCCAGCAGATTTTGTCGACTCGGCCAACAAATGCGCTGGCACAGGTCAAAGAAAATGCCCTCATTACGCCAGATGAACCAACTTCCCAAACAAGTGCATCACGGCTTGCAGCTTGGTGTGAATAGATTTAATTTGTATTTTTGTGTCTAGTGCTATACCTTTCTTTTTTTCTCCAATTACATTACAGTCCAATGTATTGTAGTGTAGTGAGCAAGTCTTGCATCCAAACCTTTTCAACAATTAAGCATTGTATCCAACACAGTGCCAATGTCAATCAGGTCAGCGTCATGCAAGACATGGTGGCAGTAACTCTTTCTGTATTGTTCCTTGACTTTACTTTATTGTTAGTTACTTTACCTAATTAATTTAAATGAAATTACAGGTATGGTCCCTCGGGGGGGTCACCATCCATAACTTCAATAAGACAGAACTACATTGTCCATCACACAATGTGACAAGACAATTACAGCCCCCGCTCCCTTCATCCTTTGAGATGAAGTCAAACACGGCAGCTCTGCAGAAATCCATAAGTTCTGCCCAAATGAAGATGCACATCAAATGACTCATGGCTTAAACCTGACAGGAGTGACGGTTTACGGGATGCGTAGTCGAAAACACAGCAGAGAGATGCTGTGTTTGGAGCATACTGTACATAAATATGATATGAACACAAACAGATGGAGGGTGGTGGGGGGAGCTCAGTGCATAATTCGTCCTTAGTCTTGGCTTTGATAGGCATAACTCAGAAAAGATCAAGGACAAACCACATTGTGGCTTGAATGTACAGAGGGTTCAGTTGAAGCTCACACCCCTAATTGAAACTGAAAGCTGTTTTGAAAGCAAATGAGCCTGGTAGCAGAACAAATATGTGTTGTATTGCTGGAGATTCTGGGAAGCATGATAAAACACAATGTCCTAGTCAGATGATAAGGCACAGGGAGATCTTTTTGTTTTTGTTTGGGGTGACGATGTTGTTTCACCATTTAGAGTAAACAGAATGACTTCTTTTTTTTTAGATTTTCTAGGTTAGTGCAATGAAACTATTTCATGGAAGACATATGCATAGCAGCTAAAACACCATTGTATATCCTTCAAAGTGGGAGTATAGGCAAAATATTTTATAATAAACATTTTTAAGGTGATGTTGAAAGCCAACAACTTCAACTGCGTTGTTAATAAATTGAAAGTAGACTAATGAATAGATTTGTTTTCTATGCAGTTAAAATTCTGGACCTCTTTCTCATTATAAATATAATGCAATAAATATAATGCAGTGTGCAACATGTGCTGTATGTATTGTTATTACTGTATTATTAATTTTAGGAACGAACGTTCTCAAGTGTTTGTTTTGTATCCACTTTTGAGGCACTTCTCATCTGAAATTTTTACCAGCTAACTGTCTTGTTTGGCTCATTTGCATTTTAACAGAGTCAATCACGGCAGTTATTCAAATCCAAATGCTTTGGGTTTGTGTTTAGGGGAAATTGTGTTGTTCGTGTCTGCTGAATGTTGTTCATAGTGAAGCATCTGAAGAGCACTTCATGTTCCCTCGCACCTATTTTCTTCCACTCACTTCCCGAGAATCTATAATTAACCAACTGGAGCCTTCCCAACAATCTGCCCTTCTCTTCTGGAGGAATGTCATGGACCTCATTCACACTCGCTTCACACCGTCCTGAAAAGCATCTGTATTCTGCCATTTTTATGTCCTGCATAACACATACTTACAGCACATAACAGCAGTTTTATACTTTGCCCAAGTATGACCAGCTTTACTACTACTACTACTACTACTACTACTACTTGTTTCAAGAACATAGAAAGGCTTATTTACACAAGTAATTTATGACACTGGGCTAGAGGCGCACAAAGCTTTGGGCCATTTACATTTTCCAATTAATCTGATGCGCATGAATTTGGATTGTGAAACATACCTGGAGCCATTCTAAGAAAACACGGCAAACTTGTCATATCTGAGCCGAGATTCAAACTCAGAAGCCTTTGGCTGTGTCCAAATGCAGACATTTTATTGGGTTATTTCGTAGAGCCAACAGTAGATGCGTAGCCACAGATAGTTCACTTTGCACTTTGATAAAGCAAACATAATGCAGAGCTCTTCTTCATCACCTCTTGAAAAAGAGATTGGTGGTGCTTGGTCCAGTTTCAAATGCTAATGATGGCGTGCTTTCTAATTTGTGTGCAGCTGTGGTGAAGATGCCACCGAGCAACTTGTGGATCATGGCTATCCTCACACCGCTGTTCTTGCTGATGGTGGTAATCGGCATGGTGGTCTTCATTCTTTGTAAGAGGAACAGGGTCATCTTCAAATCTGGTGCCTTCAGGACCTTCAAAAGCCGCTCCAAGGTAAGTCTGCCCCAATTTTATATGCCTGCTGTGATTTCCAAATCCCTCCCTTTTTTTTTTCTTCTAAAAATTATGAAGTCTCTCTGGGGGTGGTTGATCACGTTCATGATCTTTTATCACCACCGCTACAACATGCTCCAGTACACAATTCATAAAAATTGCATAACCCGGATGTGTGACACATCACACCGAGAAGTGATTGTGTTAAGTTGTCCCTTCAGGACAGGAAAATTGAATCCCATCTGTGTGGGTCTTGGCTCATTTCTTTTTCTCACTGCCCAATAGCCCTTGGTCAGTGCTAATCATGCATGTTGCAAAGACTAATGAGCGGAGAGGAGAAGCGCAAGGATCACTGCACTGCAAGGGAACCTTTGGGTAGTGTTGGACCTTTAAAATTATAGCATTCAACGATGTTCATTCGAGGTTAAATACAAATCCATTATTTCAAATGCGCGGTGTGGATTATATAGGTTTTAACGACTGGTTTGACTTTGCTCTACTGTTTGTTTTCTACGCGCAGTTCAATGCACGGCTGTCTCGGCCATTTACCACTCACGGTGATCCTGACACAATAGTGACACTTGCACAAACGTGTAACATTGACATCACATCAACAAAGCTCCTTTGATAGCCACATGTGCACAAATGGGTGGGTGGGCTGATGGAAGGATGAACAGATGGCTAGATACTTTATTAATCAAGGAACAGGAATGTATTAGTAGCCACACCTCCACTTCACAATTTAATAAGACAGGTCTGCCAACAACTTTTTTTCCCCACAGGTGCACATGCGTCATGTTAAAACCATACACTACATTCATTTTTTAAACCAAATCCTTATTCCGAAATTGTCTTCAGTTTTTCACTTTTGTCGAATATGTTTTTCACCATTGAAAAAAAATCTGTTGCCATAATTGAAGGTATCTGAGATTCTTTGATCGAAATGCACAAAGGATGAAGAATGACAGCATTCCTCACATCCACTTGTAACACTCGTGTTCCATTTTCTGGGTTTGGTTCAAACGTTCGTGTGTGTGCCGGTGATAAGAAACCAACGCTGATTTTGACATGATAGTGCTTACATTGAAAACGGCGGCTCTTCAGCCAGCCTTGCCCAGTCATGGATGGAGAAAAGTAATGTTGGGGTTGTTATGTGAATTAGCCAGAAAAACGCCATGATCAAATACAGATATCTTGCAAAATATTTACTTGGTTGTTTAATTTCACACTTTGTGGGTGGTACGTCAATCCGGAGACCTAATGGAATTATTGGTAACAATTATTTGTAGCCCATCTGTCTCCTTTAACATACTGAGCTAATGGCGAGGGATGTATCTACATCGTCAGATTCAGGATTTATTTTGATGGCAACATACACAGCAAGCAGCAAACACACACACATGCACACACGCATGCACACACACACACACACACACACACACACACACACACACACACACAAAACTCGTCTCATGTTTTTCCTTCATTGATTTCACCTAACCTTGCATTTTCATTCTGTCCTAAATTGTATTACTGTAATCCCTTCCTGACTTTTTTTTCCCCTGAACTCTTTCCTGTTCAGACGTCATATCGGCGAGAGGGCAGTTACCACCACCAGGTACTGTCTGAGATTCGGGATTAGTTGAAGACTGTCTGGCTGAGTGAATGTTTTGATCATTTGATGAGTGTATTTCTGTGTTGGGCTGCTTTTGTTGCTGCTGGGTGAAATCATGCATGTGGCTGCTCTTTCATGGACATAGCTGATCTCCCCTTCACTGGCCACGACATATCACCAGCAGGTGCGAGAGATGTGAAGTGGCCATGAGGAAATGTGAAAGTGGCTGTAATAGGGCTCTAAATTTGCCTGTCTGTTCCTTCGGATTTAAAGTTATGGGGTTAGTGTCAACTGGCTGGGTTAAACGCGCATCTGTAAAAGTCGCTTAATGGGTTTAATTCTGACTGCAGGCAGCCATTTTTTACCGATGTTCATAAACGTAAACAACAGGAAGGAAGCTTAATGCCTATGTTTTAAACGTCCATAAATAACAATGCAAATTTGTGTCACCAGCCAAGACTGATTTGCACCTACTTGTCGTTACTCTCCTTCCTTTCCTTTCAAGAGAGTTATGTTATTCTCCCTTGGTTTCAGCTAATGCGCCTGACTCAAGACTTTTTCCTCGAAGGGCCATTTAAATATGCCAGATCAATTAAATAGCCCCAAAACTGTCATGATTCGGTTTGGGACCAACAGGTGCCACTGCAGGGCTCTCCCTGAGCTGCACACCTGTTGGTCATTTGGCAATTAGTGCTTTAAAAGGACTCCCACCCCGAGCATTCAGTGTCGGGTCATTGTAGCTTTTTGCCACTGTTATGTTTGTTTGTTTGCTGCTGTCAGGTTTGTTTCAATCATGTTTCTGTTAGAGTTTTTATCTTCAGTCATGCGTTTTGTTTGATACTTTGGACTTTGTTTTGGATTTAGTTTTCTGTGTTTTATTAAATACAATTCGTCTAGTACACCCTGCTCCTCTCCTGCCTGCTCTTTGGGGTCCACCACCACCACGCAACGTGACAAAAACTCAGTGCCAGTTTTAGCTGGTTAGAAAAAAAGAAAAAAAAAAGACAAGCTTACAAAGTCAAAAAGTTATCTCTTTATTTATTCTTGTGAGCGTGCTGCATGCTAACATAATAATTATGTCAATATTTCTTCCCCTCATCACTCAAATGACAAAGTGAAGCCTGGCAAATTGGACTAAGGAATACTATAGTTTGGTGTGGGTTTTTTTTCTCCCCCAGGCTCCCACAACTGTTATGAAGTGTAATATACAGGACCTGTTCTCCATTTGGGTAAATACAAATTGGAAGCCATAAACTCAAATCATGTGTATCTTTGACAAGTGCATGAAAACATAAATATTTGTGCTCATAATAGAAATTGTTTGCTTACATAGCTGGCACACACACACACACACACACACACACACACACACACACACACATACGGAGCAACATTCAAAGTTCATACAGTTCACCTCATTCTAGTTAGCGCACCAAAGACTATTAGTTTAAAGTAAAACGTTTCCCCTATAGTCATTTTGTGGTTTCCTATCCATTGCAGTTCAATGTAGCATTTCCTGTGAGGCTGCACTCATCGTCTATGCATAGTGGTGTTTATGTTCCTCCATTTTCAACCAGGAGCTTGCATGCACAAATAAGATAAATATTTCACACAGGGATTTGGTTCGGGAAGACCTAGTGGCAAATTAAAATTAAACACCGACAGTTGATTAAAAATTCAGATTATTTGCAGAAGTAATAATCTTTTCAGAGAACAATTTCTCTGTGGGAAATCATCGGTCCCCTTCACCACTAAAACAGGCAACGAAAAGCATTTTAGCGTGGCATAAAGAGGGGAATCAGGGTGATGACTTTGGCGAAAAATGTATGTTTTTTGCCTCACCTGGTCACACTAGAAACTGACTGACTCTCTGATCCCCTGTACTATCTCACAATCCTGGAAAACTGCAGATTTTTGAGTGGCCTGTTTATGTACCTACAGCCCATATATCTCACTGAGCGGCGAAGGTTTGCAAGTTTGGGAGCAGGTAGCGAATGTTGTTTTTTTCATCATCGTTTCTTCAAAGTTGCAAACGGTCGGAAAGGCATTCGCCAATGATTTTAATGGTCTCATACAGTTTTTCTTGTCGCAAAGACATTTCGAACAGGTTCTAAATTGGATGGCGACAAAGAAACATTGTTTGCAGTACGTGGCCAATAATCATGTTGTCTAATCAGCATTCTGGTATGTCACGTTTGTGAGATGGATGGATTATTTCGGCGAAGAAGTGCTCACTCGCAGCTTTTAAACAATTTGCTAAGACTGTATCAGAGAAACAGGCTTTTGTGTGCATAGAATAAGTCATCAATCTTTGAGTTCAGCTGGTGAAAGCGGCAGCAAAAACAAATGTGAATTAAAAATGTTGTTGAGTGTGTAAATAAATTTATATACACATCAACAAAAATGTT
The DNA here is from genome assembly GCA_026261675.1 of Hippocampus mohnikei. NCBI lineage: Eukaryota > Metazoa > Chordata > Actinopteri > Syngnathiformes > Syngnathidae > Hippocampus > Hippocampus mohnikei. Next base: position 2,772,660 of record JAKGUB010000350.1, on the reverse strand, counting down.
GGAATAAATAAAACTGAAATAACTGACATAAAAAATAAACAGCAAAGTTAAAACTAGTTCCAGCAATTTTGTTCATATACATGTGCATTTCACTGATTTTGACTATTGTGGAAAACTTTGGTGCGTAATATCGTCAAAGGATTCAGAGAAGCTGGAGAAATCTCTGCATGCGAAATGCAAGGCCAAAAACCAGCGTTGAATACCAACATTGAATGCCTGTGACCTTTGCTGCTTCAAAGGACACGCCATTAAAAAAACGGCTTCATTACATTGTAAAGGATATTGCCACGTCAGCTCAGGAACACTTCAACAAACCGTTCTCACTGAACACAGTTCAACTACAAATTGAAGTTAAAACGCCACCATGCAAAACAAAAGGCATCAATAATACCCAGAAATACCAGCAGCTTCTCTGGGCCAGAGCTCATCTGAGATAGATTGACACAAAGTGCAAAGTGTGTTGTGGTCTGTGGTGTCTACATTTGAAATTGTTTTTTTAAATCGTGGACCTTACGTCCTCTGGGCCAAAAAGGAAAAAGGACCTTCCCGATTTTTATCAGTGCAAAGTTCCAAAGCCACCGATGGTATATGGGTGTGTTAGCACTCATGGCGTGGGTAGCTAGCACACGTATGAAGGCACCATTAATGCTGAAAGGTAAATATGCTGCCGGCTAAGCAGCATCTTTTTCATGGACGACCCTGCTTATTTCAGCAAGACAATGCCAAGCCACATTCTGTTCGCATCACCACAGCATGGTTTAGGAGTATAAGATTGCAAGTACTAGACTGGTCTGCCAACAGTCCAGAGGTTTCTCCAATTCAAAATTTGTGCCAGATTATAAAACCGCTAATCACAACAATGGAACCCCACACTGTTGAGCAACTCAAGTTGTTCCGTACATCAAGTAATGATGGGAAAGAATTCCACCTATAAAGTGTCCTCACACTGCTGATTGAGTGTAGCAAAAGGAAAGGGTGCATACACACACACACACACACACACACACACACACACACACACACACACACATCTTCTGGTACTCTTATCCTCACAAGGGTCGAGGGCGTGCTGGAGCCTATCCCAGCTGTCTTCGGGCAGTAGGCGGGAACATCCTGAACTGGTTGCCAGCCAATCGCAGGGCACACTATATATATATATTCTGTGTTTCTGTAGCAAGTAGCAGCATGGTGGCAAGTGGGTAGCGCATCTGCATCACAGTTCTGAGGTTGTGGTTCAAATGAGGGCTTCTTGTATGAGAACCTAGCATATTTTAGGTCAGTAGCGATGAAACACCCTGGCCTGATCCCACTCATCACCTAACTGACCGGACGGACTTGCTTTAACACTTACATGAATACTTATTACTAATTTACGTTCGTCAATGACCCTTATTTCCATGTTTCAGTATGATGAGACAAGTGCATGACTAACTGAAGCTGAAGATCAGTCTGGTGATTGTAATGACATCAATATATGTGTGCTGACAAAAATTCTGCAGCTCACTTTAACATTTTTTTATACCAAATGGCAGTTAGAGTACATTCCTCAAAATGTTGTTAACTCCTTAAACAGTTGGCAGCTGTGAGACACTTGAAAGAGCATATTTTCATGGGTTTAGCAAAGGGATCAATAAAATACGGGACCACACCGTTATTGTTTATAATGAGCATTTTGTTGTTGGATGCAGCAGCTTGTCACGGGAAGAGTATCAGACCACGTGTTTAGTGCATGCAAATTTCAGCTATCAACCCCTCTACTGCTAAACTTGAATTAATATGGCTGCTCGGGGAATAGCTCATCTGCTGCAACTCATCAAGCTGCTGTCTGAGTTAAAATTAGACTGGAAGAGAAGTGTCTCTTCGATAATGCAAGTAAGGAAGGCAAGAATCCAGTAGTGCTGACTCTGAATGGTCAGTATAGCAGTCGTTTCATATCAAGCCTTTCAGAAATGCTGGCCCATCTTTTCTCTTGCTTGCTTCAAGAGCTGTACAAACACAGAGGAGACAAAAGTAATTTAGAAAGATGCACAGTGTGACAAAAAGAAACAGACTTACCACAGCACGATGTCTTTTTCAAGGTAATGACCATCCATTATGTCATTCTAAGAATCCATACGCCATGCGATGCATGACAGCTTTTACGCATCAGTCACTCAATCATATGCTTGTGTTCCATGCCTCATAGATGGTCAGTGCAGAAGCATGTTGTACCATCATGTTAAATGTTTTTTTTACTATATCGCTACATCATAACATACAGTGGAACCAACAAGGTCGACATTATGTTCTGAGATGCTGGAGGACCCCCAGTTTATTCTGAATTAGATAGGAAACGATGGGAAATGGAATTAATCCATTCACTTGTCAAACATTTATTGTATTAACTGTCATTTAAGTGGAAATGCTGTTAGCAGTAAAATATGTCAACTGGTAAACTATGTGTCAACTATATGTAAACTGTGTGGAGTTGGCATGTTCTCCACGTGCCTGCGTGGGTTTTCACTGGGTACTCCGGTTTCCTCCCACATTCCAAAAATATGCATGGCAGGCAAATGGAACACTTCTAAATTATCCCTAAATTATCCGGATGGTTGTTCGTCTGTGTGTGCCCTGCGATTGGCTGGCAACCACTTCAGGATGTACCCCTCCTATTGCCTGAAGACAGCTGGGATAGGCTCCAGTACGCCCGCGACCTTTGTGAGGAGAAGCGGATTAGAAAATGGATGGATTGGATGGATGGACATTATTTGGAAGGACAAATTTAACTCCCCACTTCCCACCTCCCCTTTTTTGCCCACTGCTCATTTACGTCATAAACACACAAAGCTCGACTCCCTGGCAACCTGTGAACAGCAAGAGGCCTGGAGCAAATTAATGTTTGCACTCCCCATGTATTTTTCGCACAAAACTGTCATCATACAACACTTAAGCTGGTCAAGTGCAAACACACACTCAACCCATAACCGTCTAGTCATGTCACTATGAGTGCTCTCATCAATGTGTGCACGTGTCTACATGAGGATGTGTCAATTTCTCTGACACTCAGCTGCGTGTTTTAAGGCTGGCTTATGCCACAGTGGTGTGTATTACGGATGAATTATTAACAATGCTGTCAGCCTGATGCCCACGCCGCCTAACCTCACATGCACTCAGGATTTAGTATGCATCATCAAATACATTAGGCGGCCCATTTTAGAGTCGCTCAAAATAGAAAAGAGAGGCAAAAAAATCTGGGATTCGTCTGCTTTGTTGTGTAACACAAAAATAATCTGACGGTCCTTTTCTGTTCGCTCTGCTGTGAGTGCAGAGAAATGTAGCGGTTCAAAGAACGTGTCCATGCATTAGAGGTTTTAGTTCTCCTCTTTTGTTCTCTTGATGCCCTCATGCCTGACTTCCAATATGCTGTGTTGGGAGAGCATTATGTGGTTTCCATTATTTTATTATGCTTGCAATGCCATTTGGGAAATTTCAACAGGAGGTCCATTCAATTACCCGTTTCTGTCATGGAATTCACACTATACTTTGAGGTTTTTCAGGCCTGCAGAGCTCCAGTCTGAACTCGACCCCCCCGTCTCAGACTTGACTCTGACTTTTTGTCACTTGATTCGGACTTGTCTTGGATTCGGCCATCGGACTCACAAAATATAATCAGAATCAGAATCAGAATCATCAGAATCATCTTTATTGGCCAAGTATGTAGAACACACAAGGAATTTGTCTCCGGTATACACGCTGCATTAGTATCATCATAAACAAGAACATCCAGTCGGACTCTGTTTTTATTCCTGAAAAACAATGTCCTCCTTCAGAAGAAACTTGAAATCAAGTTTTTCAGATGATCAAAATAGCCATCTGATTGGCTAACCTGATTCGAGGGAATCGGGGACAGCAAAACCTGCCTCACCGACACATTCATATTCATTCGCTCCCCGTTGCCTCAATCGTCTCCTTGTCGACATTGTTTTGGAAATTGTTTTTGTTGTTTATCTGCACACATGGTTGATAAAGCGAATAGTTCCAAGCCATCTAAGAAGAGAGTTGAGCAAAATGACATTTCTCTAATTTAGTGGTCGTGAAAATTTTATTTTTCGGTCTTAAGGTTTAACTCTTGATCTCATCTGGACTTGGTCTTTGTGACTTGACCTTGACTCCATTAACTCTTTCAGGGACAGCGTTTACTACAGTGGACAGTTTATCGTGTTATCAGGTTACAGGGTGTATGAAAGGGTTATGGTGGACTTGACTACAGCCCTGCTCTGCCTTCATCCAATCAGTTTACTGCCACTATGCCAGGAACAATTCTTTCCCCGTTGTTTAATGTATATAGTGTAGGCTACAGTGCTTTTTTTGCTAAAAAATCCATGCGCTTTCACAAGGAAATATCACAGCTATCTATGGATCCTGCTCTGCCTAGCCAGGGGAGGCATTTTTTTGACATTTTTGCAATTGAAAATTTATGCAAATGAGAGCTGCCCCGGCCAAATCGGAGGCTCGACACCTTGCCCAAGGGCACCTCGGTGGTCTTCAGGAAACCATCCAGAGGCTCTTCTGCAAACAACCTAGTCCTCATATTCATTAGTACATAAGAGTCAGTTGTTTTTTTATTTATTATTATTTTTTTTTGTAATGCAGTAGATCCATGTAGGGATAGTTCTGTGAGCCAGGTCCCCAGGCCTGGTCCTCACGTATAGGCCACTTGACCATCAACCAGTTACTGATGACAGATTTTACATACAAATGAAGCAGACTGCGCTGTTCCAAATGGCTCCATTTCACCACAAATCTCGGGTCTGTTCAGTGACATTTAGCCTATTTCTCCCTGCTTGTTTTTCGTCATGCCTAACAGAGTTTTTGAGCGAGAGTGCGCTCTCAAGGGACAGAGCACGCCACTTTCTGCTCTTGTATCTCAGAAATTCACTCGGGAACGATGCTGAAATGTCACATTTCACCATATTTCGTCTGTAAATGTGTGCAAGTTGCAACAGATAACAAAACTTGAGGTGCACATTCCTCTTTTCAGGATTAATTCACATGAAATTGATACCCAATATCCTCAAAATCAGAAGTATACATGATGTGTTAGTTTGCTTTACCTTTTCCTTTACCTCCATCAAAGTATCCACTGTTCACTTGTGACACGTGAAAAGCGTCTTCCTTGCTGATAAAAAAGAAATTGCATCCATCAACTTTGTTCCTAGTAGTTCAAAACTACAATTGTCAGATTATGTTCTTCAAGGAAGTAGTAGAATGCATCAACTGAGCAAATGAAAATGAATTGCAAACAAGAATGATGAAAAGTTGCTGTATAGGATGCGGCTATCCACAAAGTAGCCACCTCACCTGTACATGCATGAACCTGAAACTCTAACTTACAGGATATTGATCGACTGTGTGCTTGTGCTTTATCATACGCTTTGTCCATTATAACGCTCACCAGATTGTGATTTGTACTTGCAATGAGGATGGAAAACTGTTTGTTCTTTGCTGTTGTTGTCCATCATGTTGTTTTTCTTTCTGTGTGCTTTATGTCCTGCAAAAAAGAAAACAATATTTTGCCATGCTAAAATTGATATTACTCATTCATTGCCATTTTCATAGTTTTAAAGGGTTGTGTTTGACTCTCGGTTCACTTTCTTTTGTCAGCCTGTTCAGGGCTTTGACTACGCCAAGAAGCACATGGGTCGAACTGGTGATGAGACCATCTCTTTAAATAAGGACACTTTAGTTCTGGGATTGCCTGTGCGAGATGCCCCGCTGTCAATGTCATTGGATAAGAAGGTCTACCAGGATGGGACTGCCAACAAGAGGCCACCGTCTGCTGACATCCACAAAGGAGGGTAAGATAACAACTGTCCTCTGATACACATTCACTCTCCTGATCTTGTTGTGCTATGCTGGAACAGCTGCTATTGTCACCGAAGAACGCAATTACAAAAGCCAAAACCTTTCAGCGGAAGCAGACGTCAGTGTTTGTTCAGACTGGACAAAGCCTCCGGTGCACTGAGATGAATCGGACAGATTGCTGTGATCTAACCATATGTCCAGTGTTAACAAGAGGCTGTCTGCAGATATCCAGACAGCGGAACACATGCAGTAGCTGGATTTACATGTTGTCAGATCAGAATCTTTTCTGAGGTGGCGTGTGACTGTGCGTTTGTCTGCGTCTGTTGTCCGTACAGTTTACCATTTCCAGTGTGGGCAGGAGAAGCTCAGTCTGTGTTTATGAGCGATACACTTGCCTTGACTTGGACTCTCTTTTGTGGAATTCTGCTTGCCTGGAGACTCCGGCTTCATCCCAAATTCCAAAAGCACTCATGATCATGTCGTTGAAGATTTGAATCTCATTGAAATTGGAGAGAGGAACAATTAAATGAATAAATACAGGTGAATGTGAATATCTGTCAGTGTTTGACCAACAATTGATAGGTGACCAGTACAGGGTGTTCCCTGCTTGTTGCCTTAATTGAGTTAGGTTGAGCTTCAACTCACCCACGACCCTCATTAGGACAAGCAGTCGAGAAAATGCAAGGATTGACGGTGGGTTGCGATTAAGAGGGCAGCATGTGTTTCATCTAATCTGAAATAACCGATGGAATGACGCAGAAAACTCGAAGGGAATGCTATTTAAACCTTTCTACATTTTTCCAATTTTAAAACACACCTCACTTTAAAACACTTACTTTCCCACCGTCACAACATTGTTCCTTTGCTACTTTGCGGTTCGGAGTAGGTGGATTCACTCTATTGCGGATTTTTATTTGTGACCATAACCTCAACAATTGCAGTTTTCTTGCATTTTTCCTTATTATAAGTCAGACCAGTCAAGGAATGTTGATGTTATTTTCATATATATATATATATATATATATATATATATATATATATATATATATATATATATATATATATATATATATTTGGGGAGGTGGGGATATATTTTAAATTTGACTTGTTTTAAAACCAACACCATGCACTTTAGGGTAGCGTTTGGATATTCACTCTGACGCCCATGCACTGCTCTGAGAGTGTGTGTGTTCGTAGAGGCAGGGCACGCTCCTCTGTCATTACTTTCCAAACGTAGTCCGGTGTTCTAAACCAATCAGCCGCTTGTTTCCATCTCAACTGCCTGATGCAGTGGCGTACTGTGTCCCCAGTTGGAGCACCTAGAGCACGCAACAGCACATTTCATCAACACTCTGAATTTTTGAATGGTTGGAGTGAAGCGGTGCATGCTCAGAGTATATTTCCAAACGCGTACTAGAGTTTGTCGTACCCAAAAATCGGGTTCCCTCATCATGGCTAAATTCAGAAATAGGGTCCAACCGGAATGTTTCACTCGTGAAAAAGGGAACACTTTTGCTCTTTGCTCAAGGAAGCCACAAATGAGATGCATTTTGCCGCCTTACAGAAATGCAAATTGAAAAACACGCACACAAATCAGTCTCATATTTACACACCACTAAACGAAAATGCATCGGGGTTGGATTAGTCGTGCTTTGCCCCTTGAGGACAATAAACCCATGTATATTTATAACCCTGCTTTTTGCCATGCCGGAGGGAGTGGAACAATGATGACAGTCTAAAATGCTGGCATAATCAGATTTACCAAACCATGTAGGGAAGACATTTTCTACCATCTATATATAGAGGCAATTACAAATCTTCAGAACGGAATAACACTACAATATGATAGTTGTAGACTTTTTTATACAAAGTAATATGTATTACATACAGGCACAGACAGACTTGAAATCAGAACGTGGAACAAAGAAGATTCAATATGCTTGTCACAATAAACAAAATATACTACGTAGTCATTAAGGCTGTAGCCAAGCTTTCTTTTTTTTTTGTCTACTGGCAGGGTATGGGAAGAGTGCTACTACATTCCAAATCTACACAGTCACACATTTTCACAGTTTAATTACAGTGGGGATTGAGAAGAGGTAGGCACTGGACCATGGTGGATTATTTCATGCACATAACAGGTTGGATTAGGAACACGAGGCCACAGACATGATCAGAATATCATGAGTTTTTTCCCGTCAACGTGACCGACATAGTCACATGCATATTTCAAATGTTGAGCTTGTTCAGATGCTCTAGCATTAGTTCAATGTGCTGCATCTTCACTTGTGGATTTAGTTACCTCTTTCTGGGTCAAGTGGCGCTGCAGAGACTGTGTGCAGAAACAGATCCGCTGCTCCCTAAATGCAGAACACGCGGCGTAGAGCTTTGTCCTCGAAAGCCACATTTTTGCGCAAGTGGACGCTTTTATCATATGCGCAGTGCACAATTGATGCGCATATTCGCGACCGTGAAATGCGCCGCACTCACATGGCACATAGAACACCAAATTTGCTAGAGAAAGGAGAGAGGCAGTGATTGCTTCAATGACAATACACGATATCTTGGACATCAGAGCGATGTGCTGGGTGGCACTTAAAGAGCAAAAAACGAGTTGATATGTCGTCCAAATGACACCATGGGCCCTATTTTCGTTTTTTTTTTTTTTTGGCGTGCACATGGGTGGAGTCGTTTTCCAAGACTCTCACAGATGGAAGAGGGCGTTTGCACTGTTGTGGGATGGAACATAGCCAAGTGCCGGTCAATCGAAGCGGCTCACCCCATTCCCTTTAAAATTAGGACAATAGAGGTACACGCAGTACTTGATGTTCCGAATGCAGAAATTGACTCGGTGGGGTTTGTGCGTGATTGGCGCGCAAAGTGCATTTACAGATAAACTGCAAGATCTCCCCTTGTGATTGTTGTAGTCTGCCACCCATGTGACATGGACAATTGGAGACCGCCTTGCACCCCAACTGTCCGTGTGAGCCACCTCCACCACCACTATTTAAATATGTTTTGTATTTTGTCTTTTTTTGTTAACTTTTCTTTTGATGGCGGCGCGGACACCCGCAGCGGCTCCTCTTGTTTTATGTTGAGAGGGAAGAAATTTCATCTGTGCTGTATGTTACACATACAGTACATTTGACAAAAACGTTTATCCAATCCAATGTTTTGGATGATCATAATTTGTCAATTGATTTCTCCAGTTTTTAGAAGGACTGTCCTGTATTTCATTTTTATGAATGAAATACGATGGCATTTGCCAGACACGTCCGCAGAGCCCAAAATCTGTCTCCCTGTGCCTTGTTTAAATCTACCACATTACACCAGCTATGCCACACTTTAGACGTGATTTTAGGTAGTCTTTTGTTCACTTTTGTTCACCAAATTCCCAGATATGCAATGCACCTATCGGGGCGTAACGTCGTCTACCAAATTCACAGGCACGTTAAACCAGTCACGGCCAGCTGAGAGCTAGCATTAACATTAGCATCTCACTACAAAGCGCTCATCTCAAATCTTTGATGACTGCAAAGTGTTTCAGGATGTGTGGCAGTTGCTATCTGGACTTTTTGATATAAAAGTTTAATCGCTGCAGTAATGTCTATATTTGATTTCGGTTTAGCAGTGGGTGCCACCCAGTGCTCAGATAAATGTTTATTATCCATCCATCCATCCATTTTCCGAACCGCTTGATCCTCACTAGGGTCGCGGGGGGTGCTGGAGCCCATCCCAGCTGTCTCCGGGCAGTAGGCGGGGGACACCCTGAATCGGTTGCCAGCCAATCGCAGGGCACACAGAGACCAACAACCAACCACGCTCACATTCACACCTAGGGACAATTTAGAGTGTTCAATCAGCCTGCCATGCATGTTTATGGAATGTGGGAGGAAACCGGAGTGCCCGGAGAAAACCCACGCAGGCCCGGGGAGAACATGCAAACTCCACACAGGGAGGCCGGAGCTGGAATTGAACCTGGCACCTCTGCACTGTGAAGTCGACGTGCTAGCCACTGGACTACCGGGCCGCCCTAAATGTTTATTATACTTAATGGAATTAATGATTGAATTATTAGCACAATATTTAAATTGCCACAATATCATTGTCGTCATGTCACGATATTAAAAGCAGCACATTTGTTCAAATACCGGTAGCCAGATTGTTTTCCATTTGGGCAGTTCCAGCACACCTCTGGTGGTTACGTCCGAGTGCAGTTTAATTTCAATTAGGCATGCTTTGGCCACCCACGTTTCAGAAAATAACGGTTGTCAAATGGCATGTTTTGGTATGGTCATTTTCGTACCAATGATATATTTGAAATGGGGAGACGTAGGGTGGGAGTGGGGTCTCAAAATGGTTGGCCATCTCTGTGTGGAAAGCAGCGCATACAGTATATTTTCAATGAAATTTTCAATCAGATAAACACAACAGTTTTTCTTTCTCTTTGTAAAATAAATATTCAGTTGTTTAATTGTTTTGGAGATTTACTGACAACCATTTTTAAAGTGGTGGGACATTTAGAAACTTTACAGTTATATGATTGATTCAGTTGCTACCCTTCCTGGCATTCTCCAAGAAAATTTACATGGAGCATGCGCTTTTTTTTCCTTTTTTTTTTATGCCTGCAGCATTTTGCCTTTGACCACATGACTTAAAATGTGACTCCACTTGTGTCGACCGATACACAAACCGCAGTGTGTGTTTGTGTGTATTTCCCAAAGTGTTAGCCTCGCCTGTGGCAACCATGTCTGATCTACAGAATATGTGCACGTCACACCACCTGTAGATGAGAGGGCCTGTCACATTGTGTACCTATTGTAGCCTACATGGCTCAAGGCTGTGTGTGTGTGTGTGTGTGTGTGTGTGTGTGTGTGTGTGTGTGTGTGTGTGTGTGTGTGTGTGTGTGTGTGTGTGTGTTTTGGGCATGTATTGTACACGGTTCACATGCCTGGTATCTCGGAGGCAAAAGAATATAAACAAATACAAAAGGTCTATTTTTGACTTTCCATCTTAGTCTTCTCTATAATTCATGTAGTCCCTGTACTGTGTGTACTGAGGCAGTGATAGGATGGACAGAGAGCCAAATAGACAGACAGACAGGTCGATAATTATTTTTGCTCAACTATGTCACTCTAATGTGTGTATGCTGTCACACAAAGATACATTGTTGAAGAACTTAAACAAAAAAAAAAGAACTTTGTCAGAACTGATTAAATGAATGAGGCTCATTGGGACTTTCATTCAAACCAACACTTGCTCTTATGTAGTATAAAATAATTCCTGACATTTTTTTTTACATCGACTATAATGTGAAATAATTAAGCTTTTTAATGGTCTACCATCGGGGCTGATTAATTTGCTTTTGGCTTTTCAAAATTATGCCATAAAAACAATACTGCTTAAAAGGGAAATTCAAAGGCTCTCACTGTGGAACAACATGCCCAGGAAAATTTGTTAGTATTGTTCATTGTCCTTAATACAGTCTTTGCCCGCTACTTTCTTCTGTTTGACATCAAGCTATTTAAATTACCTAAATAAAATTGACACGTTATTAATACTTGTCCATCTAACTATTAAACTATATACCGGTATTTTACATTTTAAAAGGAACATCATTTATTGGATGTGCTTCCATGATTATGTGCCCTGTTTGTGTACTGTACATGCTGAGACTCTAAAACCTTCTCCTCCCCTGCCTTCCGCAACCCTCTCTGTTACCATGGATACTACAGGCGGTTGCCAAGCGAGGATGGTTCAATGTCGAGTAACAGCTCCGGGAAGCTGAACGCCAGCAAGAGCTCCTCGGCCCGAAAGACAGCCACTGGTAGCAGCTGCAAGAATGGAAAAGAGGATCTGCACAAAAGGAACCCCAATGGTGAGAGGAATGACCAAAGGGGAATGACGGGGAAAAGAAACAGAGGAAAAAGACGTGGAAGACTGATGAGTAAATGAAGGACAAAGACTAAAAAGAGATTAAGCAAAAAACAAAACAAAACGAGACAGATGGTGAGGAAGTCTTTATCTCCAGTATTTCTGCCAACAACAGCCAGGTTGCTAATTAAAGTATGTAGTAATCAGTGGGTACACTGACCCAGCTCATGCCACACATTTGTTACACTTCATTCAACGACATCTTGCCCAAAGGACAATTCTTGTGAACTAATGAAGTGAATATGATCAAAAGACAATTGTGCATACCGTGACTCAGTCTGCTCCTGCATCATGCAGCTTGTCGGCGATGACACAGTCTCACAGCAACATCAAAGGAAACATTATTACTTCATCTGCCATAATAGCAGTCAATTGTCTTGTTCTATAATGCGGCCCTTTGGGGGCACAAGCCATTGCAAACTGTAGGCCAGTCCAAAGCCCGGGTAAATGCAGAGGATTTTCAGGAAAGGAATCCATCTTATAACTTTGCCAAACAATTTATAGCATTCATCCAAAGATTTGCATACTGGATTGCTCATGGCCCATGTTAATGGCCACAGTCGGTGGCCGGGGGATTTTGAAATTCAGCTACATGGTGGGTTCATCGGCAAAAACAGAAGAGAAAGGAAGAGACTCAACTTGAAAGGGGGGGGCATGGGAGTTTAAATGTTGTCAGGATAGGCTAAGGCGTTGGTTGGCAAGATGATTTGGGGAAAGGTTGATATATTGTGTGTCCAGAAGACCAGCTGAAGAGACAGTTAAGGTTGGAAAGCTTAGGGGCAGGGTTAAAATAGTTTTACCATGGTGGAGATGGGAGGATGAATGGAGAAAGGGTCTCTTAAAGGAAGAGTTAGTTTCGAATGTCCTGAAAGTTAAACAATGTCAAATCGCGTGGTGAGGCTGAAATTTGAAACCAAGGGTGTTATGATGAACGTAGTTTGTCATGGGATGTGAACTAGAAGAGAAAGAGAAATTCCGAAAGGAGTTAGACAAAATGGATCTGAGCATGCGAGGTGGAGGGAGAATCTGGATTAGTGCGTAATGTTGGTGAAGGAAATAGAGGTGATGAAGAAGTGATGGATGAATTTGGTATCCAGTAAATTAAAATGGAGGGACAAATGGTGGTGGACTCTACCAAAAGGATGAAAAGGGCTGTAGCAAACACTTTCTTCCGGAAGAGGCTGGAACATCGGGTGACTACAAGAGTGGAGGCAGAAGCACGGAGGCAAATTAAATCTTGTGATATATGATTTTAACTGAAGGAGGTTATTTACTGTCAGGTAGGGCTGGAGAAAAGTATAGCGAGACAGCAATGGATGCTTGTGTTCAAGGACCGGGTCTTGGTGGGCTGGAGGATCTTCTAAAAGACTGGAGTGCCACAGACACCAGACCAGAGAGACAAGCAGTAGAGTACTTGGAATGTCCTCTGGTAGAAAAGGGGAGACGAAGTATGAGGTATGGTGTGTATGCTAGTTTTTACAGAAAAGAAGGAGAGAAAGATCTTTATAGGTTGGCCAGACAGAGAGATAGGGAAGGAAAGTGTGTGCAGCAGGTTATTGTGATGAAATCAAGAGATGGAAATGTCTTGACTGGTGCCAGTAGTGTCCTGGATAGACGGAGAGAATACTTAAAGGAGTTGATGAATGATGAAATGAGGTAAAAGGAATTGCGGGAGAGGCAAGTGCGATGGACCAGGAAGTATGATTCTCAGCGGAGAACTTAGAAAGACACTAAACAGGATGACAAATGAAAAGCAGTTCCATCCCTTGTTTGCCAAGTTGCCAACTTCTTAAATTCATTTGAGGCTCGAACTCCTGTTGACAAATATCCCACACATAGCACTCACTACAAGCTACTTGCCCACTTGATTTTATCTGTGACTGTGTCAAATAGGATGGATAGATGGATGGATGGATAGATAGATAGATAGATAGATAGATAGATAGATAGATAGATAGATAGATAGATAGATAGATAGATAGATAGATAGATAGATAGATAGATAGATAGATAGATGGATGGATGGATGGATGGATGGATGGATGGATGGATGGATGGATGGATGGATGGATGGATGGATGGATGGATGGATGGATGGATGGATGGATGGATGGATGGATGGATGGATGGATGGATGGATGGATGGATGGATGGATGGATGGATGGATGGATGGATAGATAGATAGATAGATAGATAGATAGATAGATAGATAGATAGATAGATAGATAGATAGATAGATAGATAGATAGATAGATAGATAGATAGATAGATAGATAGATAGATAGATAGATAGATAGATAGATTGTTCATTATGATTGTTTATAATAACCTAGGACTGTTTACTTCACGATACTGTACTTTACTGGACTGTATTCTACTCCTTCAACAGATTACCAGAAAGTTCTTTTGCCACCATTCCTAACGTTGATTCTATTGCATGAACATTGCTTTGATTGACTTCATCTCTGTTCGGGTCCATCTTAGTCACTGTTGTTCTTCACCTCTTATGCCTCAGCACTTTTGTTGTTCACTGTGATATGGGTGATTTATAGTGTTTATACAAGCAAATGAATTAATATCGAGGAGAGTAGAGGATGAGTAATTGTCTCATTTTCTCACTGCTGTTCAGAGAGCCTTGGATGGTCATAAGTAGCGATAAAGTGGGGGGTATGGGGGGTAAGGAGCGAACGATATTAGCGAACAAAATGAATTGCTTCCAGAGATGAAGGGATGAATAAAGTCACAAAAACTGAACAGTGCAGATGAAGTAGATACAACTAGAATACTGTTGCAGTGCAAGCTAATGTGCTCAATATTGTGCATCAGTGTTGGTGACTGTACTTGGAAAACACAGCACGTAAAAAACACAAACATTTTCCTAAGCAGGCTACCTTCAAGGTCTTATTATTATTTTTTTGTTGGGTTACATTTTCAAGACTCATTAATCACTATCCTATTAAATTTGATTGAGCAATTTCATATTTGGGTGGCCCGGTGGTCCAGTGGTTAGCGCATTGACCTCACAGCGCAGAGGTACCCGGTTCAATTCCAGCTCCGGCCCCCTGTGTGGAGTTTGCATGTTCTCCCCGGGCCTGCGTGGGTTTTCTCCGGGTACTCTGGTTTCCTCCCACATTCCAAAAGCATGCATGGCAGGCTGATTGAACACTCTAAATTGTCCCTAGGTATGAGTGTGAGCGTGGATGGTTGTTCGTCTCTGTGTGCCCTGCGATTGGCTGGCAACCGATTCAGGGTGTCCTCCGCCTACTGCCCGGCGACAGCTGGGATAGGCTCTAGCTCCCCCTGCGACCCTTGTGAGGATAAAGCGGTTCAGAAAATGGATGGATGGATGGAATTTCATATTTTTGTTTCATATCAGAAAGAAAATGCTGCTGGGCATGGACGGGTACAGCAATGTTTTAATCTAATGGTCTGGCTCATGTTTGGCACTAGTACTTATTACATACTATTTGTATTTCATATTTGTCCACAAGTAGGCTAGGAATGACTCACCATGCCGGCTCTCTATAGATAAATTAAATACCTTGAGCAGTAGTTGGTGTGTAATTCCCAATTTTAGAAGAATTTAAACATGCAACCTGAAACATTTAAAAGATGTTAAAATGGGATGAGGCAGGCAGATAGAAAGAGGTCATTAAATCGGAGGTTGAGGTTGACACATTTAGCCAGCTGCAAGTGTCCAGAAGCAAGATACGATACTAAACTTCAAATCTAGTACGATGACTACGGTTTGAATACGTTTGGTTTCAAAACTAGTAATTCACCATTTCTGCTGCTCACGTTTGCTACCTTAACCTCAGCCGTCACTGAATTAAGGTGCAAGAGGAGCCACAGCCAGGATGAATTGTGGTTGTGTGGGTTTGAGGTTGAGTTGATGGCAGACTGTTTTAGTTCTACACTGAAGCCGTCTGCCCGATGATGTCAGGCAATGAGTCATCCGAGTTTGAGTATACCACAACGCTGTCCATCTGCTGCTGTCTGCGACAATATGCACATATACTGTACAGTTAATGCTGAGAAGCCCATAACCTGAAATATTTTACAACATACAAGACATGCAGAGTAGACTGACCACAGCCAGACACCACATCACATCTATCCATCTATTTCCAGCAGCATATCCTGTTCAGGGTTGCGGAAAAGCTGTGAACTATCCCAGCGGAGTGTAGATGCAAGGGAGACTTTATCCTAGATTGGTTGCCACTCAGTCTATCACAATCAATCACAGTGCACACAGAGAGCGACAGCTTTTCACACCCACATTGGCGACTGCTGTCACGGAGTGGGAATCAATCCCCCTGTCCCTGCACATGCAGTAGTACTATTATTCATGATGTGCAGTAATCTATAGAACTATCTAAAGGAAGGTATGTTGGCATACAAATACAAATGTAAATACAGTAATTTAAAATAATGGACTCTTCAACACTTGTTGGGATAATTGATTTAAAAATGGTCAGAAGATGTGAAGGCAATTTACTGTAATAGCACTTATGAATTGTCTTTTGTGTAAAAGGTATTCAGTTTTCACATTGTTAATATTAACTCGTTATATGAAAAGTGATTACGTTTCAACATTGCACATTTGGCAAATTCAATATTTTGACATTTTGATATATATTGTATCAAAAGCCACATTTCTGTATTTAAAATCTCTCATTGATGTCAGAATCAGTTAATAACTGAACAAAGTTCATTCTATCTTTTACTAAAAGAAAAAAAAATACTTCTTACTATTAATTAACTCTGAGTTTTGCCGAGGTATGAGTCATTTGGCTCTTACCTCTAAGTAGACAGATTAATGATTATGGTCTGCTATAAATATTATTAAACACAGACAAATCGATGCGTAAAAAATGGTGGCAGCATTTTCTATCTTTCTGATTGTAACATCAGCGTTGCCTTAAGGGACAGCTAACCTTCATCCTTCATCCTCCACAGACCCATACGATGATCATACAGGCTCTCTACGGCTCATCACCATCAAACCCATGACAGCTCAGCCAACTTACTCCTACCCCTCATCCTCCTCCCACAGCCAAGACTCAGTGATC
This sequence comes from Hippocampus mohnikei, assembly GCA_026261675.1. NCBI lineage: Eukaryota > Metazoa > Chordata > Actinopteri > Syngnathiformes > Syngnathidae > Hippocampus > Hippocampus mohnikei. The sequence continues at coordinate 2,755,809 of JAKGUB010000350.1, read as the reverse complement.
CTGAATGGGGAGGTAAGTCTACACTCACACGCGTGCACACATTCTCACAATCATAAACGCTTCTCCACAACAACCCTGACCTCAACGCCATTAAACCTCTTAGGGTTAAACAAATAGAGATCACCGTGATCCACGCCCTACTCTTCCAATATCTGTGAATCAGCAGAGACCCCCTGTGATATAATGTTGAACATCGTCTCACACACACATGCACATAAACCCCTCGACATGGTTTACGTGACACGTCAGTCTGCTGCCCTAACAAAACTGTAATGCCATCATGGGTCACAGCTCATAAACATTCGGGTCTAATATGGCATATATTTAAAGTGTGCCCTTTATACTTCTTCAACCATGTCATAGCATCACGTTAAACCAGGGGTCGGGAAACTATGGCTCGCGAGCCAGATATGGCTCTTTTGATGATTGCATCTGGCTCGCCGCTAAAACAAAATATTGTTGCTTGTTTAATACATCCATCGCCTTTTCGCTAGTCGTGTCCTGTTCAGGGCTGCAGGGGCAATTTTAATTGGATGATACTGCTTACATCGGCCGTTGCTGTGGAAACAGGTAAACGCCCCCTTTTGAATCAGCCCGCTCAGTCATTAGCTCAAAGCTAATCCTTCGACGGATAGGATGGAGAAAAGAGAAAAAGATGATGAGTATCGTACACTTCAGGACAAATGGACCGAAGGATTCGTCTTTGTGGAGGGAACAGGTTCTGCGGTGTGTCTAATTTGCAATGACAAAATACCATCGATGAAACGGTTGAATGTAAAGCGGCACTTGGACACGCGCCATGATATGTTCGCATCAAAATACCCTGCGAGAGACAGCAGAAAAAAGCGTGCAAGCTGCTGAACAGGGTGCAAGCTAGCCAGCAGCAACTCCGAGTATGGACCCAGCAAGCTGACTATAATTCCGCGGCTTTGCTATCAAGCGTGAGGAACGGAAAACCATTCACATTAATGGTGAGTATTCCCACAAAATTATTCAAAACAATACATTCAGGGCATTTTGTTGAATTCACTTTTAAAATACACGGTGTGTAGGGATATATTATATATACATATATATATATATATATATATATATACATACATACATACATACATACATACATACATGTATGTATATATATATATATATATATATATATATATATATATACATACATACATACATACATACATACATACATGTATGTATATATATATATATATATATATATATACATACATACATACATGTATGTATATATATATATATATATATATATATACATACATACATACATACATACATACATTCATATATATATATATATATATATATATATATATATATATATATATATATATATATATATATATATATATATATATATATATATAGAGAGAGAGAGAGAGAGAGAGGAAGAAATGGGGGGGAAAAAAGATGTGTTTTTGTCGCTTTCGGTTTCATTTATGTTTGGGCGCTCTGGCTGTTGTTCGTCGTGGCGTGCATGCAAATGTGTGCGCGCGTGTGTGTATCCGTGTGTGTGTTCATATGCTTGCACGTGCCCGATCGGGTTGATAGTGGGAGGTTGGTCGCTCCAAAAGTTAATCTTTGGGCAAAAAAGTGAGTGTGTGTGTGTGCGTGTGGCTCTCACTGAAATACATTTCCACGTTCCAAATATTTAGCTTTCATGGCTCTCTTCGTCCAAAAGGTTCCCAACCCCTGTGTTAAATTATTTCTTCTTTCCATCTTCCGTGCTGTAGCATCATCGCATCTCTTGGCCAGGATGCTTTGCCCTCCTGACGAATTGAGTTGTTATTGCAGCAAATATGCGGCCTTGCACATACATCTCTTCCTGTCACATTTTTCCTACCCGGTCTGTCATCTTTAACTCTTCAGCCTCACATTCGCCATCGCTACTACACTTTTCTGCAGCAAGACAGCAATTCACATTGATGACTCCTCTCTCATTTTATTAGCATCACGGTATAGCTACATTGACATACTGTAGTTAATCTCCCACATGATTGGAGCACATTGGTGCAAAATGTCACGTTTCCATGGGGTATGTTTTGTTTAATAAATTACAGCTTTCACCCCCTAATATTTCTGGTTTATTGAGAGTCAAACATATTCCCTGCAGGCCAATCATGGGTTGAAGCAGAAGTCGGACATTGAACACTACAGGAACAAACTACGCCAGAAAGCCCGCAGGAAGGGTTACGGAGAGTTCTCCCTTTCGGAGGGTGGCAGCCACGGTTATGGTCACAGCCGGCATAGTCGGCATGACAACGGAGTCAAGGAACCAATGACTGCTGAGGAGAAGAGGGCCTCCTTCGCTGGATGTCATAAGAGGTAAGAATGAGGTTTTGTGAACAAATATTAATAACGTGAAGTTGTGAATGTCATAATATGCATTGCGTTGCAAAATAGCCTTACACACATCCCATACGCGCCATGCTGGCTAAAATAAACAAAAGATGGTTCAAATTTGGCTCTGCACTCTTCACTAATGATATTAATAAAGTGGTGTATTATAGGTTCTATAACAGTGGTCATGCAATGTATCAAATTATTAATCATATATATAAAATCTTTTAGCTTTTAAATTTAGATTTTTCTTCAAGGGGAAGTCAACCCCAAAAGTTACCTTACAGTTATATGGTCTATGCACTTTTAATCATCATCAAAGCTGACTAGTACTCGACTTCATTCTTTATTATGTGTAACTACATTACACATCCCGTACTTGGTGGTTTTATAGATCCGCAAGAGGATGCAATAGTAAGAGTTGCATCTTTATGTATTGGCTGTCTGGTTATTAAGCTTCTTAATGTGGCTTATTTTTTGCTGTATCATTTTGACCCATATTACGGCCCGACCAATGTGGATTTTTTTTTTTTTTTTAGGCTGATGCCAATTCTAATATTTGGCAGGGGAAAAAAATACAGATTGCCGAATTTCAAAAACGTTTTCTTTTTTTGCTCCCCTATCCCAATATCGCATTTTTTTCCTTCAAACTACATGAAGTTAATGGCAATTACCTATTAGCTTTTTTTCCATGTATTCATCAAATACATAATCTGTGTAAAACACAGAATAAAATGAATTTTAAAAATATATAATAAAATAAAACACAAATTCCTAGTGGCCAGAAAAGTTCCCAATTAAAATATGTGGTTGTAAAACTTATTTTTGAGGAATGCTGCAAAGTGCAAAGTAGTGAACTCAATACAACACTGCTTCAAGTAACATTTCGGAATGCCTACTATTTAAACAACCTAAGTTTGTCAACTTGTTGTGCTTGCATTAATATCACCGCAGTCACGGCTGTGTCATATCTACTTATTGTTGATATCTACGGTAATGACAGTATTGTCACTTGTCTCCCACAATGCATTGCATGGCATCATACATTGTATTATTGATTCTTGTTATATGTGTTTGTGTTATTAGTTGTCAATTGAATTGGTGTCTTGAATCCGGCCTGTCAAATTTATGGTTGATTTTTGTTGCACATGTTGCACTCTGTTTTTTGTTTGTTTCAAATGACCACCCACGAGTCTCCCATCTTCATTTGTGTACAATGTTGAGAATGGTGAGGGTTTATGAAGGGAAAACAATTGACTAATTTCGACCAACTTGCTAATGCTGGAAGGGCTATAACCAAAAGTATCATATTCACTTTTGAACTTTTAGAAGTACTTCCTAATTCAGTCTTGCGAACACACACTTGGTGTTTCACCCATTTTCATTGTATCTGCATCGTACAAAGAACAATAAAGCTCTCTATTCACGTCTATTGCCGTGTATTGTATTTTGTTGTATTCTATTCTATTCTATTTAAATGTTGGGATTTTTTTGTCTTTGAAAAATCACCTTACTCCCCCACCTCAACCCCACACATCTGTTAGGTACTCCCACCCAAGGGAGCCCACCTATTGGAGCAGGCAGTCCCTGAGCAGCCCCAGCCCCGTTGAAACAGAAATGGACCTTCTGGTTCTTCGAGAGAGAGCCAGACGAGGCATCCGCAACAACGGTTACGATGTGAGTGTGCAGAGAGTCTTTCTATGGTAGCAGGCCTATGCACGTCATAGCATAAAGATTGTTTAGGTTCATGTTTTTTTAATGGCCCAATTGTATAAAAATGACGGTGACACACTTGAATTTCACTACCTTGCTAATTTAAAATCTTTGATTCCCTTCCAACCCACATTTATAGAGACTCAAGTCTGACCTTTAAACCACACTGACACTGAGAGACTCACCTTCATACAGTATGTGATATGATGAAAACCCAGGTGGTGGCAACACAGTAAATCACTGCTACTTTGCCCTCAGTGATAATCTTCTCACCGCATAGTATTTAAAACCTTAAACCTAACTATCCTTCTTTTGAACTCATTGACTCTGCGGCTTTATGAGCTCACAACCAGATATTACCAACTTAACTGATATCTGGAAAAAAAAATGGAACCAAATGAATAAAGAAAGATAAGGTAAGTTGAGAAAGCACAGAAATGAATAAAAGATAAGGTGGCAGAAGCCGGAAAAAGGAAGACAGAGAGGAACATAAAACATTGAGGGTTGCAGGAGTGACTGAAATAGTTTTCTGCTGCCTCTTGGCTGTAGCAACAGGGCTACCTTGCTGAATGTCAATGGCTGCATATGATTTACAGCCCGTCCATGGATTCAGATGACTGACTGATAAGAGTTCCTAGACTTGGATAGGGAAAACTAGGAAGGGACTGCACATGCAGAACAGGCCTTTGTTTCTCTGTGTGTGCGTGTGTGTGTGTGTGTGTGTGTGTGTGTGTGTGTGTGTGTGTGTGTGTGTGTGTGTGTGTGTGTGTGTGTGTGTGTGTGTGCGTGTGTATAGTTGTAAATAGGCTGTGTTTTTGGCACACATGAAAAGAAATGTGTATTTTACTACTACTGTCATGGATAAGGGAAGACTGTTTCTTTTTTTTTTTACTCGAAAACTGGTTTATTAGTTTGTTGTTGTTTTTTTAATTCCAATTATTTTGCGGTACACTTTCACACCAAATTTTTCATAACGGAAGCAAAGATATCGGTCTCCCAAGTCCAGTTGTTTCTCTGTTGTAACAATGTTTCCTGCCAATTAATTGTACACAATTTAAGACAAGTGTCAAACTCAGGGCCTGAGGGCCAAGTCTGGCCCGTTTTTTGTGGCCCGCAAAAAATCTGTACCAAAATTTCAGTTTATCATTTTATCATAAACAACTGATAAAAATATTTTGGTATCAAATAACAAATACATATAAATGCTGTTATTCCTGCAAACTAGCCACTCTGGAACCACCATGAAAATGATTGAAGTTGTTTTGTGACCATACACACATATCCTACGTACCATGGTCGATGCGGTTTGATTGACACTTTTCAACTGAAAAACTAATCAAAGTTGTGCAATTGAATGGGCTGGTGATTTTTAGAGGCTGATATAATGAACACAGACCCTTTATCAACTATCATTGTCAAGGATATTGATCCCGCCACCCTCGTTTCACTTTGCAGGGTGAACCAGAGCCATTTGAGGAAACCAATGTTGACCATCTCATCAGCTCTCTTGGCTATGGAGGTGGATCTACTGGCACAGGAAATGGTAGCCTCGGGGTGAAGGCTCACCGCGGCTCTGACTCCTCCACACTTAGCTCTCAGCCATCCATTGACGACGTCCGCACACAGATGCATATGTTGCTTGGCAACGCCTTCAGCCTGGCACCCCCGGACCATGACCCACCTTCCCCTCCTACCAAGTAAATTTGCTTTACATAATGTTTTTTTGATGCAAATCATGTTGCACATCTGAAGGTTTTTCAGTATTTTGCCCAGTAAGAGAAAATATCAATGTGCCTTCAGGCTGGATTGGAACTTTTTTTGTGTGTAAATATATGCAGAGTGTAAAAGTATTTAAAGTTCAAGCTTAACTTTCAGTAAGCTGGATAGCAAGTGGAAACCCAGGAGATCATTTGCAGTATGTTTCCTTCCTTTATGAGTAGGCGCCACCATCACCACCACCACGTCCACAGCGCCTATAACCCGTCGCACACCAGCCACTACAGTGATGGAGTGACGAGTGCCCCTGGTACCATGAACCATCCCTGTGGAAACAGGCAGAGAAGCCTAGGCTATGAGGATGTGCACCAGTGTAGCCTGCCAAAACCTGTGAGTACATACATGAAGTGGAATAATCAGTCCATTTTCAATATACCGCTTATCCTGTCCAGGGTGGTGGGGATCTGGAGCCTATCCCTGCTGACAATGGGGATAAGGCAGATTACAACCCAGACTGGGCGACATGCACGGCAGGTTAATGGAACAGTCTAAATTGTCCCCATGTGTGACTGTCAGTGCGAATGGTTGTTTCTCTATGTGTGCCCTGCGATTGGTTGGCAACCAGTTCAGGTTGTACCTACTGCCCAAAATCAGCTGGAATAGGTTCCAGCGCGCCCCGCAACCCTTGTGAAGATAAGCGCATCAGAAAATGGATGATTAGATGGATGGATGGATGGACAACCCAAACTGGTCACCAGTCAGTCACAGGGCACATATAAGAGACAGACAACTATTTGCACTGATACTGAGCGGATAAGTGAACCCACACTTTTTGCATGGGAGTCAGGCAACTGAAGTCCATCATCAGTAATATATTGTGATCGACTTTGGTGATCCACTGTAAATCATTAATATCAAGTTCACTTTATGGTAAAGTTAATGGTTTTTAGCCATTACATTAAATTATGTACAGTATATAATCACTATAACTATTGAAGTAGATCAGGTCAGGTGGCAGGATATTTGTGTCCAAATGTGGATGTGGTCATGTGGAAAATTCCTTTTATGCTATCAGTAAGTGCATTGCTGATTAAAAGGGAGAGGCTTTACTCAGATTAAAGCAACCAATGCATCATTACCAACGAGTACATTTGCACTACATCAGAATCAGAATCAGAATCAGAATCAGAATCATCTTTATTGGCCAAGTATGTAGAACACACAAGGAATTTGTCTCCAGTATAACACGCTGCATTAGTATCATCATAAACAAGAACATGACAAATATTTATGGAAGGACATTTCATAATGTAAGTGAACCGTAGTTTCAATTAGAGCTAAAGTGATCAGTGGTAGAATACAATACTATTACAGTTTGTACAGTTGGTGCAGAAAGTCATTGAACCATTGAACATATGAGTAGTATGTGGTATATAATCATATGTGGTATAGTATCTCTTGGGTTTTTGTATTGAGTCCAGATGTTCAACAAGGTATATCTTATGTGATGAATAAAATCAGAATTTATGGTACATGTATAAAGAGTCATGAAAATAATGCTACGTTTGCATTTGCAGGGTTTCCGGTTTACACAGCTCCCCGATATGGGCATCGGGTCTCCCCCACCGCTGGTCCCCTCAAGACCTCCGCCTGGACCTTCACTTCGACGGTATTACTTATCATGCCTCAGTGTAAAAATGGTTTCGAGCATGTCTGAGCACAGAGCGCCCATTTTTAACGAGCTCCAAGATGTCTCAAAGGGAGAATCCAGGCACCCTGCACAGGAAACTAATTTCAGCCCCCTGTAACCGGGATCTCATTCTTTAGGTCACGACCCACACCTCGTGACCATAGGTGAGGGTCGGACCGTAAATCAACCAGTAAATCAAGCGCTTTGGCGTAGCTCCTTCTTCACCATGACAGACCGATACAAAGTCTGCATCACAGCAGACGCTGCACCGATCCACCTGTTGATCTCCATACTGCCCTCTCTCATGAACAAGACCTCAAGACACTTAAACTCTTCCATTTGTGGTAAGATCTCATCCTCAACCCGGAGAGGGCACTCCAACATTTTCTGATCATCTACAAAAGGCAGAGATGCAATACTTCAGGTCACCAAACCGGACCCCCTCAAAGCCTCAGCTACACCTAGAAATTCTGTCCATAAAGTTTATGAACAGAATCAGTGACAAAGGGCAGCCTTAGCGGAGTCCAACCCTCACTGGAAATAAATCCAACTTAGTGCCGACAATGTGAACCAAAATCTGACATCAGTGGTATACACCATACTCTCGAAGCACCCCTCACAGAACTCCCCGAGGGACACGGTCAAACGACTTCTCCAAGTCCACAAATCACATGAAGACTGGTTGGGCGAATTCCCATCCACCCTCCAGGACCCCGCGAAGGTTGTAGAGCTTGTCCACTGTTCCATGGCCGGGATAAAAACCACACTGCTCCTCCTGAATCGCTGAATCTGCGACTCGACTTCCCGATGGACCCTCCTCTCCAGCACCCCTGAATAGACCTTACCAGGGAGGTGAAGAGTGTGATCCCTCTGGAGTCAGAACACACTCTGTGGTCCCCCTTCTTAAAAAGAAGGACCACCACCCCGGTCTGCCAATCCAGAGGCACTCTCCCCGATGACCAAGCAATGTTACATATGTCACCTAGCCCTAACGCAAATACATGCAGAAATACAACTATAGTATTATTATAGTATTATTTGACCTGATGTTCTGGGTGTACCACACCTGTCACCCTAAATTATGCCTGGCTCCAGAACCTCATGAACTTTACCAACACAAGATATCCAATTAATGGATGAATGTTTTTGCATATCCTAATTTTAGACTATAGGACCACACTTCAAAGACTTGTATGTGTATGTAAGTGTATATCCAAATGCATCATTGAGGATAATCACGCCATCACATAAAGACTTGCGGTGAAGAAGTGTGCTCAAGAGCGAACAGTGGAAAGAAGGTGCAGAATAGTAAGCAGCAGCATTTAAATGAATGCCAGCAGGATCAGGAAGGCAGACATGAAAGGAAATTACTAGGAAAAAAAATTCTGTCAATGGCCTTGTGTTGAGCATGTCTGCCTCACCTGGTGAAGACTCTAATGAGGACAAGCTTTGTAGAAAATGGATGGGTGGTGGACTTGTGCTGCTTAAAACAAGCATGTCACTTGGTTGGGGGCAAGACACTTAACTTACTATTTTACCTATTACTCGTCCTAACTAACCCCACCTGATACCTCACAGCAATACATCTTCTTTCCAGTTCGACTCCCGATGTTAGCCTGAAGCCTCGGGTGTCTGAGGCCTCAGATCTGCAGGACCAACAGCACAACGGCGCCCCCTACCTGCCACTATCTAGGACCACCTTCCCGGCTGTTACTGTTGATCAGTCCATCAGCACCTACTCAGGTAAGACAAGTGTTGAAAATAAATATGTATGTCAACTTTTTGAACGTATGACCATGCTGTTACTTTGTGAAATGTATCACATTTGGAATGCAGTAATTCCAAATGTCAGAAACTAGCTTTAATGGTTGGATGATTGTACGATCGTGGAAAAAAAACAAAAAACATGCACATGAACACGTCTACTTTCCTGTTCACCTGCTGTTGCCTATGGTATATAGTCATCTTTTTAGAGTCCCCAAAATAAGAAAATAAAACGTATTTGTTGAAATGCATAATTTGTCTTCATTCAAATTTGCTGGAAAAACAAAATTATCGAAAGGGCTGTAAAAGAATTGGAAAATGACACAGGGAAGAGCATATTAGTGTTGATAGTGATTTAATGATAACCCCCCAAAAAACAATCCATGTTTCTATGTCACAGGAAACCCAATAACAGCAGTGTATGCTATATCAGCTAACCATCCAGGCTACTCAGACTACTTCGTCATGTCACCACCATCTTCGTACCGTAGTCCATCCTGGATGTCCTACCCTCCTGAGCCAGAAGATCTTCCACGGCAGTGGAATGACCCGCCTGTGAGACACACATTTTGCTTGATTATTATTGTTCTGGTACATGATACTGGACACGATCCACTGTGAGCCCAGTGAATGAAGTAATTCTTCTACCTCTTCCCAGCAGAGCTCACGACACCTCGAAACCATCTGCTGAAGGCCCACCACCATCCCCAAGCGGAAGCAATCAGTAGCTCTGTGAGTATGATCACATTTACCACTGCCAAGTTTGCTGAGTGACACATTGAATGTGTGTTAGTTCAGTGTAATTTATTTAAATGCTCAATGACATCATGACATTTCTGATGTAACTCATATTGAGTGTCTGTCCGGTTGACAATGTAAGGGATGTCACAGTTAGGGTTTTTAGCCGCCGATACCGATCATCCATGAGTGGAATGGGCCAAAACATTGAGAAAAAAAAAGGTATTTGGATTGACTTAACACAAAAACGTACATCTGTTGCACATGAGTAAACCGATGTAATTTTTTTTTTCGGGTTTTCCTCAAAAATAAATAAATGCTAAGTGTCAATTTAATACATTTTAATAATGTGCAATCAACCTCACAACTCCTAGCTAACTTGTTCTGTTGATTTTGCATAACATTCAGATGAAATATGATACAACAAAAACAATGAAGAAAATAATCACGCAGACCGTTCTCACAAAAATTTACCTGTAGTATATTGGGCAAACATTAATACAGTTGGAGAAGGCATAAGCTCGTGTTGTGCAACTTTTCTGCATTACTGTCCTACTCCAAAATCCGATTATGTCCTGAGAATAATGTTGATTGAAAACACATAAGCCTGACTTACATTGTCACTGTCTGGGTCGCAGGTGTCTGTTTGGGTGGAAAGATGCGCTCTCTCTCTCTCTCTCTCTCTCTCTCTCTCTCTCTCTCTCTCTCTCTCTCTCTCTCTCTCTCTCTCTTTTCCTGGATCCTGTCTCAATTTGTTCTTCACCATTGGACTGCCGTCCTCCCACAGACTTTGTCCCTTTATCCATCTGCCCAGCTCTGCTTGCTGGACCTACAGCCCCGAGGCCTTTGTCATCAAGCCTTTGCTAAAACTGATCCGCTCCATATGTCCCCTCACCTGGTCACAGATCTGCAGCCATATTTCTCTGCTCCCTGAGCCCCTGACCTCACCAGGCCCACCGTGGGGCACTTCTGAAATAGCCTGGCTGCTGTGTGGTGAACATTGTACAGTAAAAGTCCCTCACATTACTATATGGAGCGTAAATGGAGTGAAGCAGTGCCTCTCACAACAGACGTATAGTGTGACCCTTCATCGGTCACACGGTAACTGTCACATGGCCAGCACGACACAGCACAATCTGCTCCAACGTCAGTCCGGTTGTGGACCAGGCAAGACCAGAAATGTAATCAGTTATTGACTTGACCCACGCTCATCTGGACCATCCTGGACTTGACCCTGAAGTCCACCACACAGCCAGGAGAGCCAGGCTGGAATAAAACTCTGTTTATTTCTTTCTTTCTTTGTTTTTTTATTGAGTCCAAATGTCTTTGTGAAACTTCTGCCGCTGGTTATTGTGTGTTTTAAACTTAAGTGAGAGAAATCAAAAGAAAAATAGAAAAAAACATTGTCTTGATTGTCTCGATTTTGGGTTTTAGATAGGTGCTTTTGTCTTTACATTTGTGCATTGATTATTGTATTAATGCGAGTGTTTACTCACTCACTGTATTTCAAGGCAAAAAAAAAAAACAGAGCAACGGCAGCTTTGTGGTCCACATTTCTGTACTAAAAGATTCATTCTTTTTTATTTCTCTGAGTGAACAGTGAAAACATGAATTACACACAAAGCTCTGTCTGTCATTTGCTTTTGAAGATTTGTCTGTTAACAACCAGGCCAAATTTGAATCTCACTCTGAGAGTTGTTTAACTACTGCGACGACAGGTGTTCTAGAAAACATTCGCCATGTGCGTCGGATTTGAAGTGAAGACCTACCACCGTTATATCGAACCACAAGTATTTTGGGTAGGAAAAAAATCCATTGACATAAAAGATGTCTACTTTGTAAGGATTTTTGCTTATTTTGGTCTGAAAGAGAAGACCGGTTGGCTGGATATTTAGTCACTGCACTAAGTTGTACCGCTGTTCAGGTCACCTTCTGGTACTGGAGAAGCTGTACATGTACCATTTTAATGTAGTGTATATAGCAGAGGATTTATTGAGGAAATTTATGCAATGTTGGAGAGATTCTTTTCTTGGCATTGTTTGAATGAGTTGTTCACCACATTTATGATGGATTTTTTTGTTTTTTTAATGAAACTCATTGACTTTGTGAAGGATGTACACATTTCAACATCTCATCATATTGTTTACTTCAACATGATTACCCTAGAGACCACATGATTTATGACATCATGAAAAAATGATGGTCCACAAGGAGTTGAGTTCTGACTGGCATACAGCAAAATAGGCTTGTAAAGTCTCTCCTCTCAAAGCTATTATAGCCATACAAGTCAACATATTACAATCATTTGTACAAGAATGTCACAGTCAAAATACTGACTCGTATTGTCTCTGTGGAGAACTAAATCCTGAGGACTCTGGACTGCAAAGAGCTCCTAATCAGCCAGATGGTCGCCAAAGGAGATAATAGCCATACTTTCTTCGCAAAGTGGAAATAAAATAGCCAGTATATACAATGCTTTGTCATCAAATGCCAAAAGACCACTAAAAGAGAGTACACCAGATAGCGGTTGACAAGGCAAGTGAGAGGAATGCCCACTAGAGCTAAATAGTAAAAAAAAAAAAGAGAGAGAAACCTATTTAATAGTTTAAAATGAAATTAGCACTTTTTGAAAAGTCTGGCAAAATCAATGCAAAAATGCTATTGTATAGCATTCCGTTTCTAAAGGAAATTGTATTATGTACAGGTAGTCACATATAGTAAATGCACAACCATAGCATTGGTTATCTTAAATCGTGAGTCATAATATGAACATTAAATATACAAATACTGTACACATACAATATACAAATTTTGCAATGCAAATATTGCACAACACACAAACACATATATATCCTTAATCATATTAAAATATTTGCCCATCCAAAGCTAACAGTAACCACAAAATGCCTATGCATGGTATTTACAGCTGAAGTTGTTTCTTGGAGCGTTGTGAGTGAGCTTGGAATATTCCAAAGTGTCAAGGAAAATGTCAAACTAAACTAAAACGCAAAGACAAATAAATCTAGGGATATTTGCAATCAATCGAGCTATTACAAGTTGACGAGCAACCATTGTCACGTCATTCTTCATTTAATTTATTCAAGTGGTGTTTACACGTTTACGGTAATCATTTGAGGAAGGATAATTGATGCAATGCTAATGATGAGTAGATGTGCAATGTATGTGCTTTACACTGGTTGCGGCGAGATGCGTTTATTTAAGACGGACTGGGAGGAACAGAATATCAACCGATTTTTCTCACGGTTTTTTTGGGGGGGCGGGGTTCATATATTTTTGCTCTGACGTCATGGCGTCACTCTGGTTGTTGATGTCACAGTGACATAGAATGCTGTTGGATGTAGTCATGCAGAAAAGTTTTGGTGAATTCAAACAATAAAGAAGAATTACATTTCTTTCGAGTTGTTCTTTTCATTTTGTTTTTCACAGTCGACCTTAGAGGACCACTAGAGGGAAGCATTCGCAAATAGAAAGGACTTCAGCTCCCCCTCGCATCGTTGTTTCCTTTTCCGTTGTCAACTACAAAGAGTGAACTCCGGTCATTCAAAGGTGTACTGTCCTGATTAAATTTCAAATAATCCGTGAACAAAACACAGAAACATGCCCCTGCTTTGTAAATTATCGCTGTCCTGAGACAAAATAAGATGTAGCTGAATTGAAAGTGATTGATAAATAAATATACCAAATAGTTGTTGCACACCCCTTAAATCATTCATGTCTTGATGACCAGCTTGCATTCCAAATGTAATTGATAAAATAAGTTTCAAATCAAGCTTTTTTTCTCCTCTATTTGGGAGAGCTAGGGCAATTTTGTCTATGTCTGCCTACTAGGTGTTGTACAATCATTTTGTTGTTAATTACTCACTCAGCCACACTCTCATTTTCTCCTCGTCCATCCAGCCCTTTTGATTGGCCTTAACGATGACTGCGACTGGAATGTTTCTTTTAGGCAGTGTAATGGGCAGTTTCTGTACATTGCCATAGCAACCACGCACAACAGTAAAACGATTAATTGATCACTCTATATTGTCCCTAGGTGTGATTACGAGTGTGCATGGTTGTTTGTCGATGTGTCCCCTGCAATTGGCTGGCAACCAGTTCAGGGTGTACCCCACCTACTGGCTAAAGACGCCCGCGACCCTTGTGAGGATAAGCAGCTCAGATAATGGATGGTGCATTTGCACCATTGTGGGAAAAAACGTAGTGTTTTCCTAGCCCATGCTCACGGCACCCCTATTTGCTTCAAATTCCGGGCAGTAGCGCGTTATGACTTTGACAACGTCAAACTCTTCAAAATATACTCATTCTCTGCTGAAATGAGTGAGTATCAATGAGTGTAGACTTTACTGAGCTCTCATGATGGGCTAACGGTGTTGACAAAAGCAAAGCAACTTGTCAACCCAGTTCGGATTACCTGTATTAGCAGGTAGTGTGTGTTTACAATATGCCTAGTGAGGACTTTACGAAGAATAAAATAAGAAGAAAAATAAAAAATAGTGGTAAGAAGGAAAAGAGAAGAAAATAATAGAAGAGATAACAGAAAATGGAGAAACGTAGTGACAATCTGGAGAAAAGTGGGTCAAAGATCGGCCAGGTTACCGGCAGCTGAAGAGAATTTACATTTAAAAAACCAGAAGCCATTCATTTACGAATGAGATTGCACTAGTTTACATGTTCAGATATGAAGATTTGAATGAAGCAAAATAACATGCTTTTTCTCTCAAATATATTGTTATAATCATTTGTTTCAGATGCACTGTGATTATTTTCTGTATAAAAATTAATTTGGTGTTCAAAAAATCTTTTTTCAAACTTGAGTTTTATAAAAGAGGGGGTCGTCTTATAATCAGGGCCTTCTCATATTCGGGCCAATACGGTAATAGTTTTAAGTTACATTTCTTCACCTGAAGGCAAGAGCAACATTAATTCTATCCTGAATAGATGATTAATACATTGTACATCTAACCAAACCTTAAAGAGTTTCTCCTGGCAAAGAGTTACTGAAAACAATTTTAAATGGAGGCATAGGCGTTTTTTTATAATTCACCTTTTAGGACAGGGGTGGGCAAACTTTTTGGCTCGGGGGCCACATTGATTTCTAAATTTGACAGGTGGGCCGTGTCAGGACAAGATACGGTACATATAAAAAAAAATTATATGTTGACAGTCCATACCAAACATCAACAGAACAAGTAGTCCCATACCTTTTTTTTTTTTAATGAGAACAGTGAAACAACTATGGTATATGTCCTGTATGAAGGTTCAAGTATGTGAGCAACATACATCTGACAACACAAGCAACAAAGTGCAACAATATATTGGCCAAAAACTGCAGCAAGCAGTACAGGTATATGACAAAATATAACAAAGTTAGGACCATTTGCTACAAAATGAGTGTAAGAGACCTGGTGGCTTTTCTTTCGACTCACTCATTGTCTCTGACTTGACCTCCCCTCGATCACCACACATGACAGCGTTGCTCAGCTGATGTCGCGTAGCGAACTTTTGAAGCCAGATACGGGACGCTTCGAAGTCTTCTATGCTCATAGTTAGCGCTCTGGGACTCGCTTACTCTCTTTTTAGCGGTCCAGTTTGCGGAATGTTTTTAGCACGATAGCAGTCAAACCATTCCAGGAAACGTTTATTTACTCGACTGTCCGTCGAGCCGCAAGCAATTCACTCTGGGCATGGAAATAGCCAGAATCGGACTGAGCACAAATCACTTTCTCGTTTTCAAAGTCTTGTAGATTTGAGTCTTGCAGACTCCAAGCGTCTCCTGAATGTTTCGTACTTTGTAACCCGCTTCGTTTAATCAGATACACTTCACTTTCTCTTCCGTGGCCATTACTGTACCTTTTTGTTGATCATGCCATGATCGACAGGACGTGAAAATGTTCGCAATTGCAGTAAAACTCACTGCAACAAAGAGTCACTTGCATGTCGCTGTTTTGGATCCAATGAAAGAAAATAGCGGCGCGGACACACTTATTCCGTCGTATCAAGCGGGAGTTGCTTGAGTTGGCGCTACTGCTGGCTTCCGTATCGTCTCCCCCTCCCTCCCTGTGCTCTGCAACTTCAATTAACTGCGCCACCTGGCGTTGAAATGCCTGTCATTACAAGTCCAAATGAAATGAATGCAATCATTTATATCGAACCTTAATTGTGCTGTGTAGCAACCTTCGGCGGGCCGGATTAAAAAGCCCAACGGGCCGGATCCGGCCCGCGGGCCGTAGTTTGCCCACCTCTGTTTTAGGAGAATGCATTGAATGTCACTGAATATGTGGATCTGCTATATTCGGAATAAAGTCCACAAGGCACAGTCTGTGCTTTGAGACATCTACAATCAACATCATTAACCAAAATATTGGTCTTGTATTTGAGGCATGAGTATTTTGTTGTTGTTGGTTCAGCTGCATTGCAGTTATGTCGATTTTTTAAGACTTTGGCGCACAGTAGAAATGATGTGCCTGTGTTCTCCGAAACCAAAAAAAGATGTCGCAGGTCAATGGCGGCCTCATAATCCTGACCATAATATTGATCAGTAAAGGCCATGATGGCTGCTCCTTGGGACATTGTGACATACGGGTGCCAATTATTACAAAATCACTTTAATTCATTGACCTTGAGCGACATCTGCGCCCAATAGAGTCGCATTGTATCTGTGTGCGTCACAGTGTTGTCTAAGGAAGGAGCCTTTGGCAAGAGGAAACAGCTGTGAAGAAAACAGAAAACAACTGCTTCCGGCAATGAAGGATTTATGACAGTGAATTAGGCCATTGTGGTGTGAGTATGGGTTATAAAAGTAAACAGGAACAAACACTGAAATGGTTTAAGAGTGGAAAGAAAATTACAGGAAGTGGGAGAATAATTCTTCTGGAGAGAAGAAAGTGAATTACATCCACAGTTTGCCTCTTAACAATATGAACTCAACGTCCCCTTAGCCCAGGGGTGGGCAAACTTTTTGGCTCGGGGGCCACATTGATTTCTAAATTTGACAGGTGGGCCGTGTCAGGACAAGATACGGTACATATTTAAAAAATGTATATGTTGACAGTCCATACCAAACATCAACAGAACAAAAGCATGAAAGTATTCCCATCCCTTTTTTTTTTAATGAGAACAATGAAACAACTATGGTATATGTCCTGTATGAAGGTTCAAGTATGTGAGCAACATACATGTGACAACACAAGCAACAAAGTGCAACAATATATTGGCCAAAAACTGCAGCAAGCAGTACAGGTATATCAAACCATTCCAGGAAACATTTATTTACTCGACTGTCCGTCGAGCCGCAAGCAATTCACTCTGGGCATGGAAATAGCCAGAATCGGACTGAGCACAAATCACTTTCTCGTTTTTCAAAGTCTTGTAGATTTGAGTCTTTCAGACTCCAAGCGTCTCCTGAATGTTTCGTATTTTGTAATCCGCTTCGTTTAATCAGATACACTTCACTTTCTCTTCCGTGGCCATTTCTGTTCCTTTTCATTGATCATGCCATGATCGACAGGACGTGAAAATGTTCGCAATTGCAGTAAAACTCACTGCAACAAAGAGAGTCACTTGCATGTCGCTGTTTTGGATCCAATGATTGAAAATAGCGGCGCGGACACACTTATTCTGTCGTATCGAGCGGGAGTTGCTTGAGTTGGCTATACTGTACTGCTGGCTTCCGTATCGTCTCCCCCTCCCTCCCTGTGCTCTGCAACTTCAAGTAACTGCGCCACCTGGCGTTGAAATGCCTGTCATTACAAGTCCAAATGAAATGAATGCAATCGTTTATATCGAATCTTAATTGTGTTGTGCACCAACCTCCGGCGGGCCGGATTAAAAAGCCCAACGGGCCGGATCCGGCCCGCGGGCCGTAGTTTGCCCACCTCTGCCTCCGCCCCTCTGGGCTTTTCTCTTACATTCAGATTTTTAGTCTGATGCCTCCTAGTAATTAACTTTCAGGCTCAATCTTCATCTCTTTATTTCTGTTCTTTCCCTCCTTCTACCCATTTGTCTAATTTCCACTGCTTTCCTGCTGAGAGCCCATCAATATCTGTGACATTATCACATTGGCTCTTTCAGACGGCAGAGCAACACAAGGAAAATGAGGATCCACCACATGCAGAGCGGGAGATGTCATATCAATAGTAATTAGAGCTGTGAACAGAATAAATAAAAAAAGGAGCAATCCTGGGTACCAAAGAGAGACATACAATTTAATGGTAATACTATCCATTTTACGATAAAAATCATGAATGGAAAACACCTAAAGAGGATTTCATTTACCGGTATATTAAAACCAAAGTACACGCTTCACAAAGATAACATAATTTTGTATTTCTCTTTTTAGCAAAGGAAATGGTTTATATTTGGACTAGAAGACAGGATTCCCGTTCTTTTTTTTACCAGTTGTAATCCAACATATAAGGAAAGCAAAAACATTTATTGAACACTTATGAAATACAATTGTGTTGTGACTCGCTTGTTGTGTTTAAAAAGAGGGTTAAAAATATAGTACTATAAATATATATCATTCATGTATAGACATGAGACAGCCCGGTAGTCCAGTGGTTTGCGTGTCGACCTCACAGTGCAGAGGTACCGGGTTCCATTCCATTCCAGCTCCGGCCTCCCTGTGTGGAGTTTGCATGTTCTCCCGGGCCTGCGTGGGTTTTCTCTGGGTTCTCCGGTTTCTTCCCACATTCCAAAAACATGGATGGCAGGCTGATTGAACACTCTAAATTGCGATTGGAAAATGGATGGATGGATGTATAGCATACCTGTCAACTAGAGCTAAGATCGGTCCTAAAAAATCGAGCCCAACTCGACCGGGCCCGAGGGTATTTAAACCCGACCCGGCCCGAGCCCGATCACTTAACTTGATATGCAGACCCGAGCCAGAAGCAAACCCGACATTTCATATTTTATTTGTGAGGACTCGGGAGGAGGAGGGGTGATTTCTGTTAACAAAGCCTGTCTTTTGTAATGAAATCTAAGTTAAACAAGACTATAAACATTTTCATCTCTTATATTTCTGTTTCTGAAGAGGTTACATTAACCAACAATTTCCCATCATTGACGGATTTTTTTTAAGAGTGGACGGGGAATATTTAAGGCCGTCCGTCATTTTGAGGGGTTGAAAATCGGGCCGTAACCCACAGCAGCTGTATGTCCTTAAGAATCTATCACGGCACTTTAAGAGAGAGAAGCAGAGAGACAAAGACGAACACTGACGGGAGACAGGAAGGAGTTCTTTGAATTGTCATTGCAAGATTTTAGTACAGTACGTGTTGTGATGAGGCGACTTCAGGGTTTTTTTTTTGCGAACCACGGTCTCTCATGGCCAAAACAATTCACGGCCTCGAAAAAAAAAAAATCAGCGAGAGAGAAACCCGACCCGACCCGAAGCAATGATTGATCATCTTAGGCCTGACCTGACCCGGGGTCGGGTTGGATCGGGCTCGGGTTCGGGTGGCCCGATCTTACCTCTACTGTCAACCTCGGCTAATAGCTGCCCTTATAAATGATTACGATTCCCCTTACAAAGCAACAAAAAACCTTACAACGGTTTACTGCGAATGCGCACATCATGCTTTATCAATCCTACCGTACACAGCGATGAAAAAAAAAATATGATTAAGGATTACTTTAATTGCTGGTTTGCCGTGACAATAGTAGCGATCGACGACGGCATTGTCTTTGGCTACCAGCAGGTGAGACGATCTGGATTTGAACCAAAATGGTTCACAATTTTCAAAAAAAAGTTGTAATACGGCGTAGATGATTTGAAATGATTTAAAAAACGTATAAAATATGGGGAAAACGTACAAGTTGACAAGTATGGTATAGACACGAGAAACTGCAGTGAATCTACAGTATTATTCTAGGGGTTTAGTTAATGAATAGGATTATCCATAGACATGTATAAAGGGGCATGTCTGTTCAGATTTTCCTTTTTTTTTCTATTTAGAGCGAATATATTGAATAATGGGTCTATGAGTCGCGCTCGTACAGTTATTTGAAATATGTAAAGAGAAGTGTTGCTTTTTGTTCTCATTTGGGATAGATACTTGTACAAATTTATAAATAACCGATTTGTGTATTAACATGATATCACGATTTAATGAGAGAACAAAGGGTAGGACTAGAAAAGTTTTTGTATTTCTTCCTACACCCTTTGAGCTGTATGTATTGTACTAAACGTAGATATATATTGATATTTTTTTACTTTGATTTAGTTTTTTTATGTCTTTCATGTTGTGTATATATGTTCAATAAATCAAGTCAAAATAAAATATCAGCACCATGGTCATCAGTTGGAAAAGGGTGGAGTGTCCTCTCTGGGTTGGATCTTAGGGTCTTGTTCATGAGGGAGAGCAGGATGGACTGAGAAATCGACAGGCAGATACATGGGTGCAGTGTCTGCAGTGATGCAGACATTGTATCAGTCTGTCGTGGAGAAGAAGGAGCTGAGCCCAAAGGCAAAGCTCTCGATTTACCAGTCGATCTGCGTTCCCACCCTCACCTATGGTCACGATCTGTGGGTTGTGACCGAAAAAATGAAATCCTCGATACAAAACGGCTGAAATGAGTTTCCTCTGCAGTGCGTCTGGGCTCTCCCTTAGCGATAAGGTGAGAAGCTCAGTCACCCGGGCGGGTCCGGTACCAATTACCGTAAATTCCGGACTATAAGCCGCTACTTTTTTCCCAAACTTTCAACCCTGCGGCTTATACAGTGATGTGGCTTATTTATGTAATTTCTCTAACGGCCGCCAGGGGCGCTCGAGTAGAAAAGGTAAGATTAAGACCGGTCTTTATGACACTGTTTAATTCCGACACTGAGGACGCTGACTTCGATGGCTTCAGTTCACAGGAGGAAGATGAAGACGGCTCACCGTGATTTTTACAAGTACCGGTATGCTCTTTTACCAGACCTGTTATACTGTGTTGCTATTCTGTTGCTAGCGTGTTGTTACCATGTTGCTACAGTTTTACTGCCGCGTCACAGGCACCGTTTGGGAAGAAAGTTATATTATTATTATTGTTAAGTTATATTATTAAAACTTTGAAAACTCTCTCTGTGTACCGTCTTTCTTTGTAAATATGTTTACATGTTTTAATGTTGGCACATGCGGCTTATACACAGGTGCGGCTTGTGTATGTACAAAATTGGTTTTCCTCTAAAAATGTAGTGGGTGCGGCTTATAATCAGGTGCGCTCTATAGTGCGGAAATTACGGTAACCGCAAAAAATGAGGGGTTACTGTGATGTGCTTTTCGGCCATTGTCATCTGAACCTTGAGCAGGTATAGTATAACTGATATTGAAGCCTAGGGCATGTATAATGTAGTAAAGTATACAGTATTGAAAAAAATATGCACCAAACGTGATGAATGGGCTAGTAGTCTGTCTGTCATCGCTTTGCAACGTGTAAAAATACCAATTGTCAAGCAAGAATGTGACCTCTGTCGTTTGTTATCTTGAGCTTTTTAATAGTCACTTAGCAGAGCAAAACACGACTCTCTGTAACAACAGCTTATAACCCAGGCTACTACAGTACTCCAAAATACAAATATCTAGCCCATTTGAAATGTGTCTCTTCAACATGCCTCCTTGACAGAATTACTACCATACTTTATATTAACTGGTGCTTTGGCATCTTAGAATGTTACTGAAAGAGCACAAAAATGAAGAGCCACACATAGGTGAGTGTTTTGTTTTATATATATATTATATGGCTCTCACTGAAATACATTTCCAAATATTTTGCTTTTATGGCTCTCTTAGTCAAAAAGGTTTTATTCTCTCTTCTGCTCTCTCTCTCTCTCTCTCTCTCTCTCACACACACACACACACACAAACACACACACACACACACACACACACACACACACAACACAAACCCTTTTTAAAAAAATTGAATATCATAGAAAAGTTCAATTATTTCCAGAATGTCATGCAAAAAGTTACGCTTACATAGATTTCGATTCAGAGCCCACAAATTAAACAATTTCAAGTTTTTATTTGTTTATTTTTGCATCATTTGGATTTCCAGCTCATAAAATCTCCCAAAAGAGGAATTCGAAAAAATAGAACGCTGTTGAAAAATTAGCCTAAATTTTACGAGGCATGATTGTTTTAAGAGGAGTGTCACAGGTGTCATTAAGCCTGATCTCATCCGAAACATAGTGTGTGTGTGTGTGTGTGTGTGTGTGTGTGTGTGTGTGTGTGTGTGTGTGTGTGTTCGTGTGTGCGTGCATGTGTGAAAACTATGGAGCACTTATGGAGGCAGATAGTTTGTCCTTGATGTTTCATTTCTAGAGAAAACAGGTCATTCAAAAGTACTGTCTTTCAGGTGGATTTAGAAATATGATAAGACAGGAAGCAAAAAATTGATGACTTTGCTTTGGGATGACACTAGACAATTTCAAACTGCAAAGCTATTGAAAACACTATAAGCCTGTGAGGCCTTGAGCTTTTATAGAGCTAATAAAGCATGACAAGTAGGTGGCCCCAGAAAGGCTGACATCACTTCAGCATCTAAATCGGCATACACAAACTTGTGTGCAAAAGTGGAATTTTATTGGGATTGTGATGACAATCCAAAGCAGTGATTAAAGAACCAATGCAGTGAAATGTGGCCTTATGAGTTCACAAGGAACAAGATTATTGTGTTGTATTGTGTTTTCAATTTTTTATATTTG
Source organism: Hippocampus mohnikei (assembly GCA_026261675.1). Taxonomy (NCBI): domain Eukaryota; kingdom Metazoa; phylum Chordata; class Actinopteri; order Syngnathiformes; family Syngnathidae; genus Hippocampus; species Hippocampus mohnikei. The sequence continues at coordinate 2,733,109 of JAKGUB010000350.1, read as the reverse complement.
CATTGCAATTTTCCGCAATGTCTGCTTTGTTGCAATTCAGTATAGCCAAAATGTGTGTTTTGTCCCTGGTCATTTAATTTAGGGAGGGCATCCAAATAGGTGCTGGCTTTTCAATCCGTAAAATATATTTTTTTTCTGTCATGTGTCTCCAGACTTATCAGTCTCGATTTCATTAGAACCACTAATCCCCCCCGACCCCAACTGGTATATTCTGTCCATGTCAAATTTTCCATTATGTTTCCAAGCTTCTCCAGCCCCTTTTGCATCTGTGCTCAGGGTGTGGTCTTGTCTGTATCCCTCCTCATCGCTAATTCATCTCACCTGCATCGGTGCAGAAGCTCACGCCACACCTGGCTCCTCACCAAGAGTCTCTCATCCTATTGACTTACGGTAACTGCTGTGGCAGCTACTCTTTTGGCAAGCCTGTTTAGTCAGTGCCCAATTTATTCCGTTGTTAGGACTCCTGGCAGCGTTCTACTCTTTGCATCTTGTCTCCACATGACACTTAAGCCTGCTCTCCGCACGGCTGAGCTGTCAACATGATACTCTGTCCTCTACGTTTTACATCTGGTGACCAGATTTGTACCTTTTGTTCAAATTAAGAACAGCAACACTAACATGAATCATTAGAAGAGGATAGAAGGCACATGGATTGTGGAGGAAATTGAATCCCAAAGGCCACAAGGGTGGGAGTGATTCACAGGTTAGCATTGCGCTACCTTAGTTCTTGGTCAGTCAGACAATGAAACCAGACAGAACATGACTTTGCATTACCTTTTTCAGCTTCAAGTATCCCACCGGTTGTGTCTTGGCTAAACATCTTGAATGTTAAATTTGAAAAACTTGCAGATTAAATTGCAAGGTCAGTTTTTGTTTCATAAATGGGCCCATTGATTTTTTTCTGTTTTGTTGAAGGGAACAGGAAAACAATTGACATTTGCATTCAGGAAAGCAAAATATGGAACAAATTATTAACATAAATAAACATAAAACAAAACCCATGACTGCAACCACCCGACCTCCTGTTCTCCTGAAGGTACAGGTTGTTGTCAAAATTGTCAATGGAAATCAGAAATAACGGAGTGCATTTCATAATGGAGACATCGCTTTGTCAGTGGCAGACAAGGGGCAACCAAATCTTACTTGATTGCGACTCACAGTTTCTTAAAGCAAATGTTATCTTTTTGAGGTGGAGAGTCTTAAATTGTTCACTGAGCCTCAACCTAAAATTAGGGGTTATTTTTCCAAAATAAACAAGTTTTTTGGGTGTAATCATGCCATCGGCAATAAGTTGACGCTGCACTGTCTTGAAAGTAGACATCGAGCCTGAATGATTGAATACAATTAAGATGGGGTCGGTTAAAGGTGGATATTCAGAACATCAGAAAACATCTGAAATACGTGCGTTCAAAATGTAACTTTGGACAAAGGGTGAAGCAATAGAGGAGGGTCGTCTCCGCCGATTTGCGTTTGTCACATTGCGATATATCTGGAAATATCTTATGGAGTTTCGATTTTGAATAGTTGAGGTGATGAATCACTCGGAAATTGAATGGCATAATTCCTCAAATTAATAGAGCGGGCATTAACTTTAGTAAGGCTTTTTCCACAGATCATATTAGGGATGTTCGTACCCATTTCATCTTCCCACACAGTTTTGATTTGAGTATTGTCAGGAAGGTGGGTTGATAGCCATCAAGAAGTCGTAATAACGTGACGGTTTTTGATCAAAGTGCATCTTAATCTGGCCAAAATTGGTTTTCTCTAAAAATGTAGTGGGTGCGCTTATAATCAGGTGCGCCAGGAATGTCATGGTAATCGCAAAAACGAGAGGGGTTACTGTGATGTGCTGCCATTACCTGAACCTTGAGCAGGTATAGAGAACTGATACAGCCTAGGCATGTATAATGGTAGCATACAGTAGTTGAAAAAATATGCACCAAAATGATGAATGGGCTATAGTCAGTCTGTCATCAGCTGCAGTAACGTAAAAATACCCAATTGTCAAGCAAGAATTGTCTCATGTTTGTTATCTTGAGCTTTTTTCTTAATAGTCACTAGCAGAGCACAAAACACGACTTCTCCGTAATAACAACAGCTTTATAACCCAGGTTACTACAGTAATTCCAAAATACAAATATCAGCCCATTTGAAATGTGTCTCTTCAACATGCCTCCTGACAGAATTACTAACATACTTTATATTAACTGCGTTTGGCATCTAGAATGTTACTGAAAGAGTACAAAATGAAGAGCCACACATAGGTGAGTGTTTTGTTTATATATATATATTATATATTCTCACTGAAATACATTTCCAAATATTTTGCTTTATGTCTTCTGAATAAAAAAGGTTTTATTCCTCTTCTGCCTCTCTCTCTCTTCTCACACAGGCCACACATCGCATTAAACACACACAAGACACACACACACACAAACTCCTTTTAAAAATTGATATCATAGAAAGTTCAATTATTTCCAGAATGTCATGCAAAGTTACGCTACATAGATTTTATCAGAGCCCACAAATTAAAATATCAATTTCAAGTTTTTATTTGTTTATTTGCATCATTTGATTTCAAGCTCATAAAATCTCCTGTAAAAGAGTGAATCGGAAAATAGAAACGCTGTTGAAAACAGAATATAAATTTAGCTTAGGCATGATTGTTTTAAGAGAGGTCACATGTGCACACATAAGCCTGATTCTCATATCCGAAACATAGTGTGTGTGTGTGTGTGTGTGTGTGTGTGTGTGTGTGTGTGTGTGTGTGTGTTCAAAGTGGCATGTGTGAAAAGTCTTGAGTGGAGCACGGTATGGAGGGCATAGTTTGTCCTGATGTTTCATTTTCTAGAGAAAAATAGTCATCTGTTTTAACATCTTCAGGTGGATTGAGAAAATAAGAAAAGACAGAAGCAAAAATTGATGACTTGCTTGGGATGACATCAGACACCCCCAAACTGCAAAGCTATTGAAAACACTATAAGCCTGTGGGAGGCCTTGAGCTTTATAGAGCTACTAAAGCATGACAAGTAGGTGGGCTCCAGAAAGGCTGACATCACTGTATCTAAATCACACAAATCCTAGTGCAAAGGTGGGAATTTTATTGGATTAGAGCGATAATCCAAAGCAGTGATTAAAAGAACCAATGCAGTGAAATGTGGTCTTCCTTATGAGTTCACAAGAACAAGATTATTGTGTTGTATTGTGTTTATTTTAATATTTGCATTGTAATTCTTCGTAATGTCTGCTTTGTTGCAATTCAGTATAGCCAGTGCAGTGACCGTGGTGTGTGTGTGTGTGTGTGCAAAGGTGTGTGTGTGTGTGTGTGTGTGTGTATGGTCCTCAGTCATTTAATCAGTCTGACTAATAGAACCACCAACCCCCCCGACCCCAACTGGTATATTCTGGTCCATGTCAAATTTTCCATTAATTTTCCAAGTTTCTCCAGCCTCTTTTGCATCTGTGCCATGTTAGGTGTAGTCCTGTCTGTATCCTCCTCATCAAGCGTAACTATTCACACCTGCATCGGTTTAGAAGCTCACGCCACACCTGCCTCACCAAGAGTCTCATCCTATTGACTTAGCGCAATCAGCTGTGGCAGCTACTTTGGCAAGCCTGTTTAGTCAGTGCCTGGGTCTATTCCGTTGTTAGACTCCTGGCAGCGTTCTAGCCTTTGTATCTTGTCATATGACACTTTAAGCCTGCTCCACGGCTGGAGCTGTCAACGAGATACTCTGTTCCATGTTTTACATCTGCAGACTAGATTTGTACCTTTTTTGTTCAAATTAAGAACAGCAACACTAACATGAATCATTAGAAGAGATAGAAGGTAATATGCATTGTGAGGAAATTGAATCCCAAAAGTCATTGGTGGTGGGAGGATTCACAGGTTAGCATTGCGCTACCTAGTTCTTGGTCAGCGACAATGGAACCAGACAGGAACATGACTTGCATTACCTTTTTCAGTCACAAGTATCCCACCGGTTGTGTTCAGTTTAAACATCTTGAATGGGGAAATTTGAAAAACTTACTGCAGACGCTAAATTGTGCCGCTTGTTTCATAAATGGGCTCTATTGAATCTTGTTTTGTTGAAGCTGAACAGGAAAACAATTGACATTTGCATTCAGGAAAGTTAAAATATGGGAATACCATACATTACATAAATAAACATAAGGGAAATTTCATGACTGCAACCACCAACTCTGTTCTGAAGGTACAGGTTGTTGTCAAAATTGTCAATGGAAATCAGAAATAACAGAGCGCATTTCATAATGGAGACATCGCTTTGTCATGAGGACAACGAAACCAAACTTATCAGATTGCGACCTCACAGCTTTTAAAGCAATGTTATCTTTTTGAGGTAGAGTCTTAAATTGTTCATTGAGCCTTGAACCTAAATTAGGGGTTATTTTTCCAAATAAACAAGTTTTGGTGTAATCGTTATCGGCAATAAGTTGACGCTGCACTGTCTGGAAAGACAGACGAAAGCCTGAATGATTGAATACAATTAAGATGGGTCGTTAAAGGTGAATATTCAGAACATCAGAAAACGCTCCGAAATACGTAAGTGCTCAAAGGTAATGTAACAACTTTGGACAGTAGGAGGGTCAAGCCTCCGCCGATTGTGTTTATTATACATACAGGTGGTGTGTGTGATATATATCTGGAAAGACATTCTATGGAGTTTCTGATTTTGAATAGTTGAGGTGGATGAATCACCCGAGAAATTGAATGGCAGCACAATTCCTCAAATTAATAAAGGGCATTAACTTTAGTAAGGCTTTTTCCACAGATCATATTAGGGATGTTCGTACCCATTTCATCTTCCCACACAGTTTTGATTTGAGTATTGTCAGGGAAGGTGGGTTGATAGCCATCAAGAAGTCGTAATAACGTGACAGCTTTCGATCAAAGTGCGTCTTAATCTGAAAGTCAGTTGGGACTGTCAGGAGTCAGGTTGTATCAATGAAAACTAGGTTGCTGCTCATTAATTGTAAAATTAAAGCCAAAATGTAAACCTTTGGTATCCCCTATTGTAATTTCAGACCCCCGCTAAAAGAGGGTTTTGACATAGGACAAAACAATTATGTGAGGAGCAGACAATTAGCTGGTGGAGCACAAAATGTTCTCCTGTTGCTTCTCGAAATGTCAACCCAATTAATGTCTTCCATGGTTGACACTTGGCTAATATTATATCAAAGCTGCCTTGAAAAAGAAGCCCACGTTCTCATTAGGATGGCCAGTTGGATGATTCTTTCTTTCTTGTTGATTTAGCTGCTTCCAACCCATCCCTTTTCTATATGTCTTGTCCTCATTAGAGTTGCGGGCGGACTGAAGCCCATTCTAGCAGACTTTGAGTGAGAGGAGCGGGTACGCTCTGGACGGGTCACCAGTCAATTCCAGGGTCTACCTCCTTGTCTGAAAGTCAGATGCCGCAGACAAGTGCAAATTAAACTTTTGGCTTTTACCACGCTCGTGTCATTTTCTGCTCTCGGCTGTCACTCAGTCTTCCTTCCTCCTCCTCAAATCTGGATTGTTTTATTTTTAGTCTATTTCTCATCTAACTCTCAGGAGTACTACCAATACTGCCCCACACCGCTTGTTAAACTTGAGTGACAGTGAACGTTTTGTGTTGCGCATCAGAGCCGTATGTAAGTGTGCTCTTTCATGTTCTACCCAGTTTGTCACAAATCATTCATTATGTTTGACGAGTATGATTGCAAGCTGTGTACACTCACCTTCCTTGGAAATATGTTTTCCTAATTTGTCGATGTATAAATATATGCATCTTTAACCAGGCTCCAGTGAGATAGATGAGTATGAGAGTGATAGGTCCGCTCTTACTGAGAGACTTTATGTTCTCAGTAAAGGCAGTTCAAAAGGCAACTATGTCTTTGGCTTTGCATTGTATTGTGTTTCAGTCTCTATTATCCATCCACCCATTCATTCATCCATCCATTTACTTACGCTTATCTGGGGTTGGGTCGCAGGGGCAACAATTTTGCAGGCCACTTCTTCCGTTTTCTCACTGGGGAGAACTAAGTGATTCTGCAGGCCAGCTCGAGACATAAGTTTCTCCAACGTGTCCTGGTCATCCCCGGGCCTCCCAAGTGTGGAAGAGGTCCGAACACCTCACCAGGAGGCTCCAGAGGCATCTCTATCAGATGCCCGAGCCACCTCATCTAGCCTCCGGCGTGAAAGTAGAAGCTGCTCACTTCTGACCCATCCGACACCAAGCTCTCATATATCAATTATGATTTATTTATTTATTTTTTTATGCCGGGGATGACTGGAATTATCCAATAAGCACATCATTGTTATATTCTGTCTGGGTTTAGCAAGGTTTCCAATGGTGTCAGTCTTTTGGAAATAGGATAAAGATTAGGAAATTTATGGAAATTGGAAAACGGGATTCACACGTAAAATCTCGAACCCCATTGACTTTGCATTGAGACGTTGGCCAAAATGGGGTTCATTTTCACTGATTTTAAATAAAATGAACTTTCTTAATATTCGTCACAGGAAAACAACTATTCTTGTGCACAGGGGCAGGTTTGATCTCTTGAAATGTGAAGAGCCCGAGGCGAACATCACTTGAAACAAACAAAGGCAAATGTGTTAAATACTCTTCCACCATGCCACCATTTGTGTCCTACAATTGATTGCACTCCATTTGTTCAGGAAATGAACACATTTGTTCATTTTACATTATTAACTGTCATACACGAGTTTGATTAAGTTAACCGCGAATCTACATGATGAATGACGTCTTGTACCACCACTATCAATTTTGAAACAAAACAACATTTCGGGTAATCACATTTAAAGGTTCCACTGCATTTCAAAGGTTGTTCCTGAATCTAACTTCGGCTTTGACTGAAAGGACGCTGAATTCCTGAGTTGGCACCTCAGTCAAGAGGATAAGCAACAGACCTTTGTCATGAATCCCAAAGGTTCTTCCAGATGGGCTTCATCACACAGAGAGAGGCATGTGAAAACTGTTTACTTGAACAATCTCCAGCTCCATAGACCAGAACTCGTCTCGATTACTTAAACCTGTGTTTTGAGACACACACTCACAAGTGTGCAGAACAAAAGTCCAAAGTACAAGAAAAATAAGAACACTTAGTGACGGTTCTTTCTTTTTTTTTCTTTTCTTTTTTTATATACTGTATTGCTTAGGACTCTAAAAGTAATTCAGTCAGAGTTTAGCACGTTTTTTTATTCCTCTGAATAGATTTGCCTCATGTCAAAAAGGAACAAAACAGTGAAAATGAATCCTCACAAAATAGATCTTGAGAATCTGAAGGCAAGAAGATCCTCTTGCACCCCCTGTTGGTATGAGTGCATGATCACCTCAAATCAATTTGGAATTGTCACAGCCTAGAAAAGAAATTGGAAGTGATTTCACACACATGAAATATTTAATATTTTATACATTCATCCGCCCATTATCCTCACAAGAGTCACGGGCGCAGTGGAGCCTATGTCAGCTGAATTGAGGGAGTAGGCAGGGTACACGTAGACAAACAACCATTCACACTCACAATCACACATAGGGAGAAGAGAGAGTGAACACTTAACCTACCATGCATAGTTTTGGAATGTGGGAAGAAACCGGAGTACCCAGAGAAAACCCACACAAGCATGGGGAGAATGTGCAAACTCCAAGGAGGAAGATCGGCTGGCTCTGGACTCGAACCCACGACCTCTGCACTGTGAGACAGATAAAGCAACTCAGTTGACCCACTGTAACTGCCCACCCCACTCCTCTCTCTCTCTCTCTACTCTCTCTCTCTCTCTCTCTATATATATAATATATCTATAACTGTAAATTCTAAGTGCACAATTCATATGATGTGTGATATTTGTAGGGTTCAATTTAAGCAATTTAATTCTTCAATTTATTTTAAAATTAAAATAAGTAGTATCGTAATCTCTTAAAATGTATACATTTTTCATTAAAATGCGACAAAAAAGTGATGACTTGTTACATTTTTATATTGAGTTTTAAAACAGTATTCTGCTGTCTTTGAACATTTTAGTGTTTATTTAAAAAATAATATTGTGGTCTTATAAAAAAAATTGACGTTTTAATGAGAGTGAGTATAATTTCATTATTGGAATATGTGACAGGGCGGGCCAATAAAAAAATATCGTCCAGCAGACAGCAATTGGCCTTCGGGCAGGATTTTGGATACAGTACTCGGGAGTTCACAAGAAGTGTCTGAGAACAGCTGCAATAGCATCGCGTGTGTGTTCGGAGGGAGGAGACTCGCGCCGAGCCAAGGAGACAAGGGTGTGCGCTCCCTCATTGTCAGTTATTGGCGCCCCCCTCTCCTTGCAGACACCTTTCCCTGATCCGGGATCAGCAGCAGCTCTTCTCTCTTTCTCTCTCACACACACACACACACTCACACTTCTTAACCAAAGCGCGCTTCCAGTCCACATGGAGCCATCCCATCCTCTTCACCTTCACTGCTGAATGACGCGCTGCTGTGGCGCTGCGTGGAAGTTTCTGTCCCAAAAAAGGAGCTTCACGACTTTTTCTTTGACTTGATCAAAAACGGTCACTGTGTAGTCCCCTCCGGGCTGCAGGCATCGACATGGCAATGTTTTGGTTGCTTTTGCAGTATTATGTGCTGTCGAGTTTTGTATGCAACGCGATCGCGTTCGTGGAGGAACCCTCCGGAGGGCGAGCGGACGGGTACTGCGGGCGGATTCTACGAGCACAGACCCAGGGGACCCGGCGGGATGGGCACCATGAGTTCCGCCTCAGAGTGGAAGGCGACCCGGAAGCCTACCAGCCCGGGAGCACCTATAGAGGTAAAACGGTGCGCGTTTTCTCCCACTATTTGTGACGATCAAGTTCAAAGAAGTAGAAGGAACTGACATAAGTGTGCATTATTTTTGGAACTATCGAGGAAATCAATGCACATGCTCGCATGATCTAATAATGCATGGTGATGTTCTCGTTTTTTAAATGCTTTTTTTCATGTTTCATAAACACATTATTGTCTTGTAAGTTAATTATTACGGCGTGCCATTTTTTCACGTAAGACAAAAATAGCTTACTGTTCAACAACGTCGCTTTTGGGGGGGGGGGTGTAAACACGACTGCCTCTGTGTGAAGTTTAATGCACGTTCTCTCATCATGATTGCTTGGTTTCTGAGGCTGTATTCTAATGTTCCTAAAATGTTAATTAAAATTTTATTGTTCAGAGGGTGATTGTGGGAGGAGGTGATTGTTGTTTATCCATGTGTGTCTCTGGGATTGGCTGGTGACCCGACTGTAAAAATTTCCTCGCCTAGTGTCAGCTGGCATGTATGCAACAACTCATCCGCAACCCTAACAAGTCGAACAAGCTGTCCAGAAAATAAGTGGAAGCTTGTGGATTTAAAAAGAATATTAAATGAAAGCCACCAGTGAACTCTAGTTTATACCGTTCTCACTTTGTGCCCTGTATCCAGTCAGAAGCTGTGAAGATGTTTCATCACAGTAGTTTTCCAAAGTAATAGTGCACATTGAGCAGCAATTTAAAATTGCATGAATAATCCCATTTTACACTTATGTTGTTTACTTGACCATTCCATTATTTTAAACATTGCCTTCACGTGCGTATGTGTGTTAAATATACAGTAAACCCCTCTCCATCCCGGGTAATGGGCTCATGGTTACCCTATTTGGCTTTTTTTTTGGGTGCAACTCATCACTATTTTATACTTCCGCCTGTTTATTATGGATGTCATTCCACTCTCTATTTGTTTACTGTCAACACATTCAGGTATCTGTACATTGTTACACTGGCTGCAATAAAGATACTCATAATTTTAATCGCTATAGATTTAATTCTTGATTATGTTTTTCCACTCAATTACATTTAGAGGAAAACCACTTAGTTACAGCCGCACTTGCATATAAGCCGATGCCTAGTTATTAAAACATGTAAACATATTTACAAAGAAAGAAAATCACGGTGAGCCGCTCAGTATCTTCCTCCCGGGAACTGGTGTCATTACCAGGTTCCTAGCCTCAGGTTTCGGAATTAAATCAGTCATAAAGACCAGCTTTAATCTTACCTGCTAGTGCCCTGGCGGCCGTTAGAAAATTACACATATTGGCCGATCACTGCATAAGCCGTGCAGGGTTGAAGCTTGGAAAAAGTAGCGGCTATAGTCCGAATTTACGGGTATATGTTCTATGCATTCGCTTTGTTTTCAATACAGTATGCGCTTAGGCTATATTGCGCTGCAAATGCTATGTAAATCATGCCTAGTGTCTATTTAAATAGGTTATTTCTCTATCACGGGCTTCACATTGCAGGAGGGGTTTGGAATGAAACCCCCCCACAATAGAAGGGGGGAATTATTGTATATATATATATACAGTCTTATAATTGACGCCAGATTCTTCCACTCATTCAAAGCCATCAAACTCTTGTCGGCAGAGTTGTCTACTGAGTGTTCTGAACGCTGACCTATATTCACTTCACTTTCTCTGAGCTGGTTGGGGTGATGGGCCAATACACAAATATGTGCACACAACAGAAGATCAGTCAAATATCTGGCTTCAATTATGCTGACTCAGTGGATTCAATATTCAAAACATCCTGCTCCAAGATGTCTTCAATACTTTGCAGTTAGTCGGCACAGATCCAGGATTTTTACTTTCGCAGGGTTATAGGGGGCCCTGACTGATAGATTGGGGGTCTGAGAAAATAATTTATGAACATATTTTACAATATCATTTAAAATGCCGGGGCGACACGTCCGCCTCACATTGCAGCGTGCAAGGTTGGATTCCGGCTCCGGCCTTCCCGTGTGGAGTTTGCATGTTCTCCCCGTACCTGTGTGGGTTTTCCTCGGGAACTCTGGCTTCTTCCCACATTTCAAAAACATGCACAGCAGGTTAATGGAACACTCTAAGTTGTCCCTAGATGTGATTGTGAGTGCGGATAGCTGTTCGTCTTTGTGTGCCCTGTAATTGACTGGCAACCAGTTTAGGGTGTACCCCAACTACTGCCCGAAGACAGCTGGGATAGGTTCCGGCATGCCTGCGATCCTTGTGAGGAAAAACGGGTTAGAAAATGAATGGATGGATGGATGGATGGATGGATGGATGAATGAATGAATTAAAATGCTGGATGTCCTTAACTGGTGCTACATGGATTTTTGATGTTGCTACAGCCCCAGCGTACTGTCTCCGATAATTAGCACAAAGTCAGACCTGAAAACTGGACTGTGGGCCAACCACCTCTACTAGGCTACATGAAGGAATATCTATTAGCTGGGCAGGTCGGAACGGGTAGAATCATGATATACTGTATCACTTAAAATAATTGGTGTCAATATTATGCAGATTTTTGCCATTTGCAGAAGTCGTCCTGGTCTATAATCCATGTAAACTGTAAATATATTGTAATCTTTTAAAAATATTTAAAAAAATATTTTCTTTCCATACTTTTTCGAAAATATATATTTGTATACAGTACACAATAAATAAACAACCAAAATCAATCAACAGTAAAAGTAACCAAGAAAACACAAAACAACCAGTGGCAGAAAAACCTGCACCACAAATTATGGTTGTTCAATTTATAATAGGTGAAATGCAACCTTGGTATTGAATACCGTAATAGGGTTTCATGCAATATTTAGGATATCATTGTCAACTTTAGATTTTTGCCAACACAAGTTTGTCATCCTGTTCTTGAGTTACCGTTGAATTCAACTGTGGTGACTTAGTCTGAACACTGGGTGGTGATCAATTTCAACGAGCCAGACAAGGATTGTTTTCAAGGAAGAGCAAGAAACAGCCTACAAGAAATAATGACGCTATGTTGAATACTGTTGTGCTGTGCTAATATTTAAAAGTCAATAAAAAATAGTTATACCAGATTGGTCTGGCAAGATATGTGTGTTTTTTTTTGGCATTGAAATACATTACTGAAAAAGTAATGTTTCATATTCGGAGTCTAGACATAACTATTCACGACGCTGTTAGATGGCGTTTATATATATCAATGACGCGATGATGAACTTGACTCCCCAGGCCAAAGTGAACCCCTGCCACGTAAGAATAAAAATAAAATAGCTGGTAGCATGAAGAAGAAAAATAAAAATAGCAAGAAGGAAAAGAGAAGAAATACACAGAAGAGATAACAGAAATGGAGAAACGTAGGACAATCTGAGAAAAGTGGTCTAAGATCGCCATAACCGGCAACTTATGATGTAATTTACATTTCAAAACAGAAGCCATTCTATTTACGAATGATTGCACTTTAGATTTGAATGAGGCAACAGAATTTTTTTCTTCTCAACATATTGTTATAATCATTTGTTTCAGATGTACTGTAATTATTTCGTATAAAACGAATTTGGTGTTCAAAAGTCTTTTTCAAACTTGAGTCTTGTAAAAGAGGGGGCTGTCTTATAATCAGGGCCGCCTTTTATTCGGGCCACATGGTACAAGGCTGAGCTTAAATGCCTGGTAATATCCAGATTATGCACCCTATTGTTTTGCAGTTTATCAAAAGCTTTTATCTGCGCTTTCGTTGCCATAAAGATAGATGCTAAAGATCATGGGAATGTGAGTGTGGTTACTCACTGTCTATCACTTCAGCGATCATTGAGCTATTAGCTTGTTACAAAAGCAAGAGCGCTTCAATAGACGTGACAGGTAGCAAGCCAGCTCACAGACGTCGGTGCCAGCCGTTCAAGGCAATGTAAGCGCAGTAAAAATAGGCCATAACTTGCTCATTTCACAACCCATTTTCATGAAACCTACTTTTATGTCAACACAAAAGCGTGTGCTGTCAATACAGAAAATGCATGTTGGATTTTTTTGTTTTGTTTGTTTTTCTGACCGTTACGAACATATAAAGCAGCAACCCTTTGCCCGGATGACCTTTAACGTAGCCCAGGCCTCGGGCATGTCACACGTACCTATTTTACATATCTATGGTTCCTAGAATTAATTGTGTGGTGCAATGCAGTTAATTAATGATATTATATGTATGTTAATCCTTGTCATCTGTGTTTGTGTTAGCAGTAGTTGAAGGTGCCATATTTAACACATATTTAATTTATGTTGCACTTAAAAAAAGTTTTCTTTAAAGCAAACTGTACCCTCATTTGCTAATCTGAGCATTGCATGTAAATATCTTGCAGAATGACCATCTCTTTGAACTTTGCAACATGAATTAAAAAAAATCATGGTTATGTTAAAAGTACAGTGAAATAAATATAAAGACGTATCTCACTTGCCTACAACTAACAGTGGCTATGAGGCGAATTTGCGGCAGCTTTTTATTCAGAAAGCCTGTACTTATTCTTCAACTTCACCGAATCATCTTGTGGGTCGGATTACACCTGTTTCCGTGCATAACCCTGCCCGCGAACTGTATCATTTGACCCCCCTCACCCCCCCCGGCCTCATCTGATTGAATAACTCATATTCAGTGTCATTTCTATTTTGCAATTTGGGTGAAATGAGGTCTCAAATTAGATACTACAGTACATACATCGAATCCTGCTAAAGATGCCTCGTGACTATTGTCTGTCCTCTGAATATTGCAGGGTTTATAGATAATGAAAATGATTAATCAACCTTTTTATTCAAAATAGTGAGCTGACAACAAACTGTATTTATTTGCTCGTTCTTTTCACATTTCTCTCGGATTTTCAAGGTGTCCTTTCTTCCACAGTGAGATGCTAAGTCCCCATTTACAGTGCTCATTCTTCCACATCATGCTGATGCTGACAGGAATGCTGGTTTCCCGCCAGCATCATTCAGGGTGATCCTGCATCATTGCAGCGTGACCCTGATGTGTCAATGTAGTAAAGCCTCTTTACTGCTCAGTGTGTCCAAGGTGTTAATACACACTCTCCGTCCTCCCCACAGTGATCCTCTTGGCAACCAGCCCTGCATATTTCAGAGGTTTTACCCTCATTGCACTGAAGGAGGGCAGGGAGGGTACCACAGATGAAGACTACACCGGCCAATTCCAGGTGAGACACAGGAAGGGAATCTGTCCAATTTGAAGTTGAGATTTCAGATGGATGAACTTGCATGACTGTGGAAGGGTGTCTAAGAGGTGAAACAGATCGAATGTTGGGAAGAAGCTAAAATATTGTCAGGTGTTGAGGGCAGCTTGACTATGTGAGGCAGACATGGCGTTCTTCCAGATGAATAACAGATAATAGTTCCAGTGGAAGACGGAAGGGAGGAGAGGTGGGGGTTGTGACAAAGAGGAAGTTCTGGTGGATAAAGAGGTAAATAGAGAGCGCTTCAGTGGGCGCAGGCCAGACACGGGAGATATTTTGCCAAGTAGCAACACAGCCCCGGTTGAGAAGTTGAGAGTCACTGAGCAGAAAGACTCAATTATCTCTCGTGTAGTGTAAACAGGAACACACATCTGTGGTTGGGTTTCTACACGCTGGCCATAACAAGACTCGGAGCAAACACAGCAAAGAGCTTATTTTATGGTGCCAGTAACTCGGAAACCAAAGCCTCTGTTCTCTATTACACCATCTCTATGTGTTATTCTTTTGTCGTTTCAAAATCTCACACACTGTTTCCCTCAAGTGCTTTTGCTTAAAAAGAATCTATGCTTACAATCACGATGACACATTGTATACATTAATGACTTCAAGCAGTAGGTCTTGCTTATGAAACCATTTTAAGTAACTTGAAAAAGGACTGCCACCTTCACAAAGCCTCTTTAGTGTCCGAGAATGATTAGAGTCTTAGCGTTTAAGTTTTTGATGGTATCATTGAAGTTTCTGTCATGCTTGTAAATCCTGCTTTACAAAGTGAATATTGCACTGGAGCCTGATCTGAAGAAATGAATTGAATCAAAATCTCAATATGTCTCAGAAAAATCACAATGCTATCTTTTCCTCAAATCATTTGAAGTCTGTGATCTCTCGACCCGCCCCACATGCACAGTGTTGTGAGTCCTGTTTCTTTGATGGTCCATATTCTGTTTGTGGTTCATATTTTACCAGGTAATGCGCACCTAATGGTTTTCATTAACTGTCAGGAGCCATTCGTCGGTAAATGAGGAGACTGTGTTCAATTGCTGACAGTGTTAAATTGCTTTGACTACCTTGAAGGTAGAAAAGCGCGATCCAAGTTACCCATTGTTGTCGTCGTGTTGGAGTGACAAGTTGCTCTTGTAAAAAGTGTTACATTTGGGTGAAAACAGATGCCAATGTTCAAGAGAAATTGGTGTTTTTGAACAATACAGAGATCCTTCGCTATTTCGCGGTTCGTAAATCGCGGCTTCAGTGCATCGCGGATATTTTGACTCGCTGTTGTTTTGCAGCTCCTCGCGGACCGTTTGCGGACTTTTTGCGGACTTAAAGAAAAATACCTGTATAAGTTTATTGGTCGCTACTTCCCGGATTTTCGTTTATCGCGGGTGGTTTTGGTCCCCATCAACCGCGATAAATGAGGGATTACTGTATTTGATAACAAAACATCCTTTCTATTCACAATTACAAGACGTATTGTCGTTAGCAAATCTTAGCATTCAGTTTCTGCTTGCACTCAAATGGAAGTAGTATTTGTACTAGGGCTGAAAGAAATAGTATCCGTACATTCCGATGGAAGAATTTTGAATTTGACATCAAAACATGAATGCAAGACAAGAGATCAATGTTTCACCTGAACATATGGTACTTTTTGTAGGAACCAGCCCATTAATAATCAAAGCAAATGTATACATGTCACTGACAGTTTTGTTGCATAGGTGTGTCTTAAAAAATGGTGGATGTTTATGTTCAGTGTGGAAATCAGAACTTGGACGAAGTTTAATAATTTTCACGCTCACACACTGCTTAGTGTCATTTATTGAACACCAAAAAATTAACTGCTAAGAAACTCAGACCAATAAAGTAAGTTTCATAGCAACAAGCAACTTAAACATGGTGGTCCTTAAAGGACCGCACTACTTTAAATGTCTCACATTAATTGGTCAGTGGAACTTGGCAAGATAAGGAAAACACACATTCAAACATTTGTAGTTGGTGGTGAATTATATATATATAGAGGTCACTACAAGTGTCAGATTTGTCCTCGAGGTTTAACCAGCAAAATTTGAGCGCTATGAATGAAAAGTAAACAATTGGGAAGCTGAGCGATGGAGAATCAATTAAAGCCATTGTAAAAACATTGGCCATAGCCGATCCGACTCTTGAGACTGTACCAAAGAAGAAAGCAATGCTCTACTAACACATTTTGAACAGGTCGATCAAGGAAAACAGCAGCAGTTGACGAAAGAAGCACCGTGACAGCTGCGAAGAAAACAAGTCCAGGCATCAGACTCCAGAGTGGCAGCCATAGCACACCCATTGCTCTTAGAAGACTTGATGAACTAAAGTACAGACTTTACAGTACAAGAAGCAATCTGAAGATTTTTCAAAAGTGTGCATTAAACTCATAGCCCTTTGCAACCAAGAAGTCGGTCTCACTTTCAAAAAGATTGGTGACCCTTGGTTTAAAGATTATAATTGCCATGGAGAAGAGGGCCCCTTGGATACTGCTCCAGGCACACTTAATCGGAATTTAAAACTCGTGGAAAAAGTGAAATGTTTGAGGATGATTCTATTCATCTACTAAGCTGTCCTCTCAGTCACAGTCGTATCAAAGCGATAATTAGATGAGCTTCAGGATGAAAGTGACAGTTTGGCTCAAACAAGCTTCACTTTTCTAAAATTTGAAATCAACTGATTGTTATAATAATTATGTTAGACAAAGTTTAATAGAAGTTAATGTCTGCGACACTTCATTAAAAAAATCATGCAGCCACTTCTGCTGTAAAGACAACACAGCTACGGTACTCTGACCAGTCTGTCTGCTCGCACTCCGTTTGATCTTGGCGAATTCTGGCATCGTCTATTTCATTCACTGCACATCATGACTGATCATCACTTGTCAATAACGTATTTCACAAATCTACATTCCGTATTTTCCGCACTATAAGGCGCACCAAGAAGTCTTCCATTTTCTTAAAAGCTCACAGCGCGCCTTACAATCCGATGCGCCTTGTGTATGGTCATTACGGTAATATGGCGACCCCAAGATAGCTCCTTGCTGGAGACATGCTTACAATGTTAGAACTTGCTGTTGGTTCAGTGAATTGTGTCGCTGCTTTATTAAATACATTTTTATTGCAGCTCCGACAAAAGGAGAGCTGTGGTGTTGTTTTTTTAAAACGCACACTTTATTAATGGTTTTCACAGTCTCAACAAATACAGGTACATCTTTGTCCGTCTCCATGCCTTCGCCCGTTTGACTCGAGAGGCATTCATGACCGCCCCAGAAAAATGTAAATTAACGATTCCTTCGATGAAACTATGAAAATTCCTCGTTTGAGAATACTGTACACAACAAAGGAATAAATAACAAACACTTCTGAGACAGTCCAGTCTCCTCCAATTTACTGACTGTAGCACCCTCAGGATGAACACTGACTGTTGCAGCTACGCTCAAGGAAATGCCAAAATAAATTCTGTTGGGGGGGGGGCTATATAATTTATTTTGTGATTTCCTTGCTTGATTTTCTGTTTTGACGCATTATTTTCAATTTTCGTAGTTTTATTGAAGTCATCGTTAATTTACATTTTTTCATCATGAACGCGTCGAACGGAAGGAGCGTAGCTCCATCTAGTGGATACATTGTAGATTGCGCCTTATAATCCAGTGCGTCCAATATATGAAAAAAAATACTAAATAGGTCATTCATTGAAGGTGCGCCTCATAATCCAGTGCGCCTTTTAGTGTGGAAAAACGGTAATACATTTTATTAGTAAGCACATTTGGAGTTCCTCAGGGCGACTGTCCATTAATAAAACAAAACAAAATAATGAAACGCAGAATTTTACAGAGGAAATAAACAATCAGTAAAAATACAGGGCAGTGGGATTAAAGACAGTGGGCAGTCTTGAACAGGTAGGTTTTGAGTTTCAATTTTAAAGTGGTGAAAGAACTGTGTGACTTGTGGGGGTCTGGTGGCAATCACTTTGAGAACTAGGGTGCACTCTGTTCATTTTAATCCGGTTTAACATTCTTTGTTTGTAACTGAGTAATTTTGTGCCAATGTAAACGGCAAATGTTCGCAAGGAGACGTGTGGGCCGCTTGTGTGTTTTTCCCAGACATCCTTACATTCGGGTGGGACATGGGTCATATTTATCTAGGGCAGCAACATGTTATTGCTCAGGGAGACAAACGGAGCATATTTGGATAAGCGGCGAGATGAGCAGACTTGATATATTATCCAGCACAAATTATCAAGGGTTCTCGTTTAGCAGGGGATAAACAAACATAATAGTTATAAAGTGCCTCATCCGAGGCAAAGGTTTCAGATCAAGGCGAACACGCAAAGCTTAACAGAACTTCGAGGCCTTTGAGGACTAGCCTCTGTTGGCTGTGTGCAGGGTTGGAAAGATGTTGAGCTGATAAGAAAGATAATCACACCCAAATGTGATCTGAAAGTAATTATTTTCTCGCTAAGTACCCAAACACCAAACACACAATAATGTTTTGGATGCTCAGTCGTGCACCTCTCTTTCTTTTATATTATTAAGACTTCACAAGGACGGATTCATGCTTATTTATGACCTTTCAGTGAACAACGCTGTTGTTTTCACTTCATATTTACATAAATATTACCCTGCTTTGCACAGATCTGAGTATTAAATATTCATTAGAGGACGATTGGTGTGAGGAACTTTATTCCATCACCTTGTTTTGCCTGTTACCGTAGTATCATTCATCAACACATCTTGCTACTCTTACCGCATTCTCAATTTTTAAATTATTTACATACACATACAGTAGGAATAAAAAAAAATATTCACACACTTGTTCAAATATTAAAAGTGAGACCAAGATAAAGCATTTCAAAGTTTTTAGCTTTAACAACTGAGATAATGTGGTGGCAGCATCATGCTTTGGGGCTGTTCTTCTTAAGCTGGAACTTGGGAACTTGGACCTCAGTCAAGGTGGAGGGCATTCTGAGCAGTTCCAAATACCAGTCAGTGTGAGCACAAAACCTTCAGACTGCTGCGAAGAAGCAGGAGAAAAAATGTCCCGAAAAGCCTAGAGGAACATCTGAAGTTTATTTGGGGTTAATCAGAGGCATTTTAAATGTTGTCACATGTGTGCTGACTCACATTAAACAAAAATGAAGGGAGATGCGAAGGTGAGGTGGGCTCCACAGATCAGTCTGTCCTTACTTGGGCTTTGGAGTTGGATGACACAGGTTCAATCCCACTAACTATGGCAAAAAAAAGGCAGCTGGTTGTTGGAAAGATGCTTGTCTGCTCTCTGGCAACTGTCGGGGTACCCTAGAGCAAGGCATCATCCCCACCATGCCGGCCGAAGTGGTGGGGCACGCTTTGCGTGGCTCTTCACTCTGAATTTCCCCTTGCATGCATGTATGTGTGTGCCCTAACTGGTCCCCATATAAGAGAAATTGCAGCCTGCTGTGTACACGTTAACACAAACTGACACAAGAGATGAGAGAAATTCAATTCCCAAGTGTTCGGAAATGTATTGGGGCACTAAAATAGCTCCTGGAATTATGACTTACAGGAAGGGTAGCACAGGGTTCACCAATGTGGTGCCCGGGGGCCCCAGTTAGCCTCCAAGGACCACACCAGTAGGCTGCGGACCTGTTTGAAAAATAGTTCAGCAGTGTAGACACATTGTGATTTTCTAGTAATGTTGTAAAAGTGAAATGTAAACACTGTTAGGGAAATAAAGTCCATCCATCCATCCATCCATTTTCTGCCGCTTATCCGGGGTCGGTCGCGGGGGCAGCAGCTTTAGGAGGGAAGCCCAGACTTCCCTCTCCCCAGCCACTTCTTCGAGCTCTTCCTGGAGGATCCCGAGGTGTTCCCAGGCCAGCTGGGTAACATAGTCCCTCCAGCGTGTCCTGGGTCGTCCCCGGGGTCTCCTGCCAGTGGGACATGCCCGGTACACCTCACCAGGGAGGCGTCCAGGAGGCATCCTATTTAGATGCCCGAGCCACCTCATCTGGCTCCTCTCGATGTGGAAGAGAAGCGGCTCTACTCTGAGCCCCTTCCCGGATGACCGAGCTTCTCACCTTATCTCTAAGGGAGAGCCCGGACACCCTGCGAAGAAAACTCATTTCGGTTGCTTGTATCCGGGCTCTCGTTCTTTCGGTCACGACCCATAGCTCGTGACCATAGATGAGGGTTGGGACGTAGATCGACCGGTAAATTGAGAGCTTTGCCCTTTGGCTCAGCTCCTTCTTCACCACGACAGACCGATACAGCGTCCGCATCACAGCAGACGCTGCACCGATCCGCCTGTCGATCTCTCGCTCCCTTCTGCCCTCACTCGTGAACAAGACCCCAAGATACTTAAACTCCTCCACTTGGGGCAAGATCTCCTCCCCGACCCGGAGAGAGCACTCCACCCTTTTCCGACTGAGGACCATGGTTTCAGATTTGGAGGTGCTGATCCTCATCCCAACCGCTTCACACTCAGCTGCGAAACGCTCCAGTGAGAGTTGGAGAGCCCTGCTTGAAGGAGCCAACAGTACTACATCATCTGCAAAAAGCAGAGATGTAACACCGAGGCCACCAAAACGGACCCCCTCAACGCTTCGGCTGCGCCTAGAAATTCTGTCCATAAAGGTGATGAACAGAATCGGCGACAAAGGGCAGCCTTGGCGGAGTCCAACCCTCACTGGAAACGATTCCGACTTATTGCCGGCAATGCAAACCAAATAAAGTGTTACATATAATATGTATCTGTTTCCTGATTACTGCAAGAAAGACTGGCTGCAGCCACCATTCTCAGCCACTCCTCCCTGCACCCTCGTAGAAGTGCTTATTTCAAACAACAATAACACACAATCGGAAAAGTGAGACATGTGCCAGTGGATGTTTTTAATGTAGCACAGTTTCATTTTGACAAAAGTTCAACATGTCTTCCCCTTGTGAAAGTACAACTTGAAGAGCACCACCATTTCTTCCTTCTTATCTAGTCCTCTCCCATGATGATGCATCTACGTATGCTACAAAAAAAATGTTACGACACTGTCCAGACACAAATTTCGTTTCACAGTTTCACCGTGTAGCTCTGGCACTTCTCCATGCTGATTTACTAAAGTAACAGCTCCTAGTCGTGAGCATTTTTGGCAAACGTCCTTAATGAAGACATGTTTTTCCAGCAACCAGCGTTATTCAGTACGCTTAGAAAAAAAAATCTCCTCTGTCAAACCGTTATATTCTGTTGAAGCGCATGTTTAGAAACATTAGCTGCAAAAAAAAAGAGCTTCAAAGAGCAGCTTTGGCTTTCAATGCTCAATTCATCCTTCACAGCCAAGTAAAGCAGGTCTGCTCTTTAAGAAACGTACAAAACTCTCAACAAGTTGCACAAAAGTAAGTCACATCCAGTCGTTTTAAGAAAGGCTGACATTGTTTGAAGTATATTAAGAGTAGTCACTGTTGTCTTCCGCGTATAGTCAAATGAGCGTCTCTTAAGTGTGCAATAAATGACAACGTTTCCAGGCTTTCGACGGTGGCTGCAGAGGGGTGCGGAGCGTGTGCTGGAAATGGTGGTTGCAGCCAGACACAATTATTGTGAGAAATCATAAACATATTCACTGTCTTCATACAAATCAATTTAATACATTATTAATGATCACATATAAATGTAGTTTAAGAAAATAGGTTATTTCAGAAGTGTGTATCAAAGTGGTAGCCCTTTGCATGAATCCGTCCCCAAGAAGTAGTCTACGCTCAGTTTCGAAAAAGTTGGTGACCCCTGGTGTAACATTTTTTAAAATTGAAAATAAATCAATATCTTCAGTATCATGGTTTAAGCCCTCTTTGCTGCTTAGTGTTTGTAGGATGTCTTCTTAGCTAACAAATGTCAGGTTTCCGGAAAGCTCCGGACAGAATTGGACTCCAGATAGGTGAACTCGTAAAGAATTGACAAAAAAGCTTTTCAAACAATTGGTTGCAGGACCGACAAAGTTCAACAAAGAATTCTCGTACACCACCAGGAAAACGAGACAACAAAATCACTCTTGTAAAAAAAGGCAGGGATAAAACATAAACCAAAATGTCCTGTCAATAAATAGACAGGAAGAAATCCAATCGCGTATAGTATAGTATAGTAGTTTGTCAGCTGATTACATTGGCAGCAAGTGTGCAAGCTGGAGGGACAGCCCTCCTCTGCCACCTGCTGGAGAAACACAAGAACAGGACCGTTACAACAAATGCTAGATAACAAAACAATAGTGACAGGCCACACACAACCTGCCTTGTTGCCCATTTTCGACAATATTGCCTTTTCTTGTAGACCGACTGATACAATACACTACATTTCAAAAAATATAAACACACACTGTACTTCAATCATATCAATTCTGTGCTGGGGAAATTATAAATGCTGTTTTTGATTTCTGGGCTCACGCCTATTCCTTTATTCACAATTTGGTTACCTTTGGTTATAACATCTTATGAAATTGTGATTTTCAGTCAACAGAAAGTTTTGTCAGCACTTGGCACATCAGTGGAAGCAACATAATTTCAACTGATACTGGTACTAATAAACTTTCTGAGGAACTGGTCCACCAACTGTATCAACCATTTAAAGGGGAACTAAACCCAAATGGGTTTTTTTTTTGGGCAAGAATACATTTCATGTGCCCGCACTGGAACACAGTACTAAGATCAATATATCGTAACTACCATGACTGACCATCCCATTATATTCAAGGTAATAGAGGTATTTTTTAAATGTGGTTATTTATGATATATTATTGCGTCCTGCGGTCCTGCTCAGGTTAAGTAGTATTGAAAATGGATGAATGGATATGATTGCATACCTTGGAGCAGACAAAGACGTGTCTTGATTCTTCAGGGATTGAAATGACAGTGCAAAGCCTGCATTTACGGGATCTGGGTTAGTTTTTGGCTGCTGGAAATTCCTTCCACTTCTCGGGATGCTGTGTGTACAAGCATGTTATACTGTATAAGAAAATAATTAACCTTTGAAAAGGGCACACATACATCAAATAATCTGTCAACCTGTTCTGTGCTGTGCTGTAATTGGTCAGTCTGTATTTCAAGGGTGTGGCTAAGAGACGGCATTTTTTTTTCCAATTTGCTTGATTCAATTTCTCTTTTTTTCAGTACGGCAGCTGCTGGAAGTTGTTCCAGCATTGCTTTGGTTGGGATAAACACAACATTCATTGTGGCACCACTATGCACTACTGGCGAAACCCAGATTTCCTCATGGAATTTTGCACTAAACGCAGGGCTTTGATTGAAGGAAAGCTCAAGGCAAAATGTCAGTGCCCCGAGGTCTTCATCGAGACGTTGTCACTATTAAAAGTCAGCTCATTCTTAAGTGTCGACGTGACATTTCAATCTGTCCGCGCCTCTGCCTGTGATTTTACTCCGGAAAGTTTCATTTTAAGAATAGATTTTTTTTTTCATTTATTCAATTCAATCCTGTGTCACTGCTTTTGATTTGATTATGAAGATACATTGTGTTTACACGCACGAAATAACAATACAAGCAGATGTCATTGTGGACCGTATCATTCTTATCTGTTTTCTCCTGGGATCTTGGGTGTGTGTCTGAGCCCGCTTTTGCCTCCAGCTTTGCTTCTTTGTGTGTGTGTGTGTGTGTGTGTGTGTTTGCGCTAGTGTTTGAACAAGGTCTGAGTTTGCTTGTGCAGGCACTCTGTAGCCTCTGTGTTTACCGTCTCAACAGAGAGCGAGAGACTGAGAGAGATTGAGATAGACAAACCGTGGACACACACAGACATGCCAGCCTCTGCAGTGAAAACAAACGCTCCTTTGCCAGCCTCCCACACCTCCCCCATTGCGTTCTCAATCGGCATCTTTTTTTCGTTTGAACTGTCACACATTCGTTTCTGCCTGCAAGTATCGGGATAAAAAAAGTGTGGCAAGCCAATTCGGAGTAGAACATCAGTGACTGCTTCTGTGTGAAATAGTCTGACGATATGGAACACTTCGCCCATCTGTGTGACTTTTTTTTCACAAGTTGGCTACATATTCAAATTCAGTCAGGGAAACCAATTTCCTGGTTAGGTGTGACCAAAGCAAACAGATTTGAGTGCTCACTTGGAAGCCTTTCGAAATATGCCTACTCACTCGATATATCTTCCATATACTGTCGCCTCATGACACTGAGGTGGGCGTGGGGGCGATCTCACTTTGGCTTTTCTTATCTCATTATCTGTGCCGTTATTTTCTCGAGTTTCAAATTGATGGACATATCAACGTTTCCATTCATTAGTTTGAGTTTTTCGCATGAAAAATCCTATTTACAGAAGAACCTTTGGTCCATGCGTCCAAATATCCATTTTCTATACTGCTTATCCTGCTCAGCGTTACAGAGGAAGCAGGAATCCGGCCCAGCAGAGTTAGAATGGAAGTGGATTACAGCCTGTATGCCAGTCAATCACAAGACAATTGTGAATTGGGCATTGACCGGGAATCGAACCCACACTAGCTTTGTGTAAGGAAGCCACTACCCTACCCACTGCATGGATTTACATCTTCACTTCCTGGCTTGTGATTCACAGGGGGCGGTAAGAAAGCTTGCACCCCCAAGGCTGAAATGAAGCAGCAACGACACAAACAGTGAGGGCAATATTATGTCATGCCTTTGGCTTTCTGGTGGTCCATATGGTGTGGGTACTTCAATCGTGCGCTTTGACTTTTTTGCGGTAGGCAATTCCCACATACAGTGAGAAGGAATTTGGAAACACAACTTCGGTGTCTGCCTAGCTTTATTATCAAGAGAAAATGTGGACCAGTTTTGCCAGGGGGAAAAAAAGACTAATCTTCGCATAGGAGGATGGGCAAACTTGGTGCCTTTACATAAATTAGCCAAGTTGTGACAACATAATTTGCAAAATTCAGAATGCCTCACTCACAAACACATTTTCAGCAATACTGTAGGCAGATAACAATACTACTATTTACTTGGTTGTCTTGTGAAAGACACCCCAGAGACCCAACTAACTGTACTGTATGTAAGCAGTTAAAAAGAATGTATTCCATATGCCCCCTTCAAGAGTGGCATCTGCTCAAAAAATTGTGCGGTTTCTTCCTGGGGCCATGTTTCAGCCCTCCACAAATTGCTGTGGAAATACTGTCAGATCAATAGTTCATATGGTTTATTAAAAATCATTTCAATGTTAGGCTGTTACTGGTACTTGTAATTGAAACCCAAATAATATTACACATGTATGTATATGTAGAGTCTAAGAAAACAAAAACGACGTTTTGCTTAACCGTGTCAGCATTTACAGTAAATCTGCTAAGCTTGTAGCGGTTGCAAGAAGAGACATTTTCCTTTTTTGTGGCACATATACTTGGTCCACTTCTTTAATTAAATAGACTGCATATGACAGTTAGTCTAGCAGCAAAAAATACCAAAGTTGAGTGGATGAACGTATGTGTGATGATGTGTTATCCTCATTCCATACAATTCCGTCGGCCATTGTTGCAGGTTTATGTGAGGAGACAAAATTAACCGTTTTCTCAGTTAAAATGATGGTGTTCTGAATGCCACTCTTTTCCTGTCATGGTGTTGTTTAATAGGCCTGAATTAGGGCAGCTTTCGAGAGTTATTGCCCAGTAGTTAAAATCATTGAACATCCATTAATCAAGGGTCTCATTCTGAACGTGAGAATGAAATTCCCGATGGACAACAACTATTCACAATCCAAAATCATTACATTCATTGTCTGTGTCTGATTTCACTTTTCATCATGATGCTTGCTTCTGTTTTTCTTTCTTTATTTTCAGTCTAATTTTCCTCTGGCGCATTTCTCACTCCTTCACTGCCTGCAACTCGTTCTTGTCAGTCCTCAGCTCGCTTTGTGTTTCTCTTCGAATGCCTTTCAGCCCCTTATTTGTGCCTACTTTTGACTGACATAGCTTTAGGCTTAGTGACACAAAGTAAAGCAATGGATTGAATAGAGAGGCATAGGGAGGTCAACACTGAAGTCCAGGACCATGTTTACATTTGCCTGAATGTGTGTTTCCAGACTGCTGTATACACGTTGTGCATTTGTACGTGCATGTCTGTTTCTGTGATGCAGAGAAGAGCTCTTAGTTTGTGGGTGTCTTTGCATGGTAAAAGAAGGAAAATGACAAAGGAGAGAACGTTCTTAGACACACAAGACTCTTTGTGTCCTTTGTGAACATTTGGGTGATGTGTGCAGTTGGAGAAGGTAGAGGGTGAACATTTGGGTCAGTCTGTATGGGTTTGTGTCTGCTTGCGTGCATATCCTGAAGAAAGGCTTCCACAACCACAGGGACTGGGATATAAGTCTGTAAAATACCTGTAGAAGACCTCACATAGCAGCTTGAAAATGTACACACTAATTTATACTTCACGTTTGACTGCCAGCTTCTCTCTAACCTGACTGAACGAAAAAAAAAAGACACGCAGATTTTAACCATCAATGCGATAATCTGGAATAATGGATTGTCATGTCTTACTTTAGTTGCTGTCCGGTCACAATGGAGCTTTGAAGATTGACGACTTGCATTAGTCATAAAACCTTTTTTTATTTTTTCAAATTTATGGGCAGATAGTGAGATGACTTGCGGTACAGATAAAACATGACCATTCCACAAATGACGGTAATTAAGTCCTTAAAATGTAATTCCAAGTAAGATAAATGCCCAATGCTTAATTTGATAAAAATTAGAAAATGGGTAGCTGTCTGCCTCACAGTTAAAAGTCATCGAATGAAAAATTTACTTTTTACTTTTTTTCAGTGGCACAGTGCTTGACACAGTTAAAACCAAAAAGGGTCTTTTGCGCCATTGTGGGTGTGAACACAGTTGGCTTCATTCAACACAACTCGAAACAGCTCCTCTTATTCCCTTTAAAATCGGTGTGTGAGCGGGGCAGTCCTTGACATGTGGAAGAAGAAATCGGTTTGCCCAATTTATTGCTGGTAGTCGAGGCGTGTGATTACATTAGGGACATACAAGGGACTGTAAGCAGACCTCCACGGCTGGATGATACAGAGTGATCAGAGATCTGTGAAGTGTGACCGCAGGACCACCTTCCACTCCACCCGCTTACTCATAGCTGTGCCGTGGCCGGTCAGATGATTTAAAATAAATAAATTAATAATAATGTGTCATATGAGTCAATTACTTGGACAGCCCGGTGATCCACTGGTTAGCGCCTCGGCCTCACAGTGCAGAGGTGCAGGGTTCAATTCCAGCTCCGGCCTTCTTGTGTGGAGTTTGCATGTTCTCCCCATGCCTGTGTGGGTTTTCTCCGGGTACTCCGGC
The DNA here is from genome assembly GCA_026261675.1 of Hippocampus mohnikei. Lineage (NCBI taxonomy): Eukaryota > Metazoa > Chordata > Actinopteri > Syngnathiformes > Syngnathidae > Hippocampus > Hippocampus mohnikei. The sequence continues at coordinate 2,705,762 of JAKGUB010000350.1, read as the reverse complement.
TTCCTCCCACATTCCAAAAACATGTGTGGCAGGTTAATGGAACACTCTAAATTGTCCCTAGGTGTGAGTATGAGTGTGTATGGTTGTTCGTCTGTGTGTGCCCTGCGATTGGCTGGCAACCAGTTCAGAGTGTCCCCCGCATACTGCCCGGAGGCAGCTGGGATAGGCTCCAGCACGCCCGCGAGCCTTGTGAGTGTCATAATTTTAAAATGTCTTCTCTCACTTGATTGGGGGCCAGTGTAAAACATTTAGGACTGGAGTTCTATCTATTTGGTCTGGTCAGAACCCAAGCTGCAGCAGTTTTAATGTTCGAGAAAAAAGTAGGGATCAGTTTCTCCTGTTCAGTTTGGAGCATGCAGTCGTTCAGTCTGGATACGTTTTTCAGCTGGCAGAAGGCCGTTTTTGTGATGGACTTGATATGATTGTTGAAAGTCAGAGGGAAAAAGGGCTAGTTGGTAAAAATCTAATTCAGCCGCCACTTCCAAAGTCTCGGTAACATGGCGGGAGGGCAGATTAGTAATTCAAACTTTCCAGTCTTTGAACAAAGAAATGTTAAGATTATAATTTGTGTATAATTAATCATTGAATTCAAACTTCAATCCATCCAACCATAACTGATTTTAAAGGAAAACAACACATTATAATTTACAATAGTGACTCTTACTAAATGTCATCTAACTAATATAAATGAAACATGAAACACATTGAACATATTTTGTAGGGTTCTGCTTAAACTGCACACACGGTTTCATATTTGATTTTCCTGTTTCATTATCACAAAAAGGTCTGCAGTTGGGCAGCCCGGTAGTCGATTGGTTAGCACGTCGACTTCACAGTGCAGAGGTTCAATTCCATCTCTGGCCTTCCTGTGTGGAGTTTGCATGTTCTCTCCGTGCTTGCGTGGGTTTTCTCCGGTCCTCCGTTTTTTTTCCCACATTCCAAAAACATGTATGGCAGGCTGATTGCACACTCTAAATTGTCCCTTGGTGTGAGTTTGAGTGCGGATGGTTGTTCGTCTGTGTGTGCCCTGCGATTGGTTGGCAACCGGTTCAGGGTGTCTCCCGCCTACTGCCTGCATTGTGCAGCAATTTGTAATAAACAAATAAATGAAACATATCCTGATCACTGCAGATATAAGGAAAGGTGAATTGCTACAATGAAGGATGTGGTTGATAACTTCTATGTTGATGTTGGACCCAATCTGGCGAAATAAATGGAGCCAACCTTTTGAAGTTATAACAATAGACAGATGGCAAACCTTTGCTTCCTTTGACCCCTTCTCGAACTTGCACTTTATCATAGTGTGCCATTTGTTTTCTCAACTTTTCTCTATTATGCTGTTTTTATCCTGACATGTTTGAGACAATTGTGTAAAACACTGAAAACAGTAAAAATGAAGGTTGTTGTGGACAGTCAACATTTTTGGGGGGACCAAGCAGAGGCAAGAAAATCATGGAATCACTAAATTCTGAACATATGTATGGAGTTTGTCATTATTCAGTTCTAAAAATTGAGCAGTTGAATAACAGGGGTCGCACTTTGGAAAGCTGTTGCACCAAAATGGATTGACATGAATTATGGCTTCACCAAGAGAGATCAAGGAAAGAATGGGTAAAATGGGAGTTAACATCTGTGGCCCAACTGGAAGAAACCGCCGAAAGGAAATGTGATTTACATCCAGAACACTCAAAACTAAAGCAAAGAAACAAGGCTACAGTGGGCTAAAGCTAAGCAATCATGGATTGTGAATCTCAAGTCTGCATTGGGCAAGGTGATGATGCTGGAACTTTTGTCTAGTCCAGTTCTAGTGAGATTGATCAAGATGACATTCACATTTCTACAGTCATTGATGATTTGAGGGTCAGGTAAAGGCATTGGGGAGATGGCAGTCATGACATCTTTAATAAATGCGTAAGTTTACGTTGACATTTGGGACACTTTTCTCATCTCATCAATTGAAAGGACATTTGGGGAAAACATCATTTTACAGTATAATAATATGCATCTTACCATTAGAGTATCTACACTAAAGGTTTAAAAATGACCGTAAATCTGACCTAAAGAAGAATCTAGGTATACTAGATGATCAAATATTCTGACTTTTTTTTTTAGATCATTGATGAAGAGGACACACAGTTCATGACCAACTGTCCCCCGGCGGTGACGGAGAGCACGCCTCGCAGACGCACCAGGATACAGGTTTACTGGACCGCGCCACCTACTGGGAGTGGTTGTGTCATACTCAAGTAAGTTTTTTTTGTTCCATTAATTTTTCTTTCCCCCCCAAATGCTATCACAAACAACAGCAAGAATATTATCACAGGGGGAGTTGACTCTGTTGTATCAGATTGATTTTGCCATCCATAATGCCTCAGAGTCTGGCATTTGCCCATTTATACGAAGGGGAATTTAATTTAACGATTGATACTTTCATTAGATACTCAAGCTGCCATCGCACTAATTCATTTTAATTTACGGAGGCATTAATTGAATGTGCAATCGGAATCATCTCATCTACGATATGTCTCGTCATTGTACTTTCCCTGAATAACGGCGTCTTATTTTCTCTCAAAACTTGGAGTTTAACTAGCATTACCACTGTTTGCAAGAACATTTAAAGCGTGGATGACATGTATTGTATCTCTATGAAGGATATATCTTCATTAATATGACTAGATGAGAAAACTGTCTTATCCCTGTTATTGCTTATTCCCAATAGTGGTCCATCCAAAGCACAATCCAATATTTATTGTAAAGGGGTTGTCATCATAGAACCTCTTTTAACATTACAGGCAATATTTGATCATTTCATATTCAGATAACAGTTAAGTACAACAAAAGACATGACCATTGCCTACTGAAAATAAATAAAACTTAAATTAAGACTATACAGTGCCTCTGAAAAGTGTTTACAGCATTTCACTTTTTCCACATTTTGTTGGGTTTCATTCATTCATTCATTCATCTTCCGAACCGCTTTATCCTCACTAGGGTCGCGGGGGATGCTGGAGCCTATCCCAGCTGTCTTCGGGCAGTAAGCGGGGGACACCCCGAATTGGTTGCCAGCCAATCGCAGGGCACACCGAGACGAACAACCATGCACGCCCACACTCACACCAAGGGACAATTTAGAGTGATCAATCAGCCTTCCATGCATGTTTTTGGAATGTGGGAGGAATCCGGAGTACCCGGAGAAAACCCACACAGGCCCGGGGAGAACATGCAAACTCCACACAGGGAGGCCGGAGCTGGAATTGAACCCGGTACCTCTGCACTGTGAAGTCGACGTGCTAACCACTGGACTACCGGGCCGTTGTTGGGTTTCATCCTCAACCAAAAATGTAATAATTAAAGAAAAAAACTTTCCTCAAAATCCCCATACTGACAACGTGATTCATTTTTATTTTTGCTAATTTATTAAAAATAAAAAATAAATAAATAACATATACATAAATACTCACAACCTTTGCTCAACACTCAAGTCTCTTTGAAAATGATGCCACATGCTTGGCACGCCTATCTTTGGGCAGTTTTGTTGCCCATCCCACTTCACAGCTCCTCTCAAGCTTCATCAGATTGCACGGGGCGTGTTGCTCCATGGCCATTTTCAGATCTCTCTATACAAGTCTGGATGCTGGCTGCCTCACTCAAGCACAATCAGAGTTGTCTTGAAAACACTCCTTTTTGGTTTTGTCTGTGTGCTCAGGCTCGTTGTCCTGCACACAGAGCTAGACGTAGTTTTAGGTAGTCTAAAATCTAGTCCACTTTTTGGAACAAAATTTGCAGATGCACCGGAGGGCGTGGCAGGAACGACCCATGAGTTGTGGCGTGTCTACCAAATTCACAAACATGCTGAACGAGACTATGGCCCCAGCACGAATATGAAGATGCCCATTTTTATGCCCAGCGCTGACTACTTATTGTTAGCAAATTGTCAGATGAGTCAGGGGGCGAGACAAGTCAGTGCACTGGACTGCCCATAGAGGATGCAACGCTGCCCCAAATGCCAAGCACATGGGCGCCACTTTGCCAAAAATATGTACTGAAGACTATTTGTGTTTTTTCTACTTAAAGAGTGTAATTTGCTAAGCCACAAAATGGGGAAAATAAATAAAACATTATTTCAATAATACATAAAACGGGAGCGAGATCTGTGAAAGCCCTTAACATTTGTGACTCAAATATGCTTAGGGTTAAATGTCCATTTCTTCACTTTCATCTGTTAAACCGGCAGACAGAAACCTGTTGCAAGCTGCCTTTTCCATTGTCTGCCTTTCTCTGTCTTCATTGACAAACTCTAGCTTTTCTCATCTGTGTGGTTTTCATCTCCTCACCTAAATTCCAGAGAGAAATTCCATGACTCTCCCACAGCTGAGTGAGATGCACGAACATGCCTTTACCTCCTTGGTACACTCCCAGCTGTTAGTTTTAATTTATCTGCTGCTTTCTCTCTTGACAGATGGCATACATCGATCTCAGTGTTTGTTGGACAATAAATCCTCCTCTGCAAAAAGGCACATCTGTTATGCAAATTCACCTCCAATTACTGTCGCTGTCCCTCGTCAACAGGAACACAAAGATTCAGCATAACACCATACAAATTCTGTTCTACTTCATCCAAACTTCCTCTAACTTGGCTGTCACTTTAACTTTTAAACTTGATTGATTTTTTTTTCCCCAATGGCAAAGTCTTTTAAATCCCATTAATTATAAAAGGAAGTATGTCCTTTGTAGCGCATCTGCGCCCCCATTAAGTAAGTATTTGTTGAATAAATGCCAACAAGGCACATTTTCAGACACATTTAAAAAAAAAAAAGAGCTTGACTATACCCAGAGAACACTCATTTTACATCAACATTTTACTTTAGTGTGTTTTCTCTGGGAAGTCCAACAAATGTCTGGATGTTTTAAGAGCAACCTCCTTAATAATTTGCGGTGCTCCAGTAAACTTTTCTCACTGTTTATGTCATTGAAACAGCCAGGCACGATTATATTTTTGAGGATGCTGCCAACTCAAACACCTACTGTTTCAAACTTGATGCAATTACACAATTCACATCAAATTATCCACCCATCCATCCCTCCATTTTCTAATCTGCTTATCCTCACGAGGGTCGCAGGGTGCTGGAGCCTACCCCAGCTGTCTTCAGGCAGTAAACGAATCACAGCCAATCGCAGGGCACACAGACGCGCTCACATTCACACCTAGGGATGATTTACAGTGTTCCATTAGTGGTTATGATTGCATGACTGTCCATGTTTTATGGTATGTATCACTGTACAGTCAAACCTCGGTTTTCGAACGTCTCTGTTATCGACCAAATTAAATTTCGACCAGAGAATTAGAGTTTTTAACACTCACATTACGGCCGAAACCGTTTTCGACCAAACTGAGCAAACTCGAATCGCCACTCGACTCCTCTCTGCTTCCTTACACAATGACGTGACGCTTCCTCGTGTAATATTCATTGTGAGCAGACGTATTTGTTGTGATTTATGCAAATCTGACTGTTTTTTAATTAAATCTGCAGAGTGTATTAGCCCCTAATAATGGGCTAATAAAATAGTTTCAGATTTCGAACAAATCGCTTTTCGAACAGCCTTCTGGAATGGATTATGGTTGAAAACTGAGGTATGACTGTATTTTGTTATTTTATGTTAACTGTTCTGGAAAGGCGGCGCGGTAATCGACTCGTTAGCATGCCGTCCTAACAGTGCAGAGGTGCAGGGTTTGATCCCAGGCTCTGCCCTTCCTGTGTGGAGTTTGCATGTTCTCCCCATGCTTATGTGGGTTTTCTCTGGGTACTCCGGTCTCCTCCCACATTCCAAAATCATGCACAGTATGTAAATTGAACACTAATTGTCCCTCAGTGTCACTGCAAGTGTGAATGTTTAGCTAGCTGTGCGCTGTTATTGACTGGCAACCAGTTAAGGGTGTACCCCGCCTGCTGTCCGAAGACAGCTGGGATAGGCTCCTGTCCACCTCCGCGACCCTCATGAGGATAAACGGATTAGAAAATGGATGGATGGTTGGATGTTGGATTGGGTTCTTTTATGTTGAGAGGGAAGAAATCTCATCTGTGCTGTATGGTATAGCACATTAGAAAATAAAGTTGTATTCAATTCAATTCAATTCATCCATCCATCCATCCATTTTCCACCGCTTATCCGGGGTCGGGTCGCGGGGGCAGCAGCTTTAGGAGGGAAGCCCAGACTTCCCTCTCCCCAGCCACTTCTTCGAGCTCTTCCTGGAGGATCCCGAGGCGTTCCCAGGCCAGCTGGGTAACATAGTCCCCCCAGCGTGTCCTGGGTCGTAGATCGACCGGTAAATTGAGAGCTTTGCCCTTTGGCTCAGCTCCTTCTTTACCACGACAGACCGATACAGCGTCCGCATCACAGCAGACGCTGCACCGATCCGCCTGTCGATCTCTCGCTCCCTTCTGCCCTCACTCGTGAACAAGACCCCAAGATACTTAAACTCCTCCACTTGGGGCAAGATCTCCTCCCCGACCCGGAGAGGGCACTCAATTCAATTCAATTCAATTCAATTCAATTCAATTCAATTCAATTCAATGTTCTGTTTCCATTGCAGCTGTTGTGAAAGCTTCTTGTTGCTTTCAAACTTGGCTTGTAGCAGACGTGTGCACGTTTTCAGCATGATGTCTTTGATCCACTGGTGAAAAGGACACTTTGATTCACTCCTTCATCTATAACTGCTTCAAACAACAAAGTTTGTGTAGGAAAAGTGGTTAAGATTGCACGACTGTCTGTGTCTTATGCGTTGTGTTGTATTATTTTGTCATTTTATGGTAACTGTTCTTTTGATGGTGGCGCAGGCACCCGCAGCGGCTCCTCTTGTTGTCGTGTTGTCTGGTTGAGAGGGAGGAAATGTCATCTGTGCTGTATGTTGCACATATAGCGCATTTGACAATAAAGTTATACTTGACTTGATATAAAATAAGATTTTTTTGTATTGCCACATATGCTTTTGCAATGTCAGAGGAAACCGGAATACTCGGAGAAAACCCACACAGGCATGGGGAGAACATGCAAACTCCACACGGGAAGGCTGGAGCCAGAATTGAACCATGCATTTTTGCACTGAGGCGGACTTGCTAACCAGTCAACCATTCTGCCGCCACACATCTAACATACTTGAATAAGTTTAATTATGGGACACAATCGACTTATCTGGGTCCAGAATCATGCATTTTTACTGAATAAATGTAAATCTTTCTTTGACCAGTTACTTTTCAGCCTGTAGAAAGTTGCCAAGAACCTTCAGTAGAAGTGCATTTAATTTAGCAAAAACATTGTGTAAACATTTAAATTCTGCATTGATGTGCATGCATTCATCCCGTGTGCTACTGCGCTTTACAACAAATAGCTCGTTCCTTTGTAAATACCGATTCCCATTCTTTAAACTCTTGTACTTGTTTAACTAGAATGACAATCACACTTTGAAAGTGCCAAACAGTTGGATTATTATATGAAAACGGATTTGTTCCCGCAGTTGTCATTCATATGAATCTGGGGTGACAGTGGAACTAGGATTTTACTCTCATATTTTCTCATTATCAGAGCCCCGAGCACTGCGGTGTTAACCTGACACGGCAGATTGATTGCTTCATAAATCCATCTGGGAAAGAGAAATTCTTTAGAGCAGGCACTGAAAAAGGTGAAGTTCTGTTTTTCAAATCCATTACGAGTTAATCAGATCAAAAATTAAGTGTGCACTACAATGCATAGTAATATCATAATATGCAGTAAGTCCGTTCAACCGGGGTGCAGTTATTTTTTTCAGTCATAATTGGTTGAATCTCAAGCTTGGCAAGACCAGTCAGTGAGCTCTTAGAATTTGCCGTCCAAGGTGACTCCTGTCCTGTGGTATTTGTTTTTTTGTTTTTTTTGGGGTTGTATTTCTTGAAGTGGATTTTATGATGCGGCATTTCACTTCTTTTTTCATCACAAACCACATTTACGCATTAACTTGACCATGAACTTTGAGGCTAGCATGGAGATTGAAAATGTGTGGACCTCTGCCAGGGGCGAAAGATGTATGGCCTAATAAAGCGATAAAGATTTTTTTTTTCTGGATCCAAAGAAACAAACTGAAATAAGGTCCGAACTGAAGTTGTGTCAGTCATGAACATTTCCAACCATGCATACCCATTTATTTTTTGGGGGGGAAACTTAAGAAGGCTTGAGAGATGATTGTGAAATATTAAGCAAAGGTTCATCCATCCATTCGTTTTCTATCCTGCACCAATTCTTATGGATCGGGGGTGAGCTGGAGCTAATCCCATTTGACACTGGGCAAAATTTTGTAATGGTCGCTAGCCAATCAACCCAACAGCCATTCACACCCACATTCTCATCAATGCACAAATTTGACTATTCATCTGGCGTACTCTTCGAAAACTCATGAAAGCAGACCAGAGCTGAGATTCCTAACCCGAAACTCAGAACTTTGAGAGGCAGACGTGCCAACGAGTAAGAAATCATGCCGCTGAAACAAATGTCTTTGGCTCAAGAAAAAATAAGACCACACTGAATTCATTACATTTAACTATAGGTTTTGCTCTTCACACCGGAAGGGTTGCCTTTTTGAGTCATTTTAATTGAATGAAAGGGTTTTGGGGGAAGAGGGCCAATAGGATTTATACTTAGTTATGCAAAAGCTGTATATCGAAAATAAGCGGACTGTTAAGCATTCACCTCAATTTCTTGGCAAGTAAAAGAAGTCAGCAACTTTTAAACAACTCTCTCGATCAAGTGTTGTCTCTGCTCAACTCAGCCGCTGCCACTGGCACTGGAACTCACTGAGCGCTCTTCTTTCTGCGCCTTGAGGGAGGAAGTCAAATGTCAGACCTTCCTCAGCTGGCTGTTGCCTTCACTCTTTTCAATCATTCCGTACAAGTGTCTACCTCCAAAGAAACAGCAAGTGCTGACTCTGCCCAAGGGAATGATGAAGTTGGTGCTTGGTTTCACTAGTTTGGAAAACTTGTTTTACTACAAATTATTTTTTTTGGGGGGGGGGTCCCGTGTCCTTCTTTCTTTAAACAGATACAGTGAAACTCCTCTACAACAAAACCTACATGGGTGAAAATACCCCCTAGTGTGAAAAAAATCTTCATGCATTAACACCATTCCCACTTTCCTGACCCCCATACAATGGAAAAAAACCCTGTTGCGTAATATGAAATATTTTTCTCTGATCTTGCCTCGTGACGAGATTCACTACAACGAAGTCTAATCCAACAGAGACCTCTACTGCTTCGTTCGGAAACGGCAACAGCAACCACCACACTGGTTTACATAGTGAACGATGTTTATTTCGGTCACAGCTGCGAGTTTCCTGGACTCAACATACTCATAGCTGCTCTGCCATTGGCTTACCGAGCATCATCCTGGCCTCCGATTGGCCAAGAGGGACCTGTGTGTACATACTGAAGCTAGATCCATAGCATCCGATTAGCTTCTCAGATTAAATTGCTTATGGCTCGACGGACATTCAAATAAACGAACGTTTCCTCGAATGCGTTACTTGTTATCATGTTAAAAACAGCCACGGGACGCTACGTAATCCTCGTTGGCCACAGTTAGCTCTCGAAGGCTAAAAACCTCACATTAATTAGCGCTCCAGTTAGCGTAAGATTTTTAGCCTTCGAGAGCTAACTAGGCCATCGAGGACTACGGCGTCCCGTGGCTGGCTTAAAAGTTCATTGCATGACATCAGCTGAGCAACGCTGTCTTGGGTTAGGGTTAGGTAGAGACAGTGAGATGGTGGAAAGAAAAGCCACCGGGTCCAGAAGTATTTGATATTGTTAGATTCAGACGAGCGTGGACGTTATAATGCTAAAATGGCTACAAAACGGACCTTTGGATGTCAAACAGCTAAGACAAGAAGAACTCTGATGCTGGAAGAGAGGGTAAAAGTGATCAAAATGAAAGACGGAGCAAATAAAATACATTATCCAAGAAATGTATGTAAGTGAAAGTGAATGCTGATTGTAAATTTCACAATTTCTGTCCCTTTTTTCTTTCTACACTGACAATATGAAGTGTCAAATAAGTGTGTGCTCATACTTATGCACTATTGGAATAAAAATAGAGTACACATACGTTTGTGTGTGCATGTACATATACGTTGGTGTGTGTGGGTGTGTGTGTGCTTACATCTGAGACCAAATTTGCGACAGTGAAAAACCCCCTGTTGTGAAAAATTTCTTGCTGCAAACACGATTTCGTTGTAGAGGAGTTTCACTGTATCATCGAGGTGCGCTAAGAGTTAGCAGGCTAGCCCTACACCCACAACTTGTAAATAAATACTCATTACTGTCATGAATAACGCACAGCTTTATTATTTTAACACCGTACACACAAACAAACAAATGTTTGTTCCCTGTTGGTGTCAATTACTGCAGTGTTTTTCAAACTTTTTTTCTCGTGGCACACATGACCATGTCACAGGCACAGTGTTTGAAAAAACATTGACTTACTGTATAGTGTCAAAATGATGAACGTGTCCAACCATCCATTAGCTCTTGTGCTTTGTATTTGAATTATGAATGCTCAGGCAGATGCTGCCGCTTCCTCTGGCATTCCAAAATGTTGCATATTAAACATCCAAATTACAATATGAATTTTTACCTATTTTATTGATTTTTGTTGTTTGATTTTTTTTAAACATATTTGGAATTGGGAGTCATCCAAAATTAATTAAAAGTATTCAAGTTGCATTTCATTAATATGATGGTACTTGGATTTTACTAACTACATTTTTTAAGGGGTAACAAATAACTTTTATCCAAGTACATTTTTAAAGCAACCCTCTCTACCCTGCTCAAAAGTCACATTTTAGTATTCTTCCCTGACACACAAATGCAAACATTTTTGCACAATTGGTCATTGAGAGTCATTCTGAAAGTCTCCAGCCTAATGCTCCAACAAAGAGATGGTGAGGTGTAGACGTGAGAGGAATTGTCAGATGCCACTTTAAGGAATAAAGGAGTCATTTAGTTCACTGAGGTTTTGAAACCACCAAGACCTCCTTCTCTTTTTGTTCTGTGATCAATACTTATATCTCCGTCTGCATTAAGTCTGAAGATTTTAGAACACGTCAACAGTTCAACTCACAGTTTGCTGTCATTGGGCGAGCTGACAGTTTGTTGACTTTCCTGTTGTTCTTGCAGCAACAGCATGAGAATACTGATGGCGAGACTCAGCATAACTTTGACATGGACGAACATGGGCAAACATTTCGAGAGAGGTAGTGGACTTGTATATAGTGCTTGTACAAGCTTCTTGGAATCTGGGTTGGAAAACTTGTCATTCTTCTTTAAAGTTCTCTCAATGTCCTTTGGCTCTTTTTGCTACCCACCCATGTAGGAAGACTTTTCTTTCAGAGCATATTTAGATGAACTCAACCTCAACTACCAGAAGGACACTATGACCTTTTAAACATCCACAAACACTTGCAAGGACATACGCTGTGAGGACTGTGAGGAATTTGTTTTTGTAAGCACAAAGTACTGTACACAATATTGAAGCCAAAGTCTGAAAACTGTTTCAGTGCCAAAAAACTGCTTCTTTACAGAGTTCCACTTCTTCCCTTACTGCTGGATTAAAGTTCATTTTTATTCAGTTCATTTTTTTACAGTTCTCCCATGACGAGATTACATAATGTAGTGGTCGGGACTCATTATTCTCTAGTATTGAGGTCCAAATAAATTTAGCATGAGCTGAATCTACAAATACTGTTACTTGTACAGTATCACAATTATAGTTGTTGCTTAAAATAATGCGACTAAAAATCATTGTATCATTCTTGAATAGGTGGCAGCAACCTGGATTTGAACATGAAATCCGTGATTTCCACACTAGAAAACACTCCTGATTAAAAGCAGTTCAATTTAGCCATAAAACGAAAGTTATGCACACATTGGCTGCTTCACATTAATTAATATCCCTGGGTGTCCATATTATAACATGGTATATTTGCATAAAAAGAGGTCACACAGGTGGACTTTTAAAAACCTTTATTTTTCTCAAACAACGGTAGATTCTTTTTCCCCCCAAACAATGCTGAACGCAGCCAGTTGCTCAGTACCATCCGAGAACCTCTCAGTCTCTCGTTGTCACATGAGGCCAATTTGCCGACAAGCTTCAGCTTCACCGCAGTGCAGTGCAACCTTTGGAAATCAGTTTGTTGCGTGTTGTCGAGATGCAGGGTTCAACGTTTGGGAAAAAAGTACTTATAGTCTGAAAATTACGGTAATTGATCATGTAAGATCATTTTATCTATCCAGCTATACCGACCTTTTTCAAAATAAATCAACAAATAAACACTAACTATTCAAACTACTACTCACCATGGCGTTGGATGTGGCTGTTGTATAGAGTGAGCTTGCTTCTCTTTAAGAAACTGGTCTTGGGGTAATGGGAGACAATAACACTAAAAATGTGTCCAGTCCACATTTGTTGTTTTAGTCGCCACAATTCCAGAAAATCCTGCTTCACAAACACATTACGTCGGAAATGGAAGCAAAGTAGTCAGTGATGTTTTGACAGTTTTATATGAGGCCTCAGTTGCCACATATTACCTGTATATTATGCAGAGCATGCTCAACATTTACAGCTAATAATGTTAAGGCCATAGTATCACCTTACAAGTTGCACCATCATTTAGAAACAGCATCAAAGTTGAATGTAATATCATTTATTTTTAGTTTGTACAAATAATTCAGGCTGTAAAAGGTTAATGATGGTTATATATAAGAGAAGTTGCTTTGTTAGTGTGATATGCTGTGATTGACTTATGATCTGATGAGTATACTAATTGCAACTGCTATAGGTGACTACTGTAGTCAAGTACCGTATTTTTCGCGCCACACGGTGCTTCGGCGTATAAGGCTCACCTTCAATGAATGGCCCATTTAAAAACTGTTTTCATATAGAGGGCGCACCGTTTTATAAGGCGCATAGAACAGAAGCCCCCATAGCGGCTGCGGTTGCATTCTGCATCCACTAGATGGAGCTACGGTAAAGGAATACAATACAATACAATACAATACAATACAATCCAGCTTTATTTATATAAAGCTTTTACAACCGCTGCAGCTGTAACAAAGCACTTTACAGAACATTTAAAATACTACGTCCAAGAAATCAGAATATTGATCCATATATAAGGTGCACTGTCGGCTTTTGAGAAAATTGAATGCTTTTAGGTGCGCCTTATAGTGCGGAAAATACTGTAGCACAATAATTATTTGTGGCAGCCCGAGGTGAGAATTGTTATTGCATGGCTTATACACGGACTGAGTGCTCAACATTGCGCTCAACGTTATTCAGATGACGTGCATAAAACATGCCAGGGAATGCAGAAAATGAAACCTGAATTAGAAATGTGTGTTGTAACCTCCGCCTTCCCAATTGAACCTCCTGCCAGCACCTCGCCACCCCAGGTAAAACTGTCAAGAGATGCCAGTGAGCAGCATCGACTGACTCCTTGAGGTTGCTTTTGAAGATAATGTGCTACTTTGCACTGTAGTTTCCAATTCAAAATATTAATTAAATGCATCATAGGAATAAGCCCATTTTGAATGGGGACATCTTGACAAACAGCTGTAGGATGCAATATTTGCACCTCACGTTGTCATCTGCAATCTAGAGTCGGGAATTGTTAGGTGAATATCACTTTTTTTTTGTTTGTTTTCCAAGGAACAATACGGAAAGTCAGACATTGCATGTCACTCTAGCTGACAGTCCCAAGACACCATGACCATCTCCATTTTTTATTTTGATTTGAATTTTATGGGTGCATTGAGTGATTAAATGACATGATGCACACAAATTGACCATTAGCAACACTGAATATGTTATGGAGTCATCAATTGAAGCATGGTGATGTTCTGTATATTTCACTTTTGTTTTCAATTTCATGCCTTAGCAGTCACCCTATTGCACCATTTGCTCTGTTAGATTTATAGAAACAATATAACTAATAACTTCAATATAATGTCTCCAGTTTCTCCCTTGTGTCCAGTCAATGTGTTTTTTCTCACTTTAATAACACAGTTTTATGTGTCTCTGCATGATCAAGTACAAGCACCCAAGACCCAGTTGCCACCATACGGACGTAATAATAATAGACCTTTATGGCAAACATTTTAAGATCTCGAAATGCTAAATCGGATTCCCAGCTTTAGTGTGACACTGACTAAATGAACTGTTAATCACAATATGCTGATGTATGTCCCTGTTGGATATGTAGCATGGTGCATGTTGAGGCGGGTAATTTAGTAGCCAATGCACCAGATTAAACCGAAACGTTGAGGTTTGAGAATAAGTCAAGACCAAAATTGAAAGAATGTAAGTCGAGAACAAGAACGGGGCATGTTAAGTTGTGTTTTTGAATCGTAAAACATTTACACAAGCCTCGAGAAATGCACTATGAAAAATGAGATATTCACATTCATATTAAGAGGAGATACAAAAAAAATAAACAACACAGCTGTTATCTGTAAAATGAAGTTTGCCACCAAGTATAATAATAATAATGTACAACAACAGCAAATCATCTCATAATGTCAGTGGGAACTGTTAAAATAGTGTTTCATTGAATTTCAAAAATATGACCCGGGACCTAAAGGTACACATGTGTGTCTCGTTATGAGGCCCAATTTTCTTAACCCCTCTCCATTAGTGCTAAAGAGGTCAGACTGACAAAACATTCAGTGCAGATTTGTGACGCTTTGGGAATCTGCAGTGCAGTCAGTCATGGATGGCATCGAAATATTTTGTTGATCTATCGCAAAACACAATATTTGAATCATAGTCATTAAATTCACAAATAAAGCATGCACGAATTGACTTGTCCTAGAATAAATGCCATGTCAGAGCCAAGGCCAGGTTAAACTATAATTAATTCCAAGACTGGGACCCTGAAAAATGGGTAAATCAAAACCAATTTTGAGCACGGTCACACTAAAAGAACATGCAACGATGGAGGTTAAAGGAACATGGGTCTGCACAAAACCCTAGGAGACACAGAGGTCTTGGCATTTCTTAAGTACCCTTGAGATACAGTATTTTCACAACCATATGATGCACAGTATTAAAAGGCGTAGTGTCAGTTACGGGTGCTATTTCTGTACTTAACACAAGACGTATGGTAAAACGTACACTAGCATACGGTAGCATGCATGCACGCTAGCGTGTGATTTTGAAAAGGCAAAAGGGTGCAAAACTGAGTTTGGTTGTACTTTATTGAAGTATTTAACAAGGTACTCACAGTATATTTTTATTAGTCCTCATCCTCAAATCCATCTAAGTCCCTATCTTCTGTAACCGAAATGAACAGCTGGGCAATCAAGCACGCCAGGTACCCTCGCGTCATTGTCAGAGTCAGTCTCATTGCCATGCGCCTCTTCAGAAATGATGACGGCTTTTGCGAGCACAACACTTCTCTCTCTCCCTTTTTGCGTATCACTACCGTACTGGCCCCCTTCTTCTCTACAGTGTGGTTCAACAGGATGTCCAAAGTGAGTGGCAACTGGTCCATGTTGGTGAAAAAAACGCATTTGATGAAACTAAACTTAAGTTCCCTCCAGTCTTTCCGACAGATGCACTCGCACAATTGTGACCAGATGAAATTCTTACTTCTCGCAGCCTGAAAAAAATAAAGTTTGCATTTCGGTCGCAGTCTCTGCAATGTTTCGACTGGTATTTAAAAGGTGCAAAACATAGCCATCACCTTAAAGACAGGGAAAACGTACACCCCAATTGCAAGGGATGTTATACACAGTCATACTCCAAAAGCAATTCAGGTCTAAAAATATTGATTTATCCATTTTGAGGTTGCTGCCTTGTAAATAGAATATAACTTAAACGAGTAAAGATGTAGCTTTGCTCCGCATGGCATAATTTCTTAAAATTCAAATTGCTGCAATTTAATGAATACAGTAGAGTTCCTGTGACAATCAATAAAGGCCTCATTTAAGATTCCAAAGTATGTTCTCTCGCTCGCTTAATGTATCCGGAATATAAGATTATATAATTATTCCATTTTGTACGCCCAAACTGTCACGGACGGTGGTGGTGCAGGACCCCAAAAAGCAGGCAGGAGGGAGGAGCAGGTTGTACTTGACAAAATGTATTAAAGAAATACAGAGAGAACTAAATCTAAAACAAAGTCATGAGAACAAAAATAATCCAAAGTATCAAACAAAAATCATGACTGAAGCTAAAACCTAACAGTGACCGAAACATGAGTGAAGCAAATATGACAGAAACAAACACACAAACAATGACCCGACACTGAGTGGTCGTGCCGGCAGTTCTTATAAACCAGGGGTGGGTGGCCAAACTTTCTACTTTTCGTTCAACCAACCTCCCGGGATCGCCCCTTACCACGCACGCTCACGCACACAAACACACACACACACACACACACACACACACACACACACACACACACACACACACACACACACACACACACATTCACACACACGCATACACACACACACGCACGCGCGCCATGATGAGAAGCCAAACACGGAAGCAAGCGATGCACTTTTGCAGCCTCTTGACTATCGTAGCTCACACGTACCGTTTTAAAGTGCTTCCCTCAGCCCTCTAGATTCCTATTCTTTGCCCGTGCCCTCGGTGAATTGTACACGAAGCAAACTCTGAATGAGTATAATGATGATCAAAGATATAGCTCTGATCACAAGCTGCAATTGCAGACTGCTGAGCGCTAACAACTTCCGCTGACGTAGTCACGCGCCACCATAGGTTAAAGATTTACCTGCTTTATTTTATTTTTTAAATCTTTCTTTGGGAAAATGAGACTGATAGGATGATTAGGGTGCAGTGTGCATTAACACAAAAATATATTACTAACATGTACAGGGCGGCCCGGTAGTCCAGTGGTTAGCATGTCGGCTTGTCGGTACCGGGTTCGATTCCAGCTCCGGCCTCCCTGTGTGGAGTTTGCATGTTCTCCCCGGGCTTGCGTGGGTTTTCTCCAGGTGCTCCGGTTTCCTCCCACATTCCAAAGACATGCATGGCAGGCTGATTGAGCACTCTAAATTGTCCCTAGGTATGAGTGTGGGCGTGGATGGTTGTTCGTCTCTGTGTGCCCTGCGATTGGCTGGCAACCGATTCAGGGTAGGTGTAACCCGCCTACTGCCCAGAGACAGCTGGGATAGGCTCCTGCACCCCCCGCGACCCTAGTGAGGATCAAGCGGTTCGGAAGATGAATGAATGAATGAATGTACAAAGACACACAAATGTTTTTTTTTTCCTCCTCTACACCTTTCGGATCTAATTGGGACGAGTCCTAG
Source organism: Hippocampus mohnikei (assembly GCA_026261675.1). Classification (NCBI taxonomy): domain Eukaryota; kingdom Metazoa; phylum Chordata; class Actinopteri; order Syngnathiformes; family Syngnathidae; genus Hippocampus; species Hippocampus mohnikei. Next base: position 2,688,408 of record JAKGUB010000350.1, on the reverse strand, counting down.
ATCTACCGGTAGATCAGGATCGACGTAATGGGCACCCCTGGTCTAAACAAACTAATGACATAACGACCAACAGGTGTGCAGCTGCAGGGGGATCCCTACAGTGCCACCTGTTGGTCACAAACAGAATCATGACACAAACCTTAAGTAAATTAGGACCAGAGTATATTCCTTGCAAGATGACATGGATTTGATGTTTTGCGGGGACACAACAACAATATTGTACTTGGAATGCCCTATCGGACCTTATTTCTTCTTTGTCTTCAGGGCGAGCATTGTCCAGAAGAAAATCATCTATTTCCAGGACGAGGGCTCTCTTACCATCCGGCTATGCGAAAAAGGTAATGACAGCTGCCTATCATGGTCTTCCTCCTTGCTGCCCATACCCTTGATCACGAATATGGGGCCAAGCTTTACCATGCCTCATTTTATTTCATGCCCATACAGCATCTCCCGGTTTCTCTGTGCCATTTTTCAAAATTATGCCAAGAGAGGCTGACAGGAAAGCCGTGAGGGCATCTCCCGGGAGTCTGTGTTGAAATATTCTATTGTGTTTTACCACAGAGCTGCGTTTCAGCCTTCGGGTTGCCGGGCATACGCTGCTGAGTAAAATCCCTTTGTAACAATGCTGCCTGTTTGTTTTAACATTGCCTTTGCATTTGGGGATTGGACTCTCTCATTTCTAAAAATGCTGATTCAAATAATTGCGCAAAAAAATCCTCTCCTGACATGACGATATTTTTTCAGACTAATTTCCTGTCATTACTATTCATCCAGCCTCATCCTGTCATTGCCACACTGGTCAAAGGTAGTCATGGATATGGATGAGTGGACTTCCAGGTTTAAAAACATTTATCCACCAGTTTATCTTTGGTTCTGTACTTTTTCATTCTGCATGCATTTGGACAAACACTCAGAATGCCTTTTCTTTGTGTTTTGGGATGTATCTTGACAAGAGTTTTGCTTTATTTACAGATTATTTTATTGGCTTATTTTTATTGAAGCTGATGTGACGCAACCTTTTCTATGCAGAGCGGGTGTTAGGAGAGGCAACAGCAGACCCTGCCTTGGAGTGTTGTGCCTGCGGGACAGCCAAATACAGACTCACCTTCTATGGCAACTGGTCGGAGAAAGTGCATCCCAAAGACTATCCCAGTGAGCTCACGTCTTAAGCATGCATACAGTATATGTGCACACATATAGCGAGCAAGTAAATAATTCTATAATATGCCACATCATATATGTAATTTTGAATTCATCCCAGTAGATGTGGGGGTGGGGGGGGTCACAGTACATTATTGAGACAACATCATCATATTTGTACTGTACACCGCTGTTGCACAAGTATGGAAAGTTTCACTTTTTTTTGTGGGTGACGAGAATCCTTTTATTCTCTTCATTGTACTCTACTGCCACTGGTGTCTTCTAAATTCAAAATGAAAACATTTTATTACATTATATTTTTAACAATTGTCTTCTTCAGTTTATATGCTTTTTCTGATAAGTGTGCGTTCCAAAGTTTATGTCCCTTAAAACATTAAGCCAGTGGTTCTCACCCTGGGTTCGATCGAACCCCAGGGGTTCGGTGAATCGGCCTCAGGGGTTCGACGGAGCCTCTGCCATGGAGGTTAAGACACACCCGACTCAACATGTCAATTATGTCATGCCCTTGTGGCCACCACTGGCTGCAGATGATCACATTACATTGCTTGTCCAATCAGTGCTGCAGGAAAATTTAGTTCGCTCAGTGGTCAACGTGTGACTGTCTTGATAGTACGTTGTGTGATTTTTAAATTTTTTTATTTTTTAGAATTTTTAATACATGCTATGTCGAAAAAAAAGCCTCCAACAAGGTTAAGAACCACTGCATTAAGTATAACATCACTCACACACACAGACACACAGACACACACAGACACACAGACACACAGACACACACAGACACACACACACACACACACATACACAGTGCAAAATTCACAAAATAATTTTTGTTCAGTCATTGCCAAAATATTTTCAAGCCCTAAAAAATGTGGATCTTGGCTGGTTTAATTCAGAATAGTGAGTCCCAACCAAATTATTTTTGTTGAATCATTGTCAAAATATTTTCCGCCCTTACAAAATTGGATGTTGGCTGGCATAATTCAGAACAGTGAGTCCCAATCAAATTACTGTTGTTGTTTCATTGACGAAATATTTTCCATCTCTCCAAAATTGGATGTTGGCTGGCATAATTTAGAACAATTACCCCATTTCGGATACTGGTCCAAAAGTCAGTTTTATTTACAACAAATAATGAATCTTTGTCCAAATATATATGCCAGTGATAGTGAGCGGTAGAACATTCAAATGATCTTCCAATGGGTGGCAGATGGTACAAATAACTTGTGTTTCCACTTCTTGTCATTTATACAAGAGAATAAGTGATGGCTTGCTGCAAGTATATCAGTTTTGATTAGATTGCACGCAAGAGCATTTGTTAGGAAATTTAGACAATTGGCTTTATTTTCGTAGCTAGCAGCTGTGCTTCAGGGTAAAACCTTAGGCATCTTGAGTTTTATGTCGGCGGGAGCCTCGTTGGGCATGTTTGGGAGTTTGGTTAGTCTTAATTATGTCTACACTTGATGCCTACTGTAACCACGTCTAAGTTTTGGCACATGTAATCTAAAGCAATCTTCATGAATTTGATCAGGGCACAGATTCTGAGCTCTGCAGACATGTGTTATGCATGCCATTGATTTTCATTCAGAGAAAAGTACAGCATCGTCATTGTAAAATCAATTCACTGAATATTTTATTGTTATTACTATTCCTTTTATGTTTTTTTTAAATCATCCCACTTCCCATGGCAAAGCTATGTATTTGTGATCTCCCTAGCTGACTTTACGTCATCCGCCCACAGAGGTCTGTTTGCAGTACCTAATATACATATTTTTTTTGCACAGCACGACCTGCCACACGACTAAAGTGAATTTGTTTCATCTTCCACCATGTAAAGGTCTATCAATGCCCGAGAGCTGCATTTAAACAAAGTGAGAGGATTTGCTTTGATTGCTTGCCAATCGAGTCGGCTGTGTTCACAACCAACCACAATGGTGCAAAACAACCTTTTTTTAAATCTGCCCCGCTGCACCCGCTTGCACCTTTCTGTGAAAATACCACAACAAGTTCCACCCTGCCGCTGCAGAAATTTAGACTCCGCCTCATGCTTGACTTACGCTGAGCAATAAAATAGAGCCCTACAATATGTCTTCATTATTTCAGCATTTATGCCTTTTGGGACATTTTTATTTGTTGATGTCACATGACGTGTTTCTGATGTAAAATGTGTGTCTTGGCTCAGTTGAGGAAATTTCTACTGGAGTAACCAATACAACTGTTTACATCTGGTCTACTTTATTATTTTAAGACACAGAATACTGTCAGGTTTGGCACAGTACTGTCACAGTTTTCAGAATTTATTATGTTTCTGTCCTACAGGACGGGCCAACCACTGGTCTGCACTGATTGGTGCATCCCACACTCGAGGTTATGTGCTCTGGGAGTATGGAGGTTATGCCAGCGAGGGGGTCCGACAAGTTGCTGAGTTTGGCTCCCCCATCAAAATGGAAGAAGAGATTCGACAGAAGGTAGGGTTCACGTTTGGAAAGAAGTATGTTTGGGATTCCATGTGTTCAATCCTTTTTTCATGTACCTCAAGCAGTCTTCTCCACTGAAAAAAACAAACTTTGGATGAATCTAATTCAAACATGTACATGTGTTGAAGTTGATTAAAATGCGTTACATTAACATATCATTATTTTTGAGGAGATTGAATATTTACCACATTTTAATCATGTGCAAATGACAGTTGAATACTTTATTTTCAGTGTACTGCTCACTGAAATTAGCTTACAAAGCAGTACGATAATAATGGAAAAAAATGAACATTTCAAATGGTAATTCTTTCAACAACATTCATTTTGGGTAACATTCTATGATACAGTATAGTTAATCGGTCATTGTTAATGGTTTTTGGTGACATTGTCAAGTTTAATGGCAGTAATTACAAAAAAAAACTTGCTCACAAATAATTTCAAAAAGCATACATGAATACTTTATTGCAGCTTATGTGTAGTACTGCAATGATAAACGCAATAAGTGTGCACATCTGTACTGACCACGGATTAGCCTTCTCTTGAAACTAGTAGCAAATATACTATATTTCTGTACAGTGGCTGATAAACATGACATGAAAAGAATATTGATATAACTATAGCGGTGTTCACACGGCAACTTTTACTCTGGTGTAGCACTGGGGCTGCCCCCCGTAGAGCGTTCACACATACAAAGTTATACCGGTGTAGCCCCTGAAAACAGCTTCAACTGGAGTAAATTTAACCCTGCTCAGGTGGTGGTTTAAAAATTTACTCCGGAGTAAATGCTAGTTTGTGGGGCAGCACCGATATAAAATGGGACGGGTGAATGCTACAGGAGTAGACTCGCTACACGTGAGAAGAGTTGATTACATACGGGTATTGCATAACTTGCATCCTGGGTATTTTGCCCTTCTTTCCTCTCTCTCTCTCATCCTTTTACGGTGTCTGATAGACCACAGCATTGATTTGTCTGGAGAAGTATAAACCATGGTTTTTCGATATGTCGCAAACAAGGCGGGGAAAAGGAAGTACACTTTAAGCATGTTCATGTTTTATTTCCGTGTTGTTACTTATTACTACTATTATTATTATTATCGAATTGCACGCCCGCAGAAACTGCCGTGTGAACGCAAGTGGGGCTTCACCGGCGTTAACACGCTTCTCTTTAGTAAGCAGCTTTATACGTGTGAACGTTCCACACCCGGCAATGCTGGGAGACATTCCTGGGTCAGGTCAGACGGGGCGGGAGCTAAGGCGTCAGGCAGTGGGTGCAGAGAGCTGTCAAACTTGCATCCTGCTCTGCAAACCGCAATCACTAAAGAACAATCTGGATGAGCTGCGCACCCAGGCAAGGGCGAGCTTCTAATATAGTTAGTCTGGCTTGCTGGTGTGTATGAGACCTGGTTTCACACTGGTGTTCTGGACAATCTCTTCCAAGTTGATAGGTTCACTCACATACGTGCTGACAGAGATGATCGTTCTGCTAAAACGAGAAAGGCATGTTCTCTGCGTCTACCTATGTGAGAGCTGGTCTAGGAACCATCAAATAAGGACGGACGGATTCTGCAACCCTGACCTGGAGCTGCTGTGCATATCCCTGCGGCCACACTACCTCCTGAGAGAGTTGACCAACATATTTGCGTGTGTCATGTATGTGCCGCCAAACGGGAATGCCACAAAAGCAGCGAGACAGATCATGGACTGTATCCACCGGCACTTACAAGATAAACCCGAGGGCCTCCATGTTGATTTTAGGGGACGTAAATCACTGCAATCTGGTTACATCACTGCCTGGCTTAGAGCAGATTGTAAAATGTGGCACGAGAAATAACAATATCCTCGATAAATGTAATGGAGATATGAAGGATGCTTAGACTGCTAGAGCCTAGCCTCGTCTTGGTAGCTGAGACCATAAAGCTATACACCAATTTCCAATCTACAGATCAGCCTTTAAATCTAGCAAGCCAGCAATAAAAAATATGAACATGTGGTCAAATGACAAAGTAGAGGAGCTCAAGGGAAGCTATCTCAGTACAGACTGGAATAATGTCTTCTTCCAAGATACACATGCTCATGAGGCTGCAGAAGTAATAACAGATTATGTCTCCTTCTGCACGCACATTATCCCTCAAAAAGCTGTGAAAATATCTGCGAACAATAAACCTTAGATTTCCAAGGGAGTTATTGAGTGCATTATGAAGAAGAAAAGAGCCCATTGGCTAGGAGACCCCTGCTGGGCTGAAGTTGGCCTAGTAGGATCTCAACCGTCAACTAACAGTGGCACGGTCTAAACACAAGGAGTGGTCAAAGCAAGCTCTGTCCAATTCTCCCACAAAAAAGTTTCTGACTCAATTCGCACCATGACAAACACTAAGAAGAAGCCTGTGTCGGCTCCCGATGAAAAAGTGAGGGCAAAGGAGCCGAATACTGTACTTTCTAGATGCATTTTGAAATTGACACCTCCAAAGAGTAATTAATTGCTCTACAATCTGCAGAATGGTTTTAATAACAGTGTTAATCGACTCAGCGGGTTTTAAAATCACTGTGTGTAAACAAAGCCACTGGACCAGACAATATGTCTGCTTACTTATTAAAAACCTTCGCCGAGGAATTAACACTGGCCTGGTATCCTCTCATCCAGCTGCCTGTAGACACTGATGTGCTGGATCTTAATCAATCTTAATCAATCTTAATTCCAGTCCCTAAAAAAACCCACCCCCAGGATGGCAGCGATTATATACTAGTGGCCTTAACCTCCAATGTGATGAAAGGGTTAGAGAGGATCATTGTCGAGAAACTATGCATGGAGGTGGAATCTGCAATAGATTAATCACAATTTGCCTACACTAACAATCGTGGTATGAGTGATGCCATATCCACCATTCTGCAATTTGTTCTATGGCGTCTTGATGGTCGAATGGGATATGGCAGACTGCTCTTCATGGACACACACCTGATTCAATCGTTCATGATTGTTTCAGGCCTCCACAGGGCTTGCTGATGAGCTGATCATTTGAATCAGGTGTGTTGAAGTAGAGAGGGATCTAAAACAGGCAGGATATGGCTCTCGAGGAACCGGAGTTCACTACCCCTGATTTAGGGTGTTCAATTAACCTACCATGCATGTTTTTGGAATGAGGGAGGAAACCGGAGTACTTGGAGAAATCCCACACAGGCACAGGGAGCACATGCAAACTCCACAAAGGAAGGCCAGAGACCGGAATCAAATCCTCATCTTCTGTACTCTGAGGCAAATGTCCGAACCAAAATCCACAGTGTGGAACAAATTAATGAATGATGAGCATTTAGTTCACGGGTCAAGTAAAATATTTTTCAACATTTTCTCATGACTAAAAACTACAGTCAGAAAGTTTCAATCTGATTAGTAAACCTTGTGAATAGAACTGGAAAGTAGACACGTCGGTTCACATCTGGATGATTTGCTATCACTTCTGTCCTGGTGGCGGAATGATCACACGATATTGGGAGAGGAACCAGCTGTCTACAGACAGCTGGCTTTTATTAGGGAAGAAAAGAAACACACTCACACCAACACTTCGGCATTTGATCCAACTTCACAGTGACTGCACTTTAAATGGACACCTGGTGAATGTTTTTGGACTTTTCGGAGAACTCACACATTTCGCCCAGGAGGGCCCACAAGTGTTTATTGTTGCAAGGTGACTTCTGCTTCCCCCTGTCATAATCTTGATCACTTTTTGAGTTTGTATCCTGTTAAGCTCAAACCGTTTTATGTATGTCCCCTTCTCCGTGTCGGTCGGTTGCGTTCATTTGTTTTAAATATCCAACACAAGTTGTTGAAAGTAGTTGAGGTCAAACATCAGCCACAGTTCTCAACCTGACGTTGTCATGCTTGCAAGTGACAGTTTTTGTCGGACTGGATTTACATCGCAGATCTTGCAGTCACATTCTAATTTATTGCCTGTACCCGATAATTCTTTTTAAAATCCCATTTCTAGCAGCCCATATCTGATATCACCATGCTCACATTAATAGAAAGAGAAGTTATAACATCAGGCGGCGAAACATGGAATCACATGGTGTCTGTTGCATGCATCAATCTAATGTTGATGATGCATATTTTATTATTTTCCTAGCTGCTTAGACCCAAACGAGATGACTTGAGTTGGGGGGAAAATTACTTCAGTCTTGTAGTATACAGTAGCTGCAGACCTTCAGAATAAGCAAAACTACCTGAATATATTGTGATGAGCAATTCTGGTCACGCGGATCTCCCTGCGCACTACTCTACCCGTCTGTCTTTCCCCCATTCTCTCTGGCCAGAGACAGGTGTGTTTTGGCCATTTGCAAAGGAACAATGGAGGTCTGTCAGTGTGGCTTGTGGCTGTCAGTTTGGGTTTGGACTGTTTTGTGCAGACATTGGCGGCTAAGAGACTTTCCTGACTTCTTTCTTGGCTGCCTCTGCCTCTTTGTGGGTATCGGGTACTGCAAAAACAATAGATGTCTTTTCCATAATGGAATGAAACAGCTTTATAAGAGAGTTTGTACAGGAATTATATCTCAAGCAGTAGATTGACAAACATAAAATGTGTAATTACATACAATGAACAGGAAATTCAGCCTTTGGAGTAGCTCTTTTAATCCCCCCCGACCACCCAAAAAAAGCTGTGGCTCATTTACGGCAGCATAATGGTCGACTGGTTAACACGTCCGCCTCACAGTGCAGAGGTGCAGGGTTTGATTCCGGCTCCAGCCTTCCTGTGTGGAGTGTGTATGTTATCCCTGTGACTGACTGCGCAGGCTTTCTCTGAGTACTCCGGTTTCCTCCCACATTCCAAAAACATGCGTGGAAGGCTAAATGGAACACTCTACATGGGCCCTGGGTGTGAATGTGAATGTGAATGGTTGTTTCGTCTTTGTGTGCCCTGTGATTGGCTGGCAACCAGTTCAGGGTGTACCCAGCCAAATGCCCGTAGACATCTGAGATAGGCTCCAGCACGCCTGCGACCCTCATGAGGATAAAGCGGATAAGATATGGATGCATGGATGAATGGCGTGGGAGATTACATAGTTTTATACTATTATACTATATGTCTATTATTTGCATTAATAACGAGCTGACCTTTCATGCTTCATATATCGTCTTACACATTAAACACACCAACATAAAAACGATAACACTCTTGCCAGATTATTACTCGTTTTAATGGAAAAATACCACCAAATTTCTTAATCCAATTTGTCTTTTATTTATTTATTTTTTTAACAACTTCCTATTTAATATTTCCTTCCTGTCTTTGCAGAACTAAGGTGGGGAGCCGTCTTGGGCTAGTAATCCCCAATTCATCTAAGAATCTCAACAATCTGCAGGAGCAATCAGTTGTAGTGATGTGTGAAGAGAGCCTTGAGAAAAATGTCTATGATGCTCCCTGCACTGACCTCCAATTTCTTTAACGAGTGAAGCCTCGTTTGTTGCGGAAGATGTCCACAACTGCAACAGAGAGAGAGAGAGAGACCATGAACAAAAATAAAATAAAAAATATAAAAGGCACGTGTTAAAAAAAAAAAAAAATCAAGGTTCTATTTCCATTTTTCAATTCCCAATCTTGAAACAAGAAACAGGACATGGTTCGTTCCCCTGTTGTATAGAGATAGCAACACTGCCTTATAACGGACAGCGGAGTCATGGTCTTTCCACGTCTAATATCTTGAAACGGCGTGACGTTTGTGTCAAAAATTAATGTGCATGTCTGCTGATCCACAAACGCACATTCATCAATTCACATGCAGAATTGAGTCAGGTTAAATGCATGTAAAACATTTATGAACATCGCACATATTTAGGTGAAACATGAAAATCACCAATAAATATATTTGTGGCTCTGAATCGCAGATTCATTTCTGAGAATACTTTTGAGACAAATTTCTCCCCAGAGACTAATTATAACAAATGGCTGCCCCCTTCTTCTGTCTCTTACAGGAAATCGTGCACATAATAGATTTTACATCAGAGCCCTCAACAATAAAGTAGATAAGCAAACCCAAAAAGAAAGATTCCTCTGTGTGCCAATGATGAACAGTTATATAAAGGAAGAAAACTACATTGAATGCCTAAAACTGATAAGGTATAAAACTGGCACAGGACAGACGGAGACACAGACGACAACGGGGTAAACCTGATGACTCAACACTTGTCAGAGACAAAACAGCTGTTGTGAGACTTGTTTATTGTAACTTGTCAGAGTTGCAGTGCACCACTGGGACATATTCTGTTCAAAGTCAACACTAAAAAACATTTTTGAAATTTAAACCATCCTTTATTAGTTCCTCCTCAGGCTTCTGTAGTGCACGTACAGTAATTCCTGCCTAAACTAATGTAAATTGTAATGGGTATGAAAATATGACAACTTTGTTCACTTGTTGCTGCGTGTTCGTGATGTTTTTTTTTTTATTTATCGCCTATCAAATGCTGCCGATCTTAGTTAACTGTGGGCATCAAACCTTGAACTGGTGGCCAGTCAATTGCAGAGCACACATCCAACATAGTCGAACAACCATTCACACTCATTGGCCGGCTTGAAAACATTTTAAAACATTTGAGCCATTCCCCCCCAAAAAGCCAAAAAATACAAAATGGAATGCAGTGATATACCAAGTCGCCATTTGAACACCTTTACAAGCATCAAGAAACGTCTTTCGTCATCATCAAGAAGACACTGCTGTGCCCAAAAAGAGAACAGGAGTTTTGTACTAACCAGAAGATCTGTTTTAACGTGGTTAATCTTCATGACGTTATAGGTGAACCAGGAGTTGATTTCTGATAAACGGGGTGAGGGAGGAATCGGGGTGGCAGATGCTGGGTTTGCAGGAGAATGATGAAAAGTAGAAGGCCCAGGGCAGAGCCATGAGACACACCTGAAATAACTGGGTAGGACTTGAATGAAAAGGACTTTAGCTGGATGAACTGAGTGCAGTCTTTGAAGTATAAAGCGGCGTGGGTGATGTCGGAGGAGGCCTCTATTAAGGAGGATGGTGTCAAACCCCACACTCAGGTCAAGGAGGATGAAGATGGAGGATGAAGCAGAGTCAGCTGCAATGAGGAAATCAGAGGTCATTTATAGTAGACCTGTTTCAGTGCTGTGGAGGGGACAAAAACAGGAATGAAGAGGCTTGTAAAAGGCTTGTTGTGTGTTCAATGGGATTGGGCTTGAATGGCAACTACTTTGTCCATGACTTTTGAAATAAATGGTAGACTGGAGATAGGGTGGAGGTTATTTGAGTTATGGAGTCTGAACCAGATATCTTAAGAATCGGAGTGACAGCTGCAGTTTTCAACAGTGATGGTATGATAGAGGTGGAGACAGAAGAGTGGATAATCGCAGAGATGAGGGGAAGTAGCGAGGAAAGGCAGGAAATGACCAAGATTGTAGGGAGAGGATATAGCTGGCAGGATTTGTGGATGAGATCTGCAAGTTCTGAAAAATTGGGGAGTGTAAATTTGGAGGGAAACTGGCAGGTTGTTAGGGGTTCAGGTTTAAAAAGAAGCAAAGAAGATGCAAATTCTTGTTGCAGGAGTGAACCTCTTAATATGAAAGAGATTATTCAACTCGAGAGCGGGCAAAGTACTGTGATTTCTCTTGGATAAAATCACTCACAGAAGATAATTACTTGTTTTGAGAGCACAGTGTCTGTATGTCTCCTCTCGCTGAGGTATTCTACAGCCTGACTGACCTCCAAAAATAATGATGCTCATGATTAGTTCCTAAAATGTGTGGGTTTTTTCATGACTTGTTTTCAAGCATTGTTATAAGATATGAAATGTTAGAACATATTGTTAGTTTTCTATACCATCATGCATAACAGCAGACTCATTATAGTCATTATAGATGTATATCGTATGAAATGCATGAATTTACTCCAATAAAAATGCTGCTGTTGCCGTCAGCATTGAAGTGCTTGTGGAGCTGGTCATCAAGCAGGTTACTCTGAAGGGTGCTGTCAGATGGGCTATATTTGGATTTTGCTGTCACTCATCTCAGAGGGAAAGTGGTGGGTGGGAAATGACAACCTCTTCAGCCCGGTAAAATGTGCACGTGCCTGTGTCAGTATGTATATAATTTGAGTCCACTGAAGACATAGGTTGTCAAACTCTAACCCGTGGGTCAAATTTATGAAGCACTCGTGGGCCAAATTTATAAACTAGTGTACGATGTAATTATATTTGGCCTGCATGTATTATACAGTGCATGTACCGCTAATACTACAAATCCCAGAATGCTCGGCTGGTGTTTTGGCACTTCGATCGGGACCAATAAACACTCTCTCCTTTAACAGTAGTCTTCTTACCTCATGCAACTACTGGAACCGCGCTACCTCTCCCAAAAATGGTGAAAAAAAGGCAGGAAACAGTTTTCTGGACAGGTGGGAGATAGAATATCTGTTTATAAATCTAAAATACAAACTGTGTGTCTTGTATGTGGAGCCAACGTGGCTCTCAACAAAGAGTACAATATACGACGACACTTTGAAACAAGACACAACAAGTACAAGGACCTGGACACGACTCAAAGGCGCCAGATAGCAGAGGAGATGAAAAGACGTTTGGCGACACAACAGACTGTGTTTAAAAAAGCCACATCGCAAAGTCAGGCTGCTGTAACGGCTTGTTTTATTGTGGTGGCAGAAATCGCAAAACCAGCACGGCCCTTCAATGAGGGAGAGTTTGTGAAAACGTGCATGATGAGAGTTTGTGATCTCATGTGCCCAGAGAAAAAAAAGGCATTTTCAAATGTGAGCCTGAGCAGAAACACAATCGCTGCTTGCACATGTGATCTTGCCACCGACCTATTTGAGCAGCTGATGGAAAAGGGAAAAGATTTTGTTGATTTCTTCCTTGCTATGGATGAGAGCAGCGACACATGTGATACTGCCCAACTGTCAATCTTCATCCATGGAGTGGATTCAAATCTGTGTGTTACGGAGGAACTTTTGGAATGAAAATAAATGCATGCCGCCACCCGCTCCAGAGTTCTTTAACTGCGTCATTGACCATCTGATATCAAGAGTCTGTGAGCGGATTCCTGGAGTGCAACTCGCCAACTGAATTCTAAAGGACCTCGAGTATGCTGATGACACTGTCCTTTTCGGTGAGACTGCCAATCAGCTTCGTGAGGCCCTCAGAGTGTTTGATGAGGAGTCCAAAAAGCTTGGCCTAAAGATAAGTTGGGCCAAGACAAAACTGATGCATGTTGGCGATGGACCTGACCCACCATCTTTTGTATTTGATAGCACCCCTGTCCACTTTGTCTCCACCTTTAAATATCTCGGCTCGACAGTGACTAACAATGGAGACCTCAAAACAGAGGCCGACCGTCGTCGCGCCCTTGCAGCCTCTGTCATGCAGTCCTTATGGAGACCGCTGTGGCGCCACCGGCACATATCCCGGTCAACAAAGCTCAGAGTCTACAATGCCTCAGTCATCTCCGGCCTCCTGTACAGCTCCCAAACCTGGCCACTGAATAACACTCTTGCGGCCAGGCTTGATGGCTTTGACTCCAGGGCCCTCAGGAGGATTGAAGGCATCTCGTGGACCGAGCACATCACAAATCAGACTCTAAGAGACAAAACGAATCAGCCCCCAGCCTCCTGTCTCGCAGCAATGCGGCGAGTGCGATGGTATGGCCGTGTCATCCGCCTGCCCCAGGAACACCCAACCCGCACCATCTTGGCCTTCAACCCCCATCAAGCTGGCGCTGGAAACAACACAGAGGTGCCCCCCGCACTCGCTGGCTGGATCTAATAGCCCTGGACCTGGAACAAAGTCAACACCTTGCCCACAACAGATCCAGATGGTGAGACCTGGTTGCAACGGTTGGCTCTATGCCCTATGAAGCGCAAGAGGACTAAAGAAAGAAAAAAAAAGAACATGGCACCACCACAGGAAATGACATACAGTTTATGAAGAGGTTTCCACTTGTGTCACTGAAATGAAGCTGCCCTGGGATAAACTTGTGGGACTAACGAGTCGTTAGTAACGACAGATGGCGCGCCAGCAATGTGCAGTCAAAAGAGTGGACTGGTGGGCGGGGTTCGGGAGAGGATGCGGTTGGGAACTGTGCAGGTGAGCTAATTGTTTACCACTGCATCATACATCAAGAATCACTGTGTGGCAGAGCCCTAAAGATGGAACATGTTATGACCACAGTAACACAAGTACTGAACTTTATAAGAGCAAAAGGTCTGAATCACCACCAGTTCAAGTCTTGGAATGTGGAGGAATGTGGTTCGGAATATGAGGACGTGCCGTATCACACAGAAGTGAGATGGTTAAAGCCGAGGCAAAGTAATGAACAGATTTTCGAGCTGCGTGAGGAAATATGTCAGTTCCTGGACATGCAAAGGGAAAGACAGCGGAGCTCCGTGAGCCAAAGTTTTTGTGTGAACTGGCCTTTCTGTGTGACATCACAAACCATCTAGATGCGCTGCACCTGCAGCTTCAGGGGAGGAGACGTATCATCACAGACATGTACGCTGCAGTGAGGGCCTTTAAAACTAAACTGTGCCTGTGGTAGAATCAGATACTCCCAGGAAACCTGGGCCATTTTCCCTGCTGCCAGACCATTTTAATACACATCTCTACCGCCGTGTTTCCATGTGCACAGTTTGCTGATAAACTCCGCGTACTCGGTGCTGAGTTTGCCCGGCGATATGCCGACTTTGATGTCCAGAAAGGTTAGAACTGCTGAGCAATTCGTTTGCAGTTGATGTGGAAAACGCACCAACCAAACTCCAAATGGAGCTGATTGAACTCCAGTGTAATGACATGCTGAAGTCCAAGTATGATGCTGTGGGTGCTACACAGTTTCCACATTTCATCCCTGACACAATGCCTTAGCTCCGCACGCAAAGCTGCTCAGATACTCTCCATGTTCGGCAGCACTTATCTATGTGTGCAACTATTCTCCTCGAAGATGATCAAAACAGCTCACATGAGACGCCTGACTGATGAACACCTTTGCTCAATCCTAAGGATTTCCTCAGCTCAGAGCCTGACCCCAGACTTAATGAACTGGCATCCAAGAAGAGATGCCAGGTATCTGTCTTGAACACATCAGAGTAGATCAGTGTGTCGCAAATTGAGCAATAATTAATGTTTTCTTTGAGGACTTTCTTGCTACTCCAAGGCATGGGCTTGAATGGTTGCACTTTCATTGAAGGATATTATTATTAGTTAATTTATTATTGGCCTGTGGAAAAAGGTTCCTGTTGAAATTTAAATCAGAAGGTTGCAAATAAAGAATGCACACCGTTGTCATTGACATTTTATTTAATTGATGTTGTTTTTTATTTGAAATTCGATTTTGCACATGTGCAATATTAAACTAAATATTGTATACAGTAGTATTAATCTTTGCTTGTTCCATATTCAGTGTTAATCGTTTAAAATTGTTTGATACTGAGCACCGTCGCGAGTTTCTGCTCTTTTCTCACTCGTTCACCTCTTATTAATATTAATAATACGAAACAATGGATTTGGATTCAATGAAATATGTGGAGCTACGCAACCGAGCGAAGCAACTGGGTCTCAAGGCTAATATGAAGGCGGACAAGCTCTTAAAAGCCATTAAGAAGCATTACGAGCAAGAAAAGGAGACCGAAAAAGACAAGGTAGAAGAAACGGAGGCCAAAGTCACTGCTGAGGTCCAGACAGACCAATCGCAGGTGTTTCGCAGCTCCTCTGTGTTTGTGAACACACGTCGAGGAAAAGCGAAAAAGACAAGAACCCGTGATTCTGATGCCAAGTTGGATAATGAGGGGGACAGTGAAGTGGTCCCACAAGTCCGCGCTTCCAAGAGACGATTGTCTTCTTTATCCAAGACTGAGAAGAGGGGAGAGAATGAACCTGTGATCGCGTCTTCAGACATGAGCAGTCAAGTGCAGAGCGAGCCCAAGGATGACGGAGGTCGTGTTCCCAGTGTGGCCAAACCTGCTAAGATCCCTCGTTACAAAGGGCGGCAGGAGAAGAGGGCAGCCCTGAAACCCGTCACTCCTAACTTCCAAAAACTCCACGAGGCGCACTTCAACAAGATGGAGTCCATCGACGCCTATGTGCAGAGGAAGAAGAACAACAAGAGGAAGATGGAGCCTGTCCCAGAGCTCAAGGCGGCCAAGGCTAGTCGGGTGTCCTTGTTCAGCCCCGCGCCCTACAGGAACAAGTGTCCGGTGACGACAGACAAACCAGATCCTCCAAGCAAGTTGACTGAGAAAAAGCAAGATTCTGTATTCAAGCCCTCTGTGCTTTGCACAAGAAGGATCAACGTCAGGTTTTCCGAACTGATGCCTGACAACGAGTACAAGAGGTCGCTCGTGAAGACGCCGGCGCGCTATTCGTCCGCCTTGGCCACCAGCACACCCAAGACACAGACGCCCGCAGGGAGGAAAACCTCTGCTTTGTCTGCCACCAAACCTTCAGCATCATTTGTGTTCACTGGCAACACGAGCGTCACTCCGGGAACGCAGAAGAAGGCCGTTTTCGACCTGAAGGCCAGCCTGTCGCGCCCGCTCACCTACAAGCCTCAAGGCCCTGTCACACCTTGACGATTCAGCCAGCGTATGCCGACGTTCAGATTTTCCCTAAAACGCTGGCATACGCTGAATTATCGATTTTTTTTTTCAATTTTGGGCGTATACATAGCGCATTCATAACGGGCTGGACGTATACATAACGTATCAGTAAATTATATAGAACGTTTCGATAACTTATAGATAACTTATTCCAACGAATGCCTAGCGTGTTGCCGGCGTACACAACTTATGCCCAACGATAGTCTAATTTATGCATAGCGTGCAGCAGCGTATTGCCGGCGATCACGTGGCGTAGTCTATAAAAGGCTGGCGCTCGACGTTTCAAGCCCCTGTCACACCTTGACGATTTAGCCAGCGTATGCCGACGTAGGAAAAATTTGGCAAATACGCTGGCGTAAGTCGAATTAAGTTATGGGTAAGTTTGTATACGTAACAGCACGCTGAAGCACGTTGGTATACGCCGGCATGCGTCGAGAATCGTCGAGAAATTTTAAGCATGCTTAAAATTTCTCGTCGATATCAGCGTATGGCTATCGTCCGTATCATGCAGGCCATAAGTAATAGGTAAGTTATGCGATCGTTGCACACGTTCAAACACGTTAAGTGTAGGTTACTCATAAGTCCAAATACGCCGAGAATACCTACTAGCTGTTCTCCAACATCCGTGCCTTTCGAACTTGGCGCTTGGACATGCTGACCAGGCTGTCACGCACGTAGTTGGCGAAGGCTGCAGTGGCTGTGATGGGATGAGCCTCTGCGAGACCTTGATGAGCTCCCCAGACTTTTCTTTGCCATGACGCTGATGTTGTTTGGTTTATTAATGACACAAGTCATAATGGCGTTTGATTGCTGCTTTAATAGCGTGAATAGCAACTCACAGTAACGATGGCAAGCCGCACCTTGCCTCTTGGGTTATACCATTTTAACTAGACCGGGGATAGTCCCCAAACAGATGTTGGTACTGCAATGTCTAGTGCAGTTATGATTTGAAACGTCGAGCGCCAGCCTTTTATAGACTACGTCACGTGATCGCCGGCAACGCCGAGCGCCAGCCTTTTATAGACTACGTCCGCGTGATCGTCGGCAATACGCTGCTGCACGCTATGCAGCAGCGTATTGCAGTTCGAAAGGCACGGATGTTGGAGAACAGCTAGTAGGTATTCTCGACGATATGGACTTATGAGTAACCTACACTTAACGTGTTTGAACGCAGTGCAACGATCGCATAACTTACCTATTACTTATGGCCTGCATGATACGGGACGTATAGCCATACGCTGACATACTGACGAGAAATTTTAAGCATGCTTAAAATTTCTCGACGACCTCGACGATTTCGACGATACCAACGCGTTTCAGCGTGCTGTTACGTGATACAAAACTTACCCATAACTTATTCGACGACGCCAGCGTATTTGCCAAATTTTTCCTACGCCGGCATACGCTGGCTAAATCGTCAAGGTGTGACAGGGGCCTCACACGGGCAAACTGAAGCCGTTCAGCGACCGCAATGACGACAAAGCCACCGACAAGTCTTTGGTCGCCGACTCTCGAAAGAAATACTACAAACAGCACAAAGTGCAGACCAGGCGGAGAGACAAGCCAAACAAGCTGAAGAGCGCAAAGCAAAGAAGTCCAACTTACTGTGTGCACGGCGAGGCCTGTTGATGACATAGTGTTTTTGGACTGCTGCTTTTCTCGTTGTAAATATGTTGTTGTCTGCCACTATCTTTTTTTTTTTTTTCCAAGATGGCGCCCGTGTAGGCAGCCGTCGGCAAGTGCTCTTCAAGAGCCTTGCTTTTTTTGTTCTTTTTGTAGTTTTGTCTTTTTGTTTTGTCACATGTTTGTTGTTTCGTCGTGTGGACCTGATGTGGACTGTTTTCAGCGTTTTTGGCCACGACATTCGTCAAGGAGAAGAATCTGTGCTTGGTGGTGGCGCCTTCTCGGCAGCACGCCTGTACCAGCACAGATTTTGATTGGGAGGAATGTCGGCGCCATTGACTGTCGGTGCTGGACAGCCTCGGGCGCTTGTGTTTTTGCGCCTGTAATGGGCAGCATTTTTCACAGCCCGTTTTGTTCAGTGGAGACGTCGGCGCTGTTGGACAGTCTGCGTTGGTGCGGCTGGATGGATAACTGCTGAAGTTGAGGATGAGGAGAGAGGAGCGTCGGCTTCTGCGCCGATGCGTATTTGGAACCGCTTGGAATTGGAATGGATTTACATGGGACAGGAGAAGTGAACCAATCTCTTTTTTCGTCAATGGATGCTACAGCTTCTTGTTGACTTTGAAACTTAGCTTGTAGCCGACGTGTGCACATTTTGAACATGACGTCTCTGATCCACTGGTGAAAGAACACTTTGATTCTCTCCTCTTTCATCTCAAACTGCTTTAACAACAAAGCGTATGTGGGAAAAGTGGTTAGGACTGCACGACTGTCTGTGTCTTATGTCATGTGTTGTGTTCATTATTTTACTTTATGTTAACTGCTTTGTTAAGCGCTTTGTTACAGCTGCCGCTGTTGTGAAAGCGCTATATAAATCAGCATGTATTGTATTGTATTGTATTGTTTAAGCAAAACTTGTATGTGTCCATATGCAAACGTTCATTGTTATATCTGAAGGAAAAATGTAAATAAATATCAATGTTGGCCAGAGTGTTTGTCCACATTTTAAATTTTGGCCCACTGTGTATTGGAGTTTGACACCCTGACTTAAGAGTATCCATGTATTGCTTGCATAATGGATTGTGGTCAAGTGCACTGTATAACTGGAGGTGGCCACCTGAAATTATGACGTCAAAATATGCACACATAGACACGCGCGCACACACACACACACACACACACACACACACACACACACACACTAGTAAAATTCACAATTCTTTGGGGGGAATTTAAGAGCGCTTGTGACAGGCAGAGTCTGGCAATTGACTCTAATTGGCTACTGGAAGGAGACAAGTGAGCAAATTAAACAAGGTTGAACACTGTCAGCAAGAATAAACCCTGTCCTGTTTTCAAAACACAACATATTCAGAACCAGGCCAAAGACAAATGTATTGGCATAAGCTTCCATGTGATTTTTCCAAATTGGAAAAGACGAGTCTACATGTATTTGTTATGCAGATTTTTAAGTGGTAGTGTTTTAAAGATAATCCATAATCTTTAGCATTTGAGTCAGCTTTGCCAGAAATGAGTTGAACATCAGAAATGTCATTATCCCTGTATGATGATGACACGAATGCTGACTGAGTGAAACAGAATATACCATTTGCATCAGTAATTGAGGTCGACCTTGACAAGGTGGGACCAGGCGTAAGTGTACACAGACGGAATACAAGCGAGGAAAAAGATTTGCAATCACTTGGGTCACAAAAATAAGAACAGGGAAACTACAACAGCAAACAACAACCAAAATTGGAGCTCAAATAGTCATAGCTTGCAAAGTAAAATTAAAACAATGGGTAATACAATATAGAAAGTACTGCCCGAAATGTGGAGACTAAATACAAATACTGTACACTGATCTCACTTAATAAGAGATCTGATTTGTGTTTGTCAGAAGCTTCGTGTTACTTGTACCCCACTATCTGGTGCTGTGCACCATTTTATCGCTCCTCATTCATATTTAAAGTTAAATGAGTGTTTTATGAGGGTGGCTTGGTTGGTTAAACATGAATATCACAGTGGTTAACTTCCCATTTATTCGTTTATGACATGTAAGAAAACACGCATGGTTAATGGCAGTTTTTTAAAGGTGGCAAATTACCTCTGAAACCATCCATCTATCCATCCATTTTCCAAACCACTTAATCCTCACAAGGGTCGCGGGGGGTGCTGGAGTCTATCCCAGCCGTTTTCGGGCAGTAGGCAGGGACACCCTGAACCGGTTGCCAGACAATCGCAGGGCACACAGAGATGAACAACCATCCATGCTCCCACCCACACCAAGGCACAATTTAGAGTGTTCAATCAGCCTGCCATCCATGTTTTTGGAATGTGGGAGGAAACCGGAGTACCGGAGAAAACCCACGCAGGCCCGGGAGAAAGTGCAAACTCCACACAGGAGGACGGAGCTGGAATTGAACCTGGTACCTCTGCACTGTTAGGTCGACGCGCTAACCACTCGCCACCGGGCCGCTCTCTGAAACCAATTACCGTAA
Source organism: Hippocampus mohnikei (assembly GCA_026261675.1). NCBI lineage: Eukaryota > Metazoa > Chordata > Actinopteri > Syngnathiformes > Syngnathidae > Hippocampus > Hippocampus mohnikei. Next base: position 2,668,046 of record JAKGUB010000350.1, on the reverse strand, counting down.
ATTCCGGCTACAGACCGCACCTGATTAAGGGCCGCATGCTCAGATTTATGAAGAAAAATCAATTTCTTAAGTTTAAAATAATCTCCATATTTTTATGAGCATGATAAATGCATTTGCACAACGAAATTACGCTGAAACACATAATAAGGGGCCAGACAAAGAGAGATCTTGATGCGCATTTGCGTAATTTCGAGGAGAAATACTGCAGCCCACTAGGCTTTAAATAGAATAATGCAAATCATATAAATGGGAAAAGATATATCAAATTATTTCTATAGTCAGCCGCTTAAAAATGATCATTGGTGGCAGCTTTAGGCCCGATGCTGCGCAGCTCAAAACACAGGTAAAATGTGTTCTCTCGTGGCCGCTTGTTTTCAGGATGACGGAGGAGTCACCTTTTTTATTTACAGTCCGAGTGAGAGGCAAATCAAATGTCAGAGGGACTTCGTCCATATTTATTATTTCATCTGGGCTGATGGAATTCTCCGCTATCTTTGTTTGTGTGAATATGCGGAATGAAGAAAGTTTGTCCTCATAATTGGGAGGGAGCTGCTGACACAATGTCGTCCGTGCCCTAATAGACAGGCTTTTCCGTTTCATGAATCTATAACACCACGACGGCCCGCCTTTAAAACCTTCAATGTTCATCTTGGTAGCGATAGCTTTAGCCTTCATTCTGATTTGTACAGTGAAAACACCGCGGCCGCTTGCTCTTTGAGTGTTAATGCAGTCCTCCAGAAAGTTTTCAAGCTCAGTCCATCTGCTATGGTTACCTCTGAAAGCTTTGGTTGTCTTTTTACACTGGCTCAGTTCTTCTTGCTGGAGCCTCCACCTTCGCACCATCGACTTGTCTGCGCCAAGATTACGGGCAGCAGCTCGATTTCCTTCTTTAACTGCCAGAGTGATCGCTTTTAGTTTAAAAGCTGCATCATATGCTTTTCGTCTGGTATGCTCCATGTTGATCAGGGTTAGAAGAAAGACTGAAATAAGGAAGTTGTGATTACCGGTAATCATACAATTTCATTGTTATAGAAACAAAACGTTATATATTAATTTCCGTTTTCCGGTGTTGGTCTTGTTCAGCTCTTAACGATTAAATTGCCTGTTATTTGATAGTCAAAGTTGTAAATTTCGACTTCGATGAAAAGTGTATTGGAGGACCCAAGCATTAAATTCCAGTGTTTAATTATTGTTTGTCAATGTCAAGTTAGCTTGTCAATTAGCATGGATTCTCCATCTTTCCTCGTCATCCCTTCATAAGAATGAAGTGTGTTTTATTTGGACCCACGGAGGTGATCATTACTGACCTAGGTGTGATTCTGCGATGTGTTTAGACGCACTAGTAGCCAACCAAAGATTGTTGCTATCTTGCTAGTGTGGCATAAGTAGCACCAGACGTGCCTCAACGTTCTCCTTCCTGGCGTAGGTGACGTAAACATGCGGCGCCACATGAATGTGACTGTGTCTAGGTCAGCAAAGCTTTTTGGGATTGTCTCCCATCTCTGCGGAAGAACTGTGATTCCCAGTTTTGTTATTCAGTGTGTGTCTACCTTTTTTAATTGATAGTTTGGGGTGAGGGTTAATTTTGGCTTTTCCTGTCATCTTGAAATTGATAATCAAGACCCCCATCTCAACCTCAGTCCTGATATGTGGGGTGATTTACAGCATGACAGCTTCTTGACACATGGCCCCATCCCTCTTCATTAGGTACTCGGAAGCCAGTTATAGTGTCCATCATCCCACCGTATTCAGCACGCCAAGGAAGGTCTGTGAAAACATAATTACCATGGGTCTCTAAGGAAGCAGCTCAAGGTTCTGCCCGCAGTGAAGCCATTATGGTATAGGACAGCTGTAGATCTGAATGGCCACCAAGAAGATATAGTGTCATTTTGACTGGACCTTGAGCTAGAGAGAGAGGTAGGATTACATATTACCAGCCCAAGATATATACTGATCGAGTGATGACACACCATATGTGCAAAGAATTGCTGGCAGCTGGCCATTAAACATAGTCTCTCAGTGTTCCCATTGTCTAACAAGGGAAGCTGTATCCTAACCTAACTTACTTTGGGAGAATACTAGTTAATAACTGATTGTGAATAGAGTATTAACTAATTCAGTACCAGCCTGTCACGTTGTGCACAAAGCAGGAAAAAGGACTGCTTCGTACGCAACAGAGCAACGTGAATAAGTGGATCCCCGAAGTAGCAGACACTGCTCAGGCTTTTGTCACAAAATAATATTTATTATAAACACAAAACTCCGCCTAATAAAAAACAGAAAACGCTGGAAAAAACGAGAAAGGAGGAAAGGATAAGACACTTTCTACTTATAGTACGCGTTCTCAATAACCCCACTGGGATGACGACAAAGTCACAAAACAACGATCGTATTTGAATAATATTACCGAGCATGGGCAATAGCAGTGGCACGGCATGCAATACTCCGGCAATGAGTAGACAGCCGGAGCGTTTAGATAAAGCTGGTGTAATCACTGACAAATAGGCAGCAGGTGTGTAGGCAGAAGAAATGAATGCCTGCCACCTGCTGCCCATTACGGAACATGACACAGCCAATTCTAGACCAAGTCTGAAAAGACATTTAAAAACGTCTTTGGGAGTGAATGAGTTAACAAGCAATTGGTTTCACACTACCTACATTTATGCACTACACAACCAATGGCCCCTTCGTTTAACTGAGAAGACCCAGGGGAAAAAAAATCCATAATTTTTTTTAAATGAAAGGTCGGAGAGAATGAAATGGAGTTGGTCCTATCATTCTGAAATGTCACTAAAATATGTTAAAATATGTAAGAACCTCTAACTGGATAGTTCAGCTTCTATTTCCAAATTGTTTTACCTGTCTTTCCGGGATGATAAACATGTCATGCCAGGTTACCTTGACCAGACTACATCGGTGTATACCCAGTGGCAAATAATATACTGTATTTCTTTTGTCGTCCTTGTTGTTTGTCCAAAAACCTTAAAGCTTCCTTCACCAGTCCAAGTATCGCTTTCTATTACTGTGAAATGTGGCGGCTGTGTTTCCTCCCTTTTCCTAGTGGTTATTAAAGAAAAATCCCTTCACGAAATGACTTTATACTTGTGACAAGGCCGAGGGCATGCAATTCATGACTCTTCTTAACTGAATTAAATCTTGTCTCAGCACAATGTCAACTACTGCAACTTTCTCCCACATTGTCTACTCTCAGTTCATCTGCTCTCGCTTCCACAAAATGTTTCCGAACATACGCTGTTGACTTCTTGTGTCACTTAAATCTTCTCTTTCTCTTTAGTATGTACATTGCTTTGACTACCGTACTTCTATCGCATTGTTTGCATCACTTCACAAGGTATTTTCTAAAGTAATTAATTCACTGGAATGCAGCAGTTAGCCTCAATTTCAGTTTCAGGGGGATGCCAGTTATTCTACTAATAACTATACCATAACTATAGCAATACAAGACGTAAATCATTCTAAATCTGAAAAATCCACTAGTAATAGACAAGTAAATGACTAAAGTGCTGCAAAAACAAAGAGGATTCCAAATTAAAACATCCACCCATCCATTTTCTGTTCTGTTTAACTTGTTTTGTTGTCGAATGTGTTTTGTTGTATTATTTTGTTATTATGTTGTTTTGATTTCAAGATGGCGCTGCGAGAGTGGCTGCCTTTACAGCAGCTCTTGTAGTTTCTGTTCTTCTACTTTCTTCCTTTCATAACTTTGCTGCTGTAAATTGGGAATTTCTCCATTGTGATATGAATAAAGGTTTTCTTATTCTTATTATTGTTGAGTGTCACTAGCTAGGGTTTTCTACTTCTTCCTAGATCTTTTGAACACGCAACTGTGTTGTGTTGTTTTGATCATCTTTTCTTTCTTTTACCTTTTACTATGTCTTTGTGTTTTTATGTTCAATCGATCAAGCATTCCAAAAAAAACATTCATACTTTCACTGAGTGGGAACTGAACCCATGCAGAGAAATCAGGCAAGTGAACCATGGCACCATCACTGAAACAATAAAATTAGATCCAGAGAAAGTCAAAACAATGGTAGTTAGATGAAAAGTGAACAGTATAGGGGTTCCTCAGTTTATGACAGAGTTCTGTTCTGACAACACCAATGCAGTGATTCTTAACCTGGGTTCGATCGAACACCAGGGATTTGGTGAATCAGTCTCAGGGGTTCGACAGAGCCTCTGCCATGGAGGGAAACACACACACGACTCAACAACTCAATTAGTTATGACACGCCCACTTGGCCATGACTGGATGCAGATGAAATTTAGCTTGCTTAGTAGTCAACGTGTGTCTGTCGTGATAGTACGTCGTACATTGAAAAAAAAGTATACTTACCTCTTGAAATTGTATTTACTTTTTTCTGTTTTTAATATCTTGAATTTGTAATATATATATATATATATTTATTTATTTATTTGTTTTTCACGAATGAAGGCTTCGGTGAATGTGTATATTAACTGGTTGGGTTCAGTACCTCTAAAATGTAACACGATTTTGTATACAGGTCGGAACACATCGTAGTCTCCATCACTAACCTCTTATAACAGCATAAGATTGTATTCATTTCCAAACAGTTTGGACTGCGTTTCACTACAATGTTTTGTTTTTTTTAATTATACAATTATACTACTATTTTCCTCCTGCTGCTTCTCCTCCCACAATTGCCCCTTTTTGCTGGGCTACCCCAACAATGATCTGCTGCCCTTGAGGAAAACAAGCTTCTGGATGTTGGCACTGACCAGGACAGGATGTCACTGGCGTTGGAGAACACCCTCTTCACAGCAGCGAATCTAGGGAGGGGGGTGTTGTACTTGATGAGTCTACCGATGCTTCCCTGTCCTCCATGGGGAAGAGAGCCCAGGAGAAGGCTTCCTGCTGGGGCTTCCAGTCCTGGATGCTGGCTCTCCGCACCGCAGAAGCAGAGAGCTTACAGACAAGCTTTCATGATGAAACCCAGCAGGCTACTAATATAATGCAGCGTGGTCATGTAGAAATTGCTCCAGTGTGGACAGGGCTAATGTGCCAACGTGTGACAGAAAATCTAATTTTCCAAAGGTCGTCTTTACCTTTTGGGTGAGTGAAGTTTCGGGCGACGACTGAAAATCACTTCCGTCAGCGCTTATTGCGTGAGTCATCATTCATGAGTGAAACAGAATCTGTCAGGGACAAATTGAAGGATCTTTCGTCGATACTGACGGACTGCCCACCACTGCCATAGGTTAAAATCATTGCAAACCGAGCCCTGTACTGTATTACCAAGTCAACTGTGCTCATAGTGCAACTGCATTAATAATACAGTCGATCATAATCAGTTGTAGGACACTGTTCTCAAGGGTATTACTTAAAGTTCAAAACTTAATGTAGCAGTTGACATTGTTAGCAGTCATTGTAGTGTAAAATTAGTGGATAGTAAAACAACAGCAGAACACTAGTTTGATGACAAGCAACAACGTGGATTTCAATACTGCAATCAGACCGCTTTTGATATGCTTTAGATATAGGCTGTAGTTGCTCATATAAAACACTCAGGGCTGAATTCACACGGAATGAACTCGTCCCCTGATAGCACCGTTGTTACTTTATTTGCACATGCAGTTTGCTCCGGCTTAACGTCCTATTCACAAGGTACAAGTATATTGCTCTAGTGCTCATACATGCTCTCGCACTGGTCATACATAATGTAGGACGACATGTATTGTACATGTCAAGAGTGTTCCCTGATATTACTCTGATGTCCCCTCAAAAAAAGGGGCTTCCACAGAGGAGCGCCAAATTACACTTGCTTTCTACGTTATTTCCTTCACTCAAACAGCGCTGGCATTGGTGATTTAGACGTTGTTCATCACTGGGGCTCATTTGCATAGAGGGAGGGACAAATCATCCACCAATTTAATGCATATTACCTCATTCAAATATGTGCAAATACAACCGGCGAGCGAGATGTATTCTGCTTGTTATCTCAGTTCGTGACACATTTCACCAACTGCTCGTGCTTTCTGAATTAAACACTATCTGCTTGCTCCGTTTTTATTGGTTAGCACCACGCAAAAACTGCACAGTCCTTTCTTGAATTTGGCCCTCAGTTTTATCAAGTGGCTTTTTGATTCTTGATATGTCGGCCATATAATGTTCTTACTCAACAAAACATCAGTACAATAATGCCAAATTGTTTATCTTGCTGTTTTCATACAGTGTTCCAATACATAATTGTGTTAGAATTCAACACCAGAGCCACTGACATTACATCATGGTCCAGAAGCCGAAACTGCAGTCTTTAGGAGTGCATAATCGTATTTGCTTCCTTATCAAATTGTTCCAGAAAAGGAATGGCCCGAGACAGCAGTTCTGATCAGTTATCTGTCATCCGCGGCCAACATTGCAACATTCATAACCTCGAATAAATGTCAACACCTTTTATTTCCCAAGTGTTTTAACAATGGAGCAAGTTTTTATGATGTACTTAACTGGAAAAGTTACCCGTATCCAGAGAGAAATGACAGTCATACAAAAGCTCATAACACACAAGAAAGTATAATATGCTGTTTGAAAAAAATGCATGACTTTGCAGAATTAAATGAAATGTGATCACGCAGTTTCTCTTCAATTGTACACTGCATTCAGAAGATTCAGACTTCATTCCATCCTTTTTTTCACATTTTGAATGTTTATAGCAGACTTTCCTAACCAATCTACCGTATTCTCACTAAATGATAACAGAAGAACAAAGAAATGAACAACAAAGAAAATGTAATTGCACATTAACAAGGACAGTTGCAATTCAACTCTTCTTCACTATCTACTGCTATCCATTTATATTCGATTAAATTTAATAGGCAGGATTTGTGAAGGCACACATCATCTATACAAGACCTCACAGCACTGAACAAAGATCCCCATGAACTAAGTGACTGAGGACCCAGACACAAGATTATGGCTCGCTTTACTTTGGGGCAAGGCAAAAAAAAAAAAAAACCTTGACACCTGACCAAACTGAGATTACAGGACAGGGAAACAAGACATATTGATATAAAGTTGATGAAATGGATTATACCTGGTTAGGGCTGAGCGATATGACTGAAAGGTACCTCACGATAAATGTATTTCATATTGTTCAGTATCGATACAGATTGATAGATAGATCGGCTCATGATTGTCATAATTCATTCAGCTTTTACTTGCCTGACTGTGACTTCAGTGTGATGCCAAGGGTCGGACATGGCTAACACTGGCCCTATCGAAGTGTTCTGCCTTTTCTACATTTCCCACAATGCATTGCCGGCGGACATATTGAAAGGCTAGCCCCACTAACAAGGTGTCATTTGCCATTCCTCATGGCTTGCACATATGTCATTGGTGGCTGTAATACAGTGAAACTCCTCTACAACGAAATTGTGTTTGCGGCAAGAAATTTTTCACAACAGGGGGTTTTTCACTGTTGCAAATTTGGTCTCAGATGTAAGCACACACACACACACACACACACACAAACGTATGTGTACATGCACACACAAACGTATGTGTACTGTATTTTTATTCCAATAGTGCATAAGTATGAGCACACACTTATTTGACACTTCATATTGTAAGTGTAGAAAGAAAAAAAGGGGAAAGAAATTGTGAAATTTAGAATCAGCATTCACTTTCACTTACATACATTTCTTGGATAATGTCTTTTATTTTGCTTGCTCCGTCTTTCATTTTGATCACTTTTACCCTCTCTTCCAGCATCAGAGCTCTTCTTGTCTTAGCTGCTTGACATCCAAAGGTCCGTTTTGTAGCCATTTTAGCATTATAACGTTCACAACGCTCGTCTGAATCTAACAATAACAAATACTTCTGGACCCTGTGGCTTTTCTTTCCACCATCTCACTGTCTCTACCTAACCCTAACCCAAGACAGCGTTGCTCAGCTGATGTCATGCTATGAACTTTTAAGCCAGCCACGGGACGCTTCGTAGTCCTCGATGGCCACAGTTAGCTCTCGAAGGCTGAAAACCTTACGCTATCAGCGCTCCAGTTAGCGTTTTAAACCAGTGTGGTGGTTGCTGTTGCCGTTTCCAAACGTAGAGGTCGCTGTTGTATAAGACTTCGTTGTAGTGAATGCCTTCACGAGGCTGGAGCAGAGAAAATGATTTTGTATAACGCAACAGGGGGTTTCGTCGTATGGGGGGCAGGAGAATGGGAATTGTGTTAATGCATGAACATTTTTTCACATAAGGGGGGATTTTCGCCCATGTAGGTTTCGTTCTAGAGGAGTTTCACTGTAGTCGGGGGAAAGAGCGGAAAAGGTTTCTTTACAATCCCCAAAATCATTCCAAACCAGGGAATTGACAGCCACCCAAAATAAAAGCTATCGATCACCAGGGGCTAAGCAGTTGCTGTGGTTGTGAGCCGCAAACATCGGTTGTAGCATTCTGGAGAGAGCTTCACAGAAACGACGTGCTATCGTTTCACGCTTCTCTGTTAATGATACATTTTGAAGAAGAAAAACAAAGCAAAAATGGGTCCAAGAGATTAAAAGGTGTTAAAAGCATTGTGGGACAGGTGAGTTTTAAGAAATGATTTGAAAGATTGGAGGTCGGTAGAGTTGCGGATGTGTTGTGGTATGAAGTTCCAGAGGGCGGGGGGCAGCGACAGAGAAGGGGATGGCAAGGAGGTTTGTGTTTGAGCAGCGGGGGTTGCGGTAAGGAGTGTATGGATGCAGAAGGTCGTAGAGGTAGATTTTGATTTTGAAGGGCTTTATAGGTGAGTAGGAGTTTAAACTGAATACGCTGCGGAACGGGGAGCCATTGGAGGTTTTTAAGGAAGGGGGTGATGTGATCACAGGTGCGGGTGTGGGTGTGGATGAGAAGGTGGGCCTCGGCATTCTGGATGTACTATAGTTTACTAAGGAGTTTGGAGGTTGTACCGTAGAGGATGCTCTTGCAGTAATCAATGCGGGAGGTGATGAGAGTTTGAGCGGCATTGAAAGAAAGTGAGGGGCGGAGACAAGAAATGTATTTGAGGTGGAAGAAAGCAATTTTGGTGATTTGGGTGACGTGTTGGTCGAAAAAGAGATTATTATCAAAAAGGACACCAAGGTTAAGACAGTCAGTGGAGGGGAACAGGGTGGAGTTGTCGATGGTGTGGTTAAAGTTGGAGGCTGTTTGGGTGAGGGAGCTAGGACCGATTATTAGCTGTTGAGATTTGGTGTAGTTAAGAATGAGAACGTTTGCATCCAGGATTTGATATCAGAAAGACAGTTAGACAGGGTGGAGTGGGTTGTCGCGGTGAACGATTTGGTGGAGATGTACAATTGGACGTCATTAATGGTTGTCACACAAGAGGATAGGTCTACAACGCCCTGGACAGCTCCATATGTCTTGTTTGAAGGTTTATAATTTATCGTAACATCTATGCTAATTTTCATTTGCATGTCTACCTTTTACTGTGTAATCGCTTTAATTTATAATAGCGGACGTTCATTTAGTCAATTGTTTATGATTTTAGTTTTGCGTGGAACAGCAGCCTGGAGTGACAAATAAACAACTTTAAGTCAGGTTTTGCCTCTTTGTACTTGGAGAATTAATTACTTGTCAGGTGCCGTACCTAATAGTCTTGAATGTACATTAGATGAGAAGTTCATTTGCCTCCTACGTAGCAGGAAAACTTTATAAGGATACAAATCCAAATCTCCTCGTCTCTTGTTGGCGAACCAGGGACCAGGACATCTCCCCGTCCTGTCGCAGGTTTTTCCCCCTGCGGAATTGTCGGGTTAGTTTTGTGTCCCTCCGGTCACTTCTGCAACCTTTGAGAGATGTCTGGTTGACAGCCTGGCAAAGCCTCTGCAGCCTACCTTGACTAGGTAGCACTCTGTTGACAGCTCACCATACTTGACCTTCTGACACTTGAAGGCAGCTCAACCCCCTCCTCTTGTGGTTTGTGTGCTCGATGAGGAGCCGTGATCTTGCCTTAGTTGACCAAACAACTCCCTCAGTCTGTTATTAATTAAAGGAGTCCTATTGTTTGGAACAGAGAACTTGTATATCAGCAGTGATCAATGTTCATATAGCTGTATGTCATAATATTTCCTCGGGTGACTGCGTCATATAATTCACCTATTACACATGACACGGGCTTGATGGATTATAGAGTCCATCAATAATGTGGTTTACACACACACATAAACAAAATTGCTGTGCCACGCCAATGCGCGCAGCTAACTACACAAAAAGTCACACTAATTTCATACATTGCACGATAGATTTAATTAAACAAATAATATATTACCCTTAGGAACATGTGTGCTTAACAAAAAAAGTATAATCATTTGGCCCTCGCCATCAATTAAAGCATCAAGCAACATTACATTAAATGTGACTGGAATCTCAAATCAGTGAAATGTGGAATGAGTTTGGCCTTGTTTCTGTCAGTGAATTAAATAGATTCTTATTCTGTCCTTTCTGGTTAGGGTGATGAAGTTCTGACTGTCATTAAAACCAAAGCTCAGTGGCCAGCGTGGCAGCCTCTCAACCTGTAAGTATTGCACCAGTGGACAAAGGCACCTGAGAGATGATTGAAATTACTGTCTAGATTATCACAAGATTAGTACAAGTGAGAAATTATGTTAGCGTTGTTCAAAGTAGTTGATGAAAAAAAAAAAAAAAAAGGAAAATAGCAAATAATGTGATTTTTCTTTCAGGTGAGATCAACTGTCTGCCCAATTCTTAAAATTGTATAATGTAATTATCTGTGACACTGCAAACATTGAAGTCAGGTACATTCAGCGCTTTGTTACAGCTGCAGCTGTTGTGAAAGCGCTATATAAATCAGTATGTATTATATTGTATTGTATTCAGGGTTGGGATAGTAACATTAAAAATGCATTAAATGTTACTAGTTACTTGTGTCGTTACACAAGTCATCCAGCCATCCATTCATTTCCTTCCACTTATCTGGGGTGGGGTCAAGATTTCATAGCTTTTGAAGAAAATCCGAGACTTCCCTCTCCCCAGTTGTTTTGTCCAGCTCTTGCAGGGGAATCCCAAGCCGATCCCAGGCCAGCCAGTAAACATAGTGTCTCCAGCGTGTCCTGGATCGTCCTCTCGATGGGATATGCCCAGAACACCTCACAAAGTAGGCATCCAAGAGGCTTCCTAACCAGATGACAAGCCACCTCATCTTGCTCCTCTCCATGGGTGGAAGCAGCGCTCGACTCTGAGAGCCCTATTTTCATGCCAAGCGCAAGTCTTGCACAAAGCGCAGTCTAACTGCATGAATGGATTGAGTTTTCTTTCTTTTGGTATTTTGGTAGACTTTGCCCAGGTAAAATTGGACGTAAAGGGGTGTTTGCGCCTTTGTGCGTCATTGTGGGATGGAAATTCTCTCTTCCCAGCCGATCCCAGCTGCATCCCTCATTTGCATCAAAATCAGTACGAGGTGCTTGACAGTGCGGAAACAGCGTGCATGACATCATCAGGTAAACTGCAAGATCTCCCCTTGCAGACGATGTCGTAGGTCGTGCATTCGACATTGGGAAATTGGAGACCTCCGCCCTGCACCCCCGATCGTGCAACCAAGGGTTTAAGTAGTGATGGCTATGCTATTAAAATATTTTAATAATTCATTTCATGGATTGATTTCTGGAATCTGGTATTGTCGAATGCTGGTGTCATATGAATGATTGATATAACATGACGCCCACCATACACTTCCGCGGAGTGGCAAATTTGTCTTCCTGCACCTCGATCAAATGCACCAAAATTGTGTTACACCACTTGCGCATAGAGTTAAACATTTTTGTGTAAAATGTAATCTATTTTTTTGTAACCAAATTTGACCATGAGGAGCAAACTCTGTGCGCCGGCACATCCAGAGAGGCGCAACACTGCCCCAAACATGGTAGACTAGACGTTCACTGGTATAAAGTTGAAGGTACAGCCGCTTTTACGCAGAGCGCAGGGGCGCCATCCTACTAGATTAGGGCTTTGACTCCCTTTCGGATGAACAAGCTTCTTATCCTATAAGTAAGGGAGATCCACCTGCTCATTTCAGACGCTTGTATCTGGGATCTTTTTCTTTTGGTCACAACCCACAGCTTCTGACTAAAGCCGATGGTAGGAGAGTACAGTGGATTGACCGGTTAATCGAGAGCTTCACCTCCTAGTTTATCTTCTTCATCACGACAGACCGATACAGACTCCGGATCACTTGAAGAATAAAGCACACTTAATTTCACGAAACTGAAAAATGACTTCTTTGTACACCATCACTTGGGTAAAAAGATGATCTGATTATCTGATCTGTGCAAAACTCAGGTGCACAAGGTAAGAAATACTGCTCGTACATAACAAGGACTCAACAAAGAGGAAGTATTCAGACCTGCAGTATTTTAGGGGTCGATTCTGCACCCCCAAAAATACAAGTGATGGCGATAGTAAAAGTACGCTCCTGTGGTGCAGAACTTGTCACTCATATACTGTAGCTATGAAACATTTTAATTATTTTTTTGAGACTACATAACTAAATAAATGTATGTAATTTTCCCTGGCATGAATGGTCATTAAATTTACAAGCAGCATCTATCAAACATTTGTCTATCACTTGTCCTCGTAAGTGTTGATGGAGACCAGGAGGCAATTTCACTTGACGTTGGGTTGCCAATCAATCTCAGCATGTAATTTCATTATCGACGAAATGTTTGGGTGGAAGTATCATATACTGTATAGTGCAGTTTCATATATATGTGTGTGTGTGTGTGTGTGTGTGTGTGTGTGTGTGTGTGTGTGTGTGTGTGTGTGTATGTAATTTTTCACCCGATTTCTCCGCAGTCGAGCAGCTCCATCTGCTGAGTTCTCTGTTGATCAGGCCCGCCACTTGATGTCCTTCCTCACCATGCTCGGGCCCAGTCCTGACTGGAACGTGGGGCTGTCAGGAGAGGACCTCTGTACCAAAGAGTGTGGCTGGGTCCAGCGGCTGGTAACAGACCTTATACCCTGGGATGCCGGCACTGACAGTGGTATCACATATGAAGTAATTTCATTTCATTATAGTTTCCCTTGCCCTTACTTTTTCAACTGTACAGATCAGATGCTTGCTGCTGTGGACACGAGAGAATCGATAACCAAAAAGATAATTTGAGTTTGTCGTGGAATATCCTATTACCACTTAGCCATAATTAGAACTGTTTCTGGTAGTTTAATTAATTTTATATTTACATTGTGGTTCTACTACACAGGCAACTACCAAAAACAAAACAAACAAAAAAACAAAACAAAACAGTGGAAGCTCAATTTAACAGATGCGGAACCAAATTGATACTGTCAAGTGTCCAATCCAACGAAACATCCCTTCTCAGGTAGCGATTTAAGTCTGCTGGTTCCAGGATTACCACAAGGTGCTGTAAAACCATAAACAGGCAAAGACTGGTTATGTGTTTGACTTTTGTTGCTGTGCTGCTCTCTTGTCATAGACAAACAGACTTCCAGTAGACTCAAGCAGGCTAAAAATGCACCAGTGTGGCAGCCATGTTGTGCAGGAGTGACTTTTCCATCGAAAGCAATGTATGACAGTAGGTGGCGGCCATGTTAGCAGGGAAGAGAGTCCCTTAAAATGTTGTCGCAAAGTATGGACATTAGCTCAAAAGGAGCATGTCGTATCGAACTGTTCATATCTGCCTCTGTTGTTATTGCTGGAGTGAGTTTTATGCATGTCCCTTGAACATGCTACTTTTGGATCAGTACACAGTTGTTTATTTTGTAAAGCCCTTATCTATTCTATGGAATACAATCGCAACAGAGGTAAAAAAAGGGAACTACACTAACATTGTAACAAACGACCAAATGTAAGACATTAACAAGTTCGCTCACCCCTCGCCAGAAGCGCCAACAAAGTATGTTTGTATAAACTCAAGCTTTTCAAACAGTTTAAAACCTTTATTTATTGAAAAAAACAATCTTACTTTATTGGCCATTTTTTTGGGCTATGAAAAAAAAGTTGGAATGTAAAATCTGTTTTTGGGCCATGACAAAAAAATGACAGTTTTTTCCCCAATTCATCTGTTAAATTAAATGAATAAATTGAGGCTCCACTGTATAATGTATACCTTTTTGACAGCGTCAGTGAAAACAGATCATTACTATCTTTGTCAAGGCAATACTTTTGTATAGCTCCTGAATCATCAGACGTTTGATCACTTGCAGTTCAAGACAGTTTTACATGCGGTGGAAAGAGGTTCCACCGCATGCGGTGCAGGAGGTTAATTTCAAATGAACCTCCTGCACCGCAAGACTGGGCTCCCACTCACAAATTCACATGCAATTGGATGAGTAAAATTCGGAAAAAAAGCACCATGCTAAGGAACATTTAAATAGACATTTCTGTTTACACCATGTTGTTTTTTATGTTTTTATGGAATCTTTATTCATCCCAAATGTTTTGTATTGCTTCACTATTACCTGCTTTTTTTTTTGTCTTTCTTTTTAGTCACCAAACAAGCCCATCAATCCCCAAGAGAAAATTTGCCCTTTAACTAGTTTGGATCACCCCCAGAGCCCCTTCTATGACCCAGAGGGTGGTGCGATTACCCCAGTGGCCAGGGTCGTGGTGGAGCGGATCGCCAGAAAGGTAAAACAAATGGTCTCTCTTTTTCCTTTGGCAATGAATAACGTTTTTTTTTCCTTTGTTTGTTAAATTCAAACCTGTCAGCTGATATTGCAAAACTTCGGTCATAACAATTCCCAAGTGGTAGCTTTTGGATAGGAATGTGTGTACACAAAGTCACAGTGGACTTTTAATGTTCAATCACAACATGAATAAAATCAAATCGCACCGAATAACTCATGTCATAATTCACCCAGTTTTTGTGAAAAAATGTATTTTATTATTACTTACATTATTATTTTTATACATGTATCATAAGCATGCTTCATTTGATATCAATTGAATGCCTTTTAGCTTTATGTTTTGGACAAATGGGGGTATTATTGATATTTGATCCCTGTTATATTTGTTTTTACACAGGGTGAGCAGTGTAATGTGGTGCCAGACAGCATTGATGACATTGTAGCAGATATTGGTCAGGAGGAAACGGAGAAAGGTGAAGTATTAGCACACACTCCTCCATTGGATAGGAGGGGGGACTCACATTTTTCATAGCTCTAAAAACTATTAGTGAGCTGTGAACCAAACCCTCAACTTTCTGGTGTGGGACAAAGCAGGGGGGCTTCTTACAAGAAGTAAAATCATACTACAGCACTCTCTTCTATAATATGATGTACTTTTATCGATACTTACAATATCATTTCCATCAGCATTGTGGTATTCCATCCAGTCAAACAAATTGTTCGACATGATTCACAATAAAACATCATAATCACAGGCACTTTCTAAAATATATTAATTTGACCCATTATAGTCACGAATATGGTGTACTTTCATTGCCAAAATTCACATTTTGGGTGGGTTTTCTCCAGGTACTCTGGTTTCCTCCCGCGTCGCAAAAAGATGGGAAATCGTCCGTAGGAGTAACTGAGAGTGCGAATGGTTGTTTGTCAGAATCAGAATCAGAATCATCTTTATTGGCCAAGTATGTAGAACACACAAGGAATTTGTCTCCGGTAAAACACGCTGAATTAGTATCATCATAAACAAGAACATGACAAATAGGTATGGAAGGACATTTCGTAATGTAAGTGAACCGTAGTTTCAAGCAGAGCTAAAGTGATCAGTGGTAGAATACAATACTATTACAGTTTGTACAGTTGGTGCAGAAAATCATTGAACCATTTTAGAGAGATACAATATTTGTTGTACAAGAAGAGTGACTAGGTCAGTGACTGTTTAGGGAGTTAATGGCTAGAGGGAAGAAGCTGTTTAAGTGTCTGCTGGATTTGGTGCGCATGGATCTGTAGCGCCTGCCTGAGGGGAGTAGCTGGAAAAGGTGGTGGGCAGGATGCGGGGATCCAGGAGGATTTTCCGTGCCCTTGTCTTGATTCTTGCAGTGTGCAAGTCCTCAAGAGTGGGTAGGGCGGTGCCAATGATTTTTTCCGCCGTCCTAATTGTCCGTTGAAGTCGGATTTTGTCCTTCTTTGTGGCGGCCCCAAACCAAACCGTGATGGAAGAACACAGGATTGATTCGATGACTGCCGTGTAGAACTGACGTAGCACCTCCTGTGGCAGGCCATGCTTCCTCAGCAGCCTCAGGAAGTACATCCTCTGCTGGGCCCTTTTCAGGATGGAGATGGTGTTGACTTCCCACTTCATGTCCTGGGAGACATTGTCTCTGTGTGCCCTGCGATTGGCTGGCAACCACTTCACGACTGCCCGACGGCAGCTGGGGTAGGCTCCAGCATGCCTGTGACGCCTCATGATGTAACACTGGTACATTGTTCAAATGGGGTTTCACTTAGATTTGACTCCATTTTTTTTTTTTGTCAATTAGAAATTGAAATACATTAAATCCCACTCATTTTCCTTTGATGAACTCCTTCAATGCCAGCCGTTTTACTGGATATTGGCTAATTTTGCAAGGGCCATAGATTATTGTGCTCTATGACCATACAAGCATGGAACATACCAAAAGAAAGACCCTCTTCTTTCGTCAGAAAAACAGAATTTTTCTATCATTTTCCTTTTTTTTTTCTTAGTAAATAACATCTGAATATAACTAAATTTAATCACAATTCCAATTTCTGTCGTAAGAACAGAGAAGACTAGATTTTGTAAAAACATTTTTCAAACAAAACTTTGACTTCAACTTATTTTTTTCTTTTTCATCATTTGAAATATCTAAATAATACTTTCCTTCGACAAAGCAAAATCCATCCATTTATCCATCCATTTTCCAATCCGCTTTATCCTCACAAGGGTGGCGGGGGGTGCTGGAGCCTATCCCACCCGTCTTCGGGCAGTAGGCAGGGGACACCCTGAACCGGTTTCCAGCCAATCGCAGGGCACACAGAGACCAACAACCATCCGCACTCCCACTCACACGTAATGACAATTTTAAGTGTTCAATCAGCCTGCCATGCATGTTTTTGGAATGTGGGGGGAAACCGGAGGACCCGGAGAAAAGCTACGCAGGCCCGGGGAGAACATGTAAACTCCACACAGCGATCGAACCCAGAACCTATGCAATGCAAGGTGGACGCGCTAATCACTGGTCCGCCCACAAAGCAACATAACAATACTAAAAGGGCTTTTGATAGCAAAATAACCATTTATTTTCTCATACAACGATTGAACTGAACAGCAGTATGTACTGGATTAAGTGAGTTAGTGACTTGAGTGTGTGAATGCGTGTGTGGTGTGTGTGTTGTGAACATTCTACTTCGTAGTTTAACTGCGCTTGCGTTGCCGCAAGCAGACCCGACATTTATTTTATCTATTTTTTTATTTATTTTTGGGGGTGGTCTGGCCTTTTTAATGGTGGCAGCTTGTCAGTTCTGAGGAGCTGCAGGAAGTCAGCTGGCTGGTCCAGGATTGCATCATTGCTCACATGTCCACACCAACACAAGGGGGATCTCTTGGGCTGCTGGATGCATAATCTGTAATTTGTACAAATATCTATACCTCATCATTTTTAAAATGAAATGTTATTTTTATTATTATTATTATTATTATTGTTATTATAATGCTGATGTGTCCAAATGTGTAGGTCAAATCTTCAACACAATGGTATAAATAGCCCAGCATTGACTGTGTCCCTTTCTGACCCAGCATTGGGTTAGCTATTTCACCCAATTTGGGTTAATTTTGACCCAGCAGGTTTATGAATCTCCAAGAGCACTTAGTTTGATTTGTGGAAGGGACAGATGCCTGCTAGTGCTCACAAATAAATGATCACATTTTACTTGTTATGTTTGATTTGGTCTGATCCAATGTCAAGAGCTGCAATTTTTCACAGGCGATATAAAATAAATAAGTAACAACCGATGAGTAATTGACGTTGCATGTACAGTATTTCTCTTTGTGGCCTCCAGCAAGCCAACGTCCTGTTTTTCTGTCCTAGATGACACCCCTGAGACTTGTATCTACTCTGGTTGGTCTCCTTGGTCGGCCTGCAGCAGTGCATCATGTGAGAAAGGTCGACGGATGAGGCAGCGGATGCTTAAAGCCCAGCTCGACCTCAGCGTTCCATGTCCCCACACTCAAGATTTCCAGCCCTGCATGGGCCCTGGATGCAGTGTGCAGGGTGAGTACACACATGTATTGCGCTCCTCACCTGTAACACTCCAGAAGACTGGTGACGCTAATGCTTTCCGTACTTGATCCAACTACACCAAGTTACAAAGTTTTCCATTTATGTACCGCTAGAGAAAATGGTAATTGACTGAAACTTTATTTGACCAACGTATTTACAAAGAGTAGTAATTGAGGCCATACATTTGGTGAACGCATCACTTTTGGATTCTCTCTGCAGATACAATACAATACAATACAAAATATATTTATTGATATAGCGCTTTCACAACAGCTTCAGCTGTAACAAAGCGCTTTACAGAACAGTTAACAAAAAAAAAAAAAACAATAATACAGACGCTCCCCAGGTTACGAACGAGTTACGTTCCGGACGATTGTTCATAAGGTGAATTCGTTCGTAAGTTGCTTCAGTGCTATATTTTGTCTGGAATGTATGTTTAAGGCTTATATGTTTGACATCCATATAACGGGGAGAGAGCTTTTTGTCACGTTCTTCAGGGCTCGAGGGTTAGCTGCCCGGTAAACTAGCAGCGGCTTCAGCGGGGGAGAGTAGACGATCGTCGTCGATCGCGCGCGCCGACGCCTCCCGCCCGTTCCACCGTCACACGCCCGCCCCACGCCTCTCCCGCGGCCGCCTTCGAACGGCGCCGCCGCCGTCGCCTCCGCCGTCCTCCTCCGCCCCGTTCGGCACTCGGAAAAAGGCGCGCAATACAAAATCTAACTTTTTCTTTTTTTTTTCGACATACCCGTGAAAATGTTCGTATGTACCGTTGTTCGCAACCCGGATGTTCGTAAGCCGGGGAGCGTCTGTATAACACAACACATAACATAAGACACAGACAGTAATGCAATCTTAACCACTTTTCCTGCACACGTTTTATTGTTTGAAGCAGTTATAGATGAAGTAGGAGAGAATCAAAGTGTCCTTTCACCAGTGTATCAGAGACGTCATGCTGAAAATGTGCACACGTCTGCTACAAGCTAAGTTTGAAAGCAAATTAGAAGCTGTAGCGTGCATTGACGAAAAAAAGAGACATCTCCTATCCGCTTCAATTCCAAGCGGCGACTCCGAGTTCCACATGCGCATCTGCGCTTTGTGCTGACGCTCCTTTCTTCTCATCGCCGGCTCCACAAGCCATCCATCCATCCAGCTGTAGACTGTCCAACAGCACCGACAAGCACCGACAATTTCGCTGAACAAAACGGGGCTGTGAAAAATGCTGCCCATTACTGGCGCAAAAAACACAAGTGCCCCGGGACTGTCCAGCGGCGACAGTCAAATAGCGCCGACATTCCTCCCTGTCAAAATCAGTGCGGGCACACGCATGCTGCCGAGAAGGCGCAACCATCGGGTACTGATTCTTCTCCTTTGACGAATGTCATGGCCAAAACGCTGAAAACAGTCCAGATCAAGTCCACACGAAAGACAACGAACACCATATGACGAAACAAAAAGACAAAAAAAAAAAAAAAAGCAGAGCTCTTAAAGAGAGCTTGCAGACGGATCTTGCGGATACCACAGCTCTTCTGCAGAAACTGTCATGAAATGATGACCTTGTTGATTTTAATACATCGTTATCCAGGGAAACCATACTGTCGCCTGTTTTGATCCTCTCAGAGTTACAGCGTGTTTCTTTGCTATTAAAAAGCCTGAAATGGATGTGCCAACTAAAGCTTAGCTATTTATCTTGTATTGACAGGTAGACAGTCCGTGGCTCTTGGTGGTTTATTATGGCTTAAACCAATGGAATAGAGTGGAATAAAGAAAGCTTCTGCCTTAATTATTTTTTAGAGCTTGGCTGAATTGTTTGATCCCAAAATTTAATTGGGGCTGTGTTTATTTTGAGAGATTATAAGTTTGCTACAGTATGAATCGGGTGGCCTCTCTGTGAACGTGTGTCAAAGAAGTGTCAAGATTAATTTTGATTGTTGATTGTTCATGCTGAGAATGTCACGCAACGCTGTTGATCCATAATTAGACAGTGATGCTGGCACTACCTTAATGACTTGACAGAATAATAAAAGATGGATTAGCTATATTTTTCCTCAGCAGATTCCTTTCCAAAGTAGGTTTCTCCCTCAACAGAAAACACCAGAGAGCAGAACATTTTCAGTGGTGTCTAAAAATGCAAAAGTAATTGCGAGGCAAAGGAAATGTGAAGTACTCTTCCGACATCCTCTGTCACTTATTTAGGATTACTGTTCCATTGTCATTGATATAAAGGTTGGGTGGATGGATGGATGGATGGATGGATGGATGGATGGATGGATGGATGGATGGATGGATGGATGGATTGAACAAATGAGACACAATTTTGGAAAATTGGTAGAAAAAACAATGCAAGGCTGCTCTCCCAAAAATGGATATGTCACTTCCAAGCAAATGGCGATCTTTGATTTCACTCCATTCATCTAGCCAATTTAATATATTATCATCTGCAAAGCTTCAAAATACATCAACTTTTATTGTATAGCAAGGCACTTTCATATTAATAACAACAACAAAAGTCCAAAGAGCACCGACAAGTGAATCATTGAAAAAAGTTGAATTATCTGCAAACCAGGTGAGGCCTCAAGAACACAAACATTTTGAAGCACAATGACTTCCCATGTATATGTGCCCCATCTTGTAGCAATTATCTAGGCCCACTTTCTCTGAACACCAAATGAAAACAAAGAGAATGGTTAGTGTCTGTGTGTGGCTGACGACAAGGATCTTTCAAGGGAGCAAGGCAGGTTGAGCATAACAATGTCGACGCTCTCTAAATTGGGGATTTGATGCTTTGAGTCTGACTCTCCCATCTAACATTTTAGTGGCTAATTGGGATGGAATATGTTTCACTGGCTTTGGTCCTCAAGCAATCCTCCTGCAAATGAACAGAACCTCAAAGATCTGATCACCTGGGTGATGTGTGTATTGCATGTGCTGCGATTTGTGCATGTGCAGTGTGTAGGTGCCTGGTAAGAGTTGCTTGCATTTCACATTGTAAAACCCGTGTAATTAGAAATGTCATAGTGATTGAAGTCATGATATGCCTTTTTAATTGTCCATCAAAAGGTTTTACCAAAGATATCTGCAAACTGGTATTAGGTTAAAATGTACCTTTCATCAAGTTATGTGAAAGTGACTTTTTTTTTATGTTAGCTTCTAGACAAAATGCTGCCAACACAAGTGGATACAAGTTGCCCAGGGTACAGATTCCCTCAACTCAATTAACATTGAAGGTTCTATTTTGCTAGATAGCACACATGCGCTTGCGCATTAAATAAAAACGAAAACCAAAGAACAGGCACATCTTGATTTTCGTACCGGTGCAAGACCGGTTGCGTGTTTTGGAAATTGGCAGTCCACAATACGCCATGATGTGCGTTCCGGCAGACCGACATCTTTTTATTTTACACTCCGACAGCACACTAAACAGTTTGAGAGGAGACAAAACTTTAGACTAGCTGAAAGCAGATCTAAGTTGTGGTGTAACGCAATTTTGGTGAATTTGATCGAAGTGCAGTGAGAGAGGTTCTGAGCTCATTGGGTTTGGAGGATGTCATCGTATTGCATTCATAAATATGACAACAGCGTTCACTGGCCCCTCTGAATCATTGTAGAAATGAATTAATTGTCTTCAATTATTGTTCTTGTTATCTTTATTAAAATCACCCTCCTTGGTGATGGCACGGCTATTAGTTGGGTTCATAAATGGACATATACAATTGGTTTGGAAGGTGGTCTCCAAGTACCGTATTTTAACGACCATTCAGCGCACCGTGTTGTAGGGCGCAGTCTAAGTAACGGGTGCTTTTTCTGTATTTTACACATACACAAAACGCACTGTATTATTGGGCGCAGCCAGGGGTGGTAAAACATACGCCAGTTTAAACATACGGCATGCATGCACGCACGCTAAAAACACGTTAGCTTGAAGCATAGCGTAGCATGCTAAGACATGCTAAAAACACGTTTTTAAAAAGGCAACGGAAGCAAAACTGAGATCGGTTGTACTTTATTTAGCCATCTTACAATGTACTCACGTTTTTCAATCAATCATCACCCAGAAATCCATCAAAGTCCTCATCTTCTGTGTCCGAATTGAACAATCCATCAAAAACGCCGGGTTCCCTCTCGTTGTCAGAGTCACTCTCATTGCCGTGTGGATCCACAGAAATTATGCCGGCTTTGCCAAAAGCTCGAACAACAGTGCAAGCAGACACGTTTGTCCAAGCAGCCACAATTCATTCGCAAATAGTGGCGTAACTAGCCCGGCGCTGCCTCCCACTCTTCGTAAAGCTGTGTTTGCGATCGATCATCCTTTGTTCCCATGCCGCTCGCAACTTCACTTTGAACGCCCGGTTGATGCCGATGTCCAGCGGTTGGAGTTCTTTCGTCAAGCCTCCGGGAATGACGGCAAGTTCAGAGTTCATTTGCTTGACTTGGTTTTTCACCGCTGCTGTGAGATGGGCACGCATGGAGTCGCAAATCAAGAGTGACGGCGAGGCATGGAAAAAGCCATCCGGTCTCTTTACATACACCTCACTTAGCCACTCTCTCATCTTCTCTTCGTCCAGTTTCGTCAGTTTGAACTGAACTGAGCTTCGTAAGCGTGTCTCTTTGTTGTATTCATTTTCGGGGGTTCTTTGAAACCAAAACCGAAGTTGTTTTGCAATAACGCACAAACTCACACTATATACAGGTACTGGCACCTACCTTTCGCATCCACTTACACGCCCACCATTCACTGATTGGCCGGCTGCTTTACGTCATGGCTGTCCTCTCTCACGTCCTCATTTACGGCCACTTACACGCCCACCCTTCACTGATTGGCCGGCTGTTTCCCCGCACGCCTGGTCACACTCGCGGGTTACTTACACACCTACCCTTCACTGATTGGCTGGCTGCATTCCCGCGTGCCTGTTCACGCCCACTTCCGCCTTTTCTCTATATAAACAGCGTGTCGGCTCTCAGTCAGGATTTGGAACTCGGCTCATACACTAGGCGCTCCGCATTATAAGGCGTCCTGTCCACTTGGGAGAAAATGTAAGACTTTTAATTGCGCCTTATGGTCGTGAAAATACGGTACCCACTTCACAGCGTTGAGCTGTGATCGCTTTGGTCAGCTTTACATTATCTGCAAGTGGATGTCTACTTGCAGTTGCTTATAAAAACATACTTCGCACACTTGGATATTCAACACCTGATTCCAATGAGTCTATTTCTGCTTTTGCAATGTCAAAGACTGTGTGCCTCTTGCGTGTTGAATTTAACTGAAATGAAAAGAGTCGGTTCCGTTGGCGTCAACTGTGTTCACGCCACAACGGTGCAAACGCCCATTAACAACTGCACTCATCTGTGAAAAAACGAAAGAAAGAAAATTGTTCCAATTAGACTGTGCTTCGCGATAGATTTGCAGTGGGCACAAAAATAGAGTCCTGAGTCTTTCCTGTTTTGATGTGCAGAGCCGTCGACATGCATGATGTCAGAGTGGATAAGCTGGTCGGCCTGTAGCATTTCCTGTGGGATGGGAATGAGGTCCAGAGAGCGTTATGTCAAACAGTACCCTGAGGATGGATCTCTCTGCCAACTCAACACCGAGGAGATAGAGAAGTGTATCGTCAATGAAGAATGCTGTGAGTGTCTCATCACATGGTTGTATATGTGGGCTTTCTATATTCCTCTTATTTCCATTTCAATTATTAACATGACTACATACTCAACATAGACAAGAGTAGTGCAGTAAGAAGTAGGATTAAATTCCATAATTCACCTTGGACGTTAATTGATCACACAATTAAGTCACATACAGAGCAATTCTTGGCTTTGTGGCAAGACTGTGCCCATGAATGGTCCTTGAAATAGTAATTGGATGATTTTGGCTCTAAAAAGAGCACTTTTGGAATACACTACAGTGTTGATGAGATCTTAAGACAGGTCCTTTCCACAAACATCAATGACTTGCCAAAATAAGTGAAAGTTTGCCCTTTTTAGTGTCTGTTCATAATTATCAGTTTTCCATGTACTTTTGTCTACATAGTATGCGCTATTTTAAAATGTCATTGCAAAGTGTCAAAAGTGTCTTCTCTGTCAGGAGTATCAGACTTTTGTCTTTTTTTTTCTGCCCCACAGCAGCCAGCAGCTGTGTGGTGACGGAATGGGCTGAGTGGGAACCCTGCAGTGTATCCTGTGGGATGGGCATGAGAAGACGTGAGCGCATGGTTAAAATGCCTCCGATTGATGGGTCAATGTGTAAAACGGAGGTGGCCGAAGTTGACAAATGCATGATGCCAGAATGCTGTGAGTAAAAAATAAATAACACCCCCTTGCCCCTAAAAAAAAGACTCCCCACCCACACACACACACACACACACTTTCTCTGTAATACAATGCCAGTTCCATTGGGCATTGAATAAAACAAATGCATACAGAAAATTCATAACTTTGCTGCTGTAAATTGGTAATTTCTCTATTATGGGATGAAGAAAGGTTTTCTTATCTTATCTTTATGATTTGCAAATCATGTTCAGCCTATATTTAATTGAATAGACTACAAAGACAAAAGATTTATTGTTCAAACCGATTAACTTGATGGTTTTTAGCAAGTAATCGTTAACTTTGAATATTACAGTAGCAACATATTTCCAAAACACTGAGACGGGGGCAAAAAGGACAGAGAAAGTTAAGGAGTGCTTATGAAAAACCTGTTTGGAACATCCTCAACATACAATTGCAAAGAATTTGGGAATGTCATCATCTAGGTCCATAATATCATCATCAATAGTTTCAGAGAATCTGCAGAAATCAATACATGTGAGCGGCAAGGCCAAAAACCAGCATTGGATGCCCGTGACTTTCGATCCCTCAGGCGGCACTGCATCAAATACCAACATCAATATGTAATGGATGTCCCCACATGGGCTCAGGTACTTTAAAAAAAAACATGTTCGTGAATACAGTTTAGCGTTAACATCCCTAAATGCAACTTAAAACTCTACTATGCAAAGCAAACACCATTTATTAACAACACCCAGAAACACGTTGGGGCCCGAGCTTATCTAAAATGGACTGATGCAGAGTGGAAAAGTGTTCTGTGGTCTGACGAGTCCACATTTCCAATCGTTTTTTGGAAATTGTGGATGTCATGTCCTCTGGGTCAAAGAGAAAAATCCGGACTTTTATGGACTCAAAGTTCAAAAGCCAACATCTGCAATGGTATGGGTCTGTGTTAGTGCCAAATGCATGGGGAACTTACACATATGTGGAGGCACCATTCATGCTGAAAAGTACATACAGGTTGTGGAGAAACATCTGCTGCCATCCAAGCACATTTTTTTTCATGGACGCCGCTGCTTATTTGAGCAAGAAAATGCCAAAGCACATTCTGCACATGTTACAACAGCATGGCCTCATAGTAAAAGAGTGTGTGTACGAGACTGGCCTGCCTGAAGTCCAGACGGATCTCCCATTGAAAATGTGTGGTGCATTATGAAGCGTAAAATACCTCAATGGAGACCCCGGACTGTTGAACAGCTGAAGCTGTACATCAAGCATGAATGGGAAAGAATTCCATCTACAAAGCTTCAACAATTAGTGTGCTCAGTTCCCAAACATTGATTGAATGTTGTTAAAAGAAAAGGTGATGTCACATGATGTAAACATAACCCTGTCCCATCTATTTTGGAACGTCTTACAGCCATAACATTCTAAGATAGTGATTTGCTAAAAACTATGAAGTTTATCAGTTGGAACATGAAACATCATGTCTTTGTAGTGTATTGAATTAAATATAGGTCGAACATGATTTGAAAATCATTGTATTCTGTTTTTTAAATTTATGTTTAACACAACTTCATCACTGTTGGGTTTGTATGAATCAAATCAAATATAGTACAAACTGAGTCTGTAGGTGACAGGGTTGGTAGTTCATTTCATTGATTTCAATAGTGTGTGCGTGCGTTTGCAGATACCATCCCATGTATGTTGTCACCATGGTCTGACTGGAGCGAATGTAGTGTCACATGTGGGCGTGGACTCCGCACCCGCCAGAGGATGCTTAAATCGGATCCTGGAGAGTGTACTGAAGAGTTGGAGCAAACTGAGAAGTGCATGCTGCCAGAGTGTCGTAAGTATCCCACTCACATTTTACAAATGTTCTTAATGTTTGGGAACAAAATTGGGAATTTCTCCATTGCGAGACTGATCAAGGTTTTCTAATCAAATTTTTTTCTAATCTAATGTAATGATATGCATGGGGTGATTATAAGTTTTACACTCCTCATGGTACAGTTTTTCTGTTTATATATCATTACCATTCAAAAATGTTTTACAGAGAACATACAAAAAATAGAACCAACCAGTAATATTATATTTATTCTTAATTTAATTTAAGGTGTAGAATTTAAAGATCTGTTAAACGAGCATAGAGACGATTTCAGCAGAGGTGGCCATCATCATGGGTAATGTCAGTCAACTCACAATTACTTCCAAACATTGCTGCTAAATGTTGTCCTCATGGGGTTGTACTTCCTTTTTGACATACTACATTTACGCATTATGGATATTCATGCATAATTTATGATGCATTTGTGCATTATTTAAGAATTCAGTTGTTATTAAGCTCATACTGGCACAATGTAATAGGTATTGCAGTATGGCAAGACAGTAGGAAAACAAAAGTAAAAATCCATAAAGCACACGTACGACCAGTTCCACTCTACGGTTGTGAAACCTTGCCAATAACCAAAAGCAAAAATGGGCTGGACTCTTTTCAATACCAATGTTCAAGAGAGTTATGCAGATTTTCTGGCATAATGTCATCTCCATGGATGAGCTCAAAAATGTAACAGAAGTTCCACAGATAAGGCATGAAGCGAAGAGAAGAAGATAGAATTGGATAGGTCACCTACTAAGAAAGCCAAATGATCACCAGCGTATGACGGCATCACCTTTGCAGCCAGAAGGAAAAATACATGTTGGAAGGCATAGAACAACCTGGACAAGGATAGTTGAAAAGAAAAGGATTGGTGGATGGGCAACATGCGCTGAAGCAAGCAAGGACTTGTGTAAAACAAAGGATCAAATCGAAAAGTAGTGCCAGGCCTTCTGCGCCAGGCCTTATAAAGAGGAGAGGTATGTAGCTGTTAGGGACGCATGATATTGGAAAAATATGCAATATGCATGTTGAATATCCTGGTATTGATATTGCGATTTTTAACATGTAACTAAAGAAAAAAAACGTTTTCCATGCGGCAAAATAATCAGGTTCATTGTATTCTTCTGTAATTACTTACCATTTTTATATATAATATAGATACTTTTAAAGTTATTTAGTGCAAGTGACTCACTGTTCTTCTATTGGATGGTGATGTGCATTTGAGGTTGCATCTGATTGTTCAAAGTCAAATAAACGCATACAATTCCAAATGAAATTTTTTGCAATACACATGTTGCTTGGGCCATTATCACCGTAACAATTTTTTAAAAATATATAGTGCAATCCTGTTTTTTCACTCGAGAACAGTGGTTTCTCACCCTGTGTTCGATCGAACCCTTGGGGTTCGGTGAATCGGTCTCAGGGGTTCGACGGAGCCTCTGCCATGGAGGTTAAGACACACCCGACTCAAGATGTCAATTAGTTATGACACGCCCGCTTATCCATCGCTGGCTGCGGGTGATCACATTACAGTGCTTGTCCAATCAGTACTTCGGTAAATTTAGTTCACTCAGTAGTCAACGTGTGACTGTTGTGAGAGTACGTCATACAATTTTTAAAAACCTATACTTATACTGTATTTTTATTTTTCACTAAAGAAGGGTTCGGTGAATGTGCATATGAACTGGTTGGGTTCGCTACGACTAACAAGGTTAAGAACCACTGCTCTAGACTGTAGTTACTGGATTTTAAGACCTGGCAAAGACTATATTTTTTTTCTAGGCCCTGATGCATAAAACTTTGAATTAAAAGATGGTCCAGAAACTACATTTATTCAATTGGTATTTCATTTGACCAAACAACATAAAGTTACACATAACTGTAATATGGGGAAGGGGTTTAGGTGTGGATTTTGACTGGGCTTTTCGAGCAGGTGAATATGCTTTGATCTAATCCATTCCAGTCTAGCTCGAGCCGTAATGCTTGGGGTCATTTTCCTGCTGGAAGGTGACCTTCCTAGTCTCCATCTTTCGCTGACTTGACTACAAGGTGCTTGTCCAAGATTAACCCGTTTTGGCTCAAACATCTACCAATCAACTCTACTCACCTTCCCTCTCCCTGATGAAGAAAAGCATCCCCGTGGTCTGCTCCCGTCCTTATTTTTCACAGTGGCGATGATGAGTTCAGGATGACGTGTGCGTTCATTTTCCATCATCCAGCTTTGCGCATTTCAACCAGAAACTTCCCATTCATTCTCACCCGATGAGACCCTGCTCTTCCAGAAATGTGTGATGAATAGTTGTCCCGTGGAAAGATTCTCACAGCGGGGCCTCTTGACTGCGTCTCTGATCAGTGCACTCTTTGCCAGCCTGGAAGTTTCGGGAGATTGCCATTTTAATCGGGTTGCAGGAGTACCATATTCTTTGATGATAGATGCAACAGTGTTTTAAAAGGTGGGTGTGAGACCGCTGCTCAATTTTATCCCTGACCTGACCGGTGTGTACTAGTTTGATTAATATTCTCTCAGAATCCATACTCTAAGATGCCTTCAAGTAATTGTGAGAGGGATCCCGAAGGAAGGAAAAATGATTTCACCTAGTGGGACCAATTTGATGTCATATGGACAAATAAAATGTTTTTTTTTTCCCTTAAGGTTAGCTTCTCTTTCCGTGCCTTCAACATCGTGTCATTAACGAAGCCTTTAGTTCAATGGTCTGTGCACTGTGCATTCCAGATGATCACAAATTGACGTGTGACGGTGGAACGGGCGGGGAGGCGTCCGGCTCGCCGGTCGACGACCGGTCGTCTACTCTCCCCCGCTGAAGCCGCTGCTAGTTTATCGGGCAGCTAACCCTCGAGCCCTGAAGAATGTGACGAAAAGCTCTCTCCCCGTTATCCATCCATCCATCCATCCATTTTCCGAACCGCTTGATCCTCACTAGGGTCGCGGGTCTCCCCGTTATATGGATGTCAATA
Source organism: Hippocampus mohnikei (assembly GCA_026261675.1). NCBI lineage: Eukaryota > Metazoa > Chordata > Actinopteri > Syngnathiformes > Syngnathidae > Hippocampus > Hippocampus mohnikei. The sequence goes on along the minus strand of JAKGUB010000350.1, from coordinate 2,638,731 downwards.
TAAGTCTTAAACATACATTTCAGACAAAATATAGCACTGAAGCAACTTACGAACGAATTCACCTTATGAACAATCGTCCGGAACGTAACTCGTTCGTAACCTGGGGAGCGTCTGTATATGGTTTCCCAAAATTTATAACGACCCTCCAAGGGAAACCGTAACTTCAATGTGGCTCGTGACAAAAATGAGTTTGACACCCCTGATCTAGTGGGTGCATAGCGCAACCGCAGCTACGATTGTAGCTTCTATTCTATGCGTCTTAGAATGCAGTACCCCCTATACATGAAAACAGTTTTAAAATAGACCATTCATTAAAGGTGCACTCTATAATCCGAAGGGCCTTATAGTGCAGAAAATACCTTTTTTTGAACATCAAACGTAAACAACTCTAGAATATATTATGAACTATGTATTTTGCCAAACAGAAATGTTTGCAACGAAAATTGTTTGATATGTAGTTGATATATTGAATCACTTTACTCCATCTCTCCCTCTACCTATCGATCTCTCGGCGAGCTCCACTCCCGCCGCATCAATACCTTGTGAGTGAGCGTTTTTCAAAACTTGAGAAATTGCTGAAATAAAGGAAGCACTTTATTATGTTTTTTTTAAACTTGTTTTTTTTCTTAAAACGTACATCGAAAAATAATTGTTAAAACCTTGTGCCTCTGGGAGAAGTACATGAGCAACTTCAGTTCACAATTGGGAAACGCTCACTCTGATTTTCACATCGACACGTTCACATATTTCAAAGACATTTTAGCCTGAGATTAAAATAGAAATGATCAGAAATAACAGAAAATACAAGCGTAACTAAACAATATTGGATACAGGTAGCCTGCAATGAACAGATGAAAGATGCAGCAGGTGTCCTATTGAGCAACACAGTGACACAGTACAAGCACAGTATCAATACAGTTTGCCAAGTGTGCCGCAACGTTTCATGAGACCTCATCTATCCATCAACTATGGAATCCATAGCCATTTGGGACACATTGGGACATAACTGCTGTCAGTTGGACTACAAACAGAACGTTCCAACAAAAACTGAAACAAAGCAGGGAACTAATTAATGCTGCATTCGAGGTAGGCGAGGAGTCAGACTTTTCCGACATCCAACGAGGAAACGTGCACTCGGACACGCCCCTTTGGTCCAAGTTGAGAAGTTGGAAAAACAAGAACCCAGACTTCACCAACTGACTTCAATTTGTCTTTATTCGACAGTCTTAACACCGTGAAAACATAAGTTCCAAGATTATAAATATATTGAGATGTATTTATTTCTAGCTACATAGCATGATTTGTACTGACTGCGTGAACATTCACTGTTATCTCCGTGCATTTATTTGGCGAAATGAATGAAATACTTTGAAGATTTTCCTTCATTTATATAAATGAAAGAAACTATGAAGGTTTGCTGGAAGTCAAAGTAGGTTGTCATGAACCAGAAAAACAAAGACTGTATTGGAATCAGTCGTCCTTGTTGTTTACATCCGCCTCAAACGCTTTGAGGTCGGAACTCAGACGATCCGAGTGGGTTCTCTTGAATGCAGCACGAATTCAAACAAACAGATAAGCAGGCTGGGAACGCCTGGACAAGGGAGCTGATTGGTGTAGACAAGACAAAGAACAGGTGGACAGAAAACCCAAACAAGACAGACATGAGAAGAAACTACAAGAAAACATTGACATGACACTCAAAGCAAAAGCCCAACATAAAGATCGTGACATTTTGTTCCACTTAGCATTGATCATTTCAATGAAATCTCAATTAAATAAAATATATGTATGAGTGTGGTTGTAGGTTCAAGTGGTACGAATACTTTGAAAGACACAATCGACTCACTGAACCTGTGTGCGTGCGTACGCGTGTGTGCGCGTACGTGTTTCCTTCATTTCTTCCAGCTATTGACTGCATGGTCTCCGAGTGGTCCGAGTGGTCCGAGTGCAACAAGTCCTGCGGTAAAGGACACACCATCCGAACCCGCATGGTTAAACTGGAGCCGCAGTTCGGGGGCAGCGCATGTCCCGAGACCATTCAACGCAAGAAATGCAAGGTCCGGAAGTGCCGATCAAAACCAAAGGAGGAGAGCAAGAGGCGAAGAAGGGGTAAACAGGGAAGACATGCGGTGTTAGAAGAACAGTCAGGTTGGTCATTGAAATTCCTCCAAACGCAAATGCCTGAGAGCATTCCGAGGCATGCAACTGTCTTATCTTTGCTTGTCAAGGTTGTGGGATGCAGCCCTGGACCGGCTGGACAGACTGCACCAAATCCTGTGGAGGGGGCATCCAGGAGCGTTTCATGTTGAAGAAGAAAAGAGCTAAAGGCACTCTGACTGGCAACTGCAAGGACCGGAAGGAGATACGCGCTTGTAACGTTAATCCCTGCTAGGGAGCGCTGGTGTGTCATACAGGAAAGTGTTAGGATAAATGTGTGATAGATATGGCTGTATATGTAGAAAAACAAAAAACGATTTGGAAGAATGTTGGTGGGTAGACAGGGCAGGGGAGAGCTGTGTGATTGGTGGCTTGGACGAAGTGAGGTGGCTCGAGAGTAAACGGTGAGGTGAAGCCTGTGTGCGTCTTGAGCTGACAGAGCTGGGGTTTTTTGTTTGTTTTTTTACAGCACTACAGAATTATTAAAGAGTACTAGCACTGTAGCTTTCCTGTATTTTGAGTGCTTTTGGCATACGAGGCATAAACTAGAGCTGCATAACAGAAACTGTGATCAAAATCATTTACAATTCTCAGCAAAACTGACATCCATTTGGTAGCAAACCGATTTTTAACTGTCACCAACCTAAATCCTTTGATGCACAGGTGTGTACAACATGTACTTGAAAACTCTTTTGATGGTCCAGCTGCAGAACAAAATCAGCCTTTATTAGTGATTCTAAACACATTACAACATTTTCAAATAAGAGGAACTAAATTAATTGGCTTTTTCCAAAGCAAACAATTCCAATAACAGCATTTTTCCTTCTCTTGTTTCTCTGCTAATGTGTCACTCACTGCTTTTCTTTGTTCTATAGAGACAGAACAATTCTACTGCTCACCTTATGCGACCTGGATTTCCCAACATAACAAAAAGTTCTTTCACACTGAGTCCTAAAATGCCTGATAGAAATAATCGGCTAATCTGTTGTTTTTTTTCATGCTCATTTTACAATGATTTGTGGTTTCAGTCAAATTTAATTTTTCATTGGAAAACAGCTAACATTGAAAGCATGTCAAATATGCTGGAACATCCTTAAGTGGGGATATAGTATTTCCTCAACCTGTTGATAAGAACACAAGGGGTCTGCAAGACGAATTAATCGACTGTTTATCGAACATTGTGTGAGTTACAAAGGATTTTTACCTTACACTTAAAATGAGGTGTTTTTTTTTTCTTTTAACATGAGTCATATTTGTCACTGCTGTTTATCTGTGATATCAGCTGATGTAGCATTGAAACTACAATATTTCTATTGGACTTGCATGTACAGTATTCATTTTTTTGCTCTGACAATAGTTATCTGGATCCAAATTTAAATACGTAGCTAAATGAGTCAATCTGTCTGCGGAAAGACAGACATCAGCTTAAAAGTGTCACAGTAATATACACATTGTTGGGTTTTCAACATAATTGCAATTCGTATTGTGGCCTTAAGTAGGCTTAGATTTGTAATGTGCTTGTGATGCGGTAGCCTATTAACATTCCGTGTTATTTATCATCACCTAGGAAATTATGTTGTCATCTTTTTCCTGTTTTGATAAATGTGATTTTTCAAAGCTCTTAAGACTGCAGGCATTTTGTTGGGGATTTGTCAGCTATCACACTTTTTGTTGGGCTTCAAGCTTCTTTTTTTTTTTGCTTTTGTGACCCTTTTATAAGAAACCACGTTTGCAATAAAAAACAAGTATGTAAATGTCCCGAATTGCATTTTATACTGTTTTCATTTCACAAATAAACAACTCTTAGCTGAAGGGACAGATGTGCGATGATGCCAAAAATCCACACAAACTGGCATATGTTCAGTATTTCCATGACCAATTTGTCCTTTCATAGTTTAACCGTTTCCTCCAAGCCTTTTATATTTTTACATCTTCAGTCCGCAAGATGGGAGACGAGTTTCAGCACAAACGTAGATTGAGACTGTACATCAAGTAAAGCAGTTTTACATAAAAGAAACAGAATTATGGTCACTGCTATCAGGTAGATGGGCACGTGAGGTCAGCGGATGCCGGGGCAGCCGGCCGATTTTGATGCACCCCAAAAAATAATTTGTCGGGTGCGGTGGGTGTTCAGGGGTTTGGAAGTGTGGACGCAACTTTATACTCATCTATCTCAGCAGGCTGCCCCTTTGTCTAAGATTGGCCCTCTGTATGCCCTTGGTTTCAAACCCTAATTGGAAAATCAGACCCAAATTTTAAAATCCCACACTAGTTTAAAATCCTACTTTGAAACCATAACCCTGGTTTAAAACCCTAAATTGAAATCCAAACCCAATGACACGTGGAGTTCCTCAAGAGTCAGTCCTTGAACCCCTTTTGTTCAGCCCATGTATCCTTTTGTCAAATTCTTTAGAACAGCCATTTTGACTAACATGGCTATGCAGATGACATGCAGCTAGCTATATTTAGTGTCTCCAAACAACGGCAGTTTAATTAAGGTGTTGGATGAACCAACATTTCCTTCCAATTTAACAAAAGAAAACAGGTCATTCTTTTTGGCAAGAAAGAAAAGAGGATTGCAGGAAGTTGCAGGGTTTGATTCCTGAGTAGAGTTTGCATGTTCTCCTGTGCCAGCATGGGTTTTCTCCGGTACTTCGGTTTCCTCCCACATTCCAAAAACACGCATTTAAAAAATTCTAATGCAATATACCCAGTAGGGCTCAGAGGTCTGCAGACTTGAGTTCATTATTGGTGCCCGGAATTCAAAGCAAACATGGTGAAGCACCATTTAGCTGTTATGCTGCACACAAATGGAATAATCTGTCAACAGAATTAAAGTCAGCCCCAAGTGTGACTACTCTTAAATCCAGGTTAAAAACATTGGCTTTCCCCCGTACCTATGATTAGAACCAACGTTACAAAATTGTTTACAAGCACTGTTTTTTGTTGGGCATCTGAAAGGTTCCGAACAGACTCGAAAACTATGAAGTTTGACTCAGGAAAGTTGATCTCACAAAAATATTTATTTGCAAAAATTTGAAGCAAGTAATGTAAAGAAAACAAAAAGCGCTTACACAAGACAGGGAAAAAATATGAACAAAAATAGTTTGTAATAAAAGTACAAAAAAGATCAAACCGCTTGGAGAAAAAAAACGTGCATACACTTACACACACCAAGAACTACTTACATGAATAACGAAGAACATAAGCAAAGGCAAGAGCCCAAAAAAAAAACAAGAAAACATAAATCAAGAGCCAAAAATAGAACGAAGGTATTAAGAGAGGGTCAAAATGAAATGGACAAGGCGAAATTATCTGACAGCTTGACGTGGGTCCATGATTTCCTTTAAATAGTCCCAATCATTGTGATGCCAGACAGGTGCACTGCAGGAAAACCGGAAACGCCTCTGCCACCTGCTGGACACTAACAGAACGTGATCATGACAGTTTGTTCTTTTAGTAATTTTAGTGAGATAGCTTTTTCATTCTGTACTTTGTACATTTAGTTCTTTTGTTTGTAAATGCCTGTACTTTTAAATATGTGAGGTATATTGAGTGTGTATGAAATGTGCTATGTAAATAAATCCTTGCGTGTTTATTTTGGTAGGAAGAAGCCTTTTACCATCATTAAATTTATTAATTTGATGTAAACAGCATGCTATTTTGATAGTAATTTTGATTGATTTATTGATTGATTGATTGATTTTTTTTTGCCGGGACAAACTTAAACATTTTCAAACAACCGTGTGATACATTTAAACAAACAGAGGGAGGGGCGGGGGACATCTCCATGTCACCGTTTGCAATTTCTCTAATTCATAAATGCTGGAACAGTGTTTCTGCCCATGATTGAGTTTCTTATCATGTGAAATTGCGTAGCTGCTCCACTGAGCTTTTAATATTGATGAGCATCATCTGAACAAAGACAAAGGGGGCCTGGTTTCATCCATTGTCATTAGATGCTAAGATTCAAATAGATACCTCAGAGGCGGATGTGCTAAATCTAATAAAATGACAGCTTTGGCGGGCTTATTAGATGCACACACGATGTCTGGTGGTTGTGTAAATTGTGCCTCTGGTGTCCAGTTAAAAAAAAGAAAATTCATCTGAAACTAAGTCAATAGTCCTGCGTTTGCTTTCCTTTGTGGATTTTGCATGTTTTATTCATGCTTTACCTGAATTTGTCACAAGCCCTAGCATCCTCTGACATTGAAAAAAATACGTGTTAGATTACTTGAACACTTGAAGTAGATTCCATGTGGTGTGAGTGGACTTTGTAGACGTGTGGCTGTTTTGATGTGCCCTGTGGTTGACCTGAACAAGAAAGTGTACACATTGGATGGCATTGGACGGACGGTTTTGAGCCATTATCAATTACAATCTGAGAAGATTGTAGCTTTTACGGAGCTCAACGGGAAGGTTTCGCGAGTTAAAAGTTGAATAGGTGGTGCATTATGTTCACTGTGGATACATGCAGGTTCAAATTTGCCAACCTCTTGAGCTGAGGTTAGAACGTGTTTTTACATTGAAGTTATAGTATGTTTTTAAATGTCTTTTCTTTCGGGGGTTAAAAGGAAGCCAGCATCGTTCTAATTTCTTTCTAAGGATATTTGAGTCAGTTCATATTGATTACGTTTTATTTTCTATCGTAAGCAAAATGTAGGATTTGCTCCCCGGACGTGTCTTACAGGAACCGGAGCTCTTCAACAATGCTGAGGCATTATAGTGAAGGAAGAACCGGCGCACACTCTCGTGATGAACTGTGGTTCTTCCAAGCGCATTGTTCGATTCCGGGTCCGGCCTTCCTGTGTGGAGTTAACATGTTCTCCCCATGCCAACAGCTGACATATGGACATCCATCAACATGGAGGCTTATCTGGCTGTGACCTGTCACTATGCGGACAGTGACCACCATACGCTGTGTACATCAGTGTTGGGAGTAGAATACTTCCCACAGCAGCACACTGCTGAAAATCTGGTCTAAGCAAAAAAATAAATACAAATTTAAGGAGGAATGGGCCGTAGCAGAGAAAGTGAGATGCCTTGTCACAGACACAGCTGCAAACATATTTTCATGTGACAGAAAGGGCTAAATCAGGCACACAATTTGTATAGCACATTCATTAATTTAAAATTAACCATTCGAAAATCACCTCTCAACTCAACTGTATTTATAGAGCGCTTTCAAACAGCCATCGCTGCATACAAAGTGCTGTCATGGAGCAACTAACATATATACAACAATAAAGCAATACATCAGTAACAAAGATGGTAGAAGGCACCAAACAGTAAAATTAAGATCAAATCTGAGTCACGCTGAGTCAAATGCCAAAGAATACAAGTGAGTTTTGAGGTGGGTTTTAAAGATGGGCGAGGGGGCTTGCCGAATGTTCAGTCGGAGGTCATTCCAGAGAGAGAGACCAGACCAGCAACGGAAAAGGCTCAATCCCCTCTGAGCCTCTGTTTAGTTCTTGGTACTTCTAATAATGTCTGGTCTGCAGACCTGAGGCGCCGGGCAGGTGTTTAGGGGTGGATGAGCTCAGAGAGGTAAAGTGGTGCGAGGTCATTTAAAGATTTGAAAACAAATAATAGGATCTTGAAAAGAACTCTAAAATGTATAGGGAGCCAATGAAGGGATGCCAGAGTAGGAGTTATGTGCACTGGTGAGGAAACTGATGAATGAGGGGTTCACTAGATGGAACAGCACGTATTTAATGCTGGAACGCACGGCAGAAAGAGTCTGTGTTGGTGTCCCTGGCCTCTTTAAAAAGTGACATACCTCAGCTAACTTCAGATGAATACAACATCATAGAGGAGACACTGTAGCTCCCTTTAATGAAGCGACTCCAGAGCTTTCTGAGGAAAAAAAAAATTGTCCGGATCAAAAGTAAGCCAATGCTTAAAGTGTTGCACCACTCACTGCATCACAATGCATTACTTGTGACCACAGAAACAGCAGTCGATCTTGAGGAAAACCTAAAAACAAGACTCCTGGAAACTCACCTGGAGTCATTAAGCGTAATGACAGTATCACTACCGTTGGGCATTAGCTTCAAGATGATGGAATTCTTAAGTGCATCAAAAGCCAATGCTGCAATGAAAAGAGTGTGCAGCAGAAATGGGAAACGCTGAGGTGACACAAGCTGGACCTTGAACTCAACCATCTGCTCCCAGTTCACGTATGTCAGGGGTGTCAAAGTCAAATGGACAGAGGGCCAAATAAAAAATTTTGCTCCAAGCCGAGGGCCGGACTGATCGAATGTTCATTGAAAATTTTTAAACCTACCGCCTGTAGTTTATTGAACCGAATTGAATCTACTGAAAATCTAACAACTTCATTTCAATATGATCAAATAAATAAAGCAACATTTTCTTATGGCTGTCAGTAAACTTTAATTTTCGACAGGCACAAAAGACAAAGTTTCTTTGGATAAAAATACCCATCAACATTGAATGAAAAGAAGCACCAGCAATAGCCCATATTTTCTCTTTCAGCAAAATTGGGCTAAATTTACAAAAAAAACAAATAATAGCAATTTTCGATCATTCACTCCTCAAATAAATCATGCTCCGTAGTTGTGCCATGCATAGGACGTAAAGCCAAAAACTCCTCTGTCACGCTTAGGCTTCAGTCCACTCCGCGGATGAAGATTGACAGCTGGGCAACGTCAGAAATGTCGGCGCTCTCATCCACAGCCAAGGAGTATGCGATGAAATGTTTTCCCCTTTTCACAAGCTGCTCTTTTCGATTAATGGACAACTGCTCTACTCGCTCGGCAATGGTGTTTCTGCTCATGCTCACGTTTAAAAAGAGTTGCTTTTTTCAGGGCAAACTTCGTCACAAACTTTAAGCATACAGTTTTTAATGAAATCCCCCTCCGTAAATGGCCGGGCTGATTTAGCGATCTCTTCTGCCACAATAAAACTGGCATCGACAGCAGCCTGGCTTTGTGATTTGGCTTTTTTGAACAAAGCCTCTTGAGATTTGAGGCTTCGTTTTAATTCCTCAACCTTCTGTAGCCTTTGTTCAATGTCCATATTCTTGTTTTTGTCCGCGCGTTTCGTTTCATGCTGTCGTCTCAGATTATACTCTTTTAATACGGCCACACTTTCTCCACACAGAAGACACACAGGTTTTCCAGCTACGTCCGTGAACATGTACTCTGACTCCCACCTTGTTTGAAACCCCCGGTTCTCAGTGTCCACCTTCCGTTTTGCCATTTTTGATGGATATCTGCAAGCTAACGTCACTGTTATCCGAACGACTGCTGCACTAGTAAATATTGAAATAAAGCGCCCGACTGCTTGGCGCGGCACAGTTGCATTGTGGGAAATCTAGTATTGGTGCGTGTAAAAGATCTGTGGGCTCTCGGCTTGCGGCCGTCCGCGGGCCGGTTCTAATAATAAATCAACATCATCCCAGGGGCCACTGAAAACCCGCGGGCCTTATCCGACCCGCGGGCCGGCACTTTGACATATGTGACGTATGTCATATGACTGTTAATTTTGGGGGTCTTTTAATGTACCTGAAAATCACTTCATGTGAATACAATGACTACATAATAAAGATGCATTGTATTTTTCCTCAGATGACATCCTGTGGCAGCTGCTGGAATATGGAAGTCAAGGAGAGCAGAGACAATTTTAACTTCACTGCTGATGCCATCCATTATCGAGGTACAAAGACGCGTCTCTGAGGCGAACACACCAAGATTACAGCATCCACTGCAATACTGGAAAATGCAAAAACGTTTCTATGTATACCTTCATCATCAGTATCCTGTGAACAAGTGTTCTCAAAAGCAGGAGCAATGGTTTGGAATTGCAATTGCATCGGCCCAAAGATGTTAACACAGCTGATGTTTCTTAACAGAAACGTGTGAGTGAACTGTGTATCGTCTGTTTCCAGTTTTTATTGAAGTTGCATGCAATGACTTTTAAAATCTAACAGATGTCACCATTAAAACAACAATACAGTGTCAGCACAGTGTCAACACAGCTTGGGAAATGTGCCATATACCCGATAGGGCCTCATCTGCCCATCATTAAAAGTCACAGCAAAACACCACTACAAAACAAAGTGACAGCAACACACGATTCAACAAAGACTGACAGAAACCAGGAAAGCAAATAGCAAACAGACGAGACACCAAGGAACACTTGGACACAAAGGGTTGAGGGCGATGACCCGGATAAGGTAAGCGCTATCGAACCATGCGCATAAAAATCAGCAAACATTCAAACAGCTTCTTCCCTCTCGGCATTAACCCCTTAAACACGAACTTAAATCTATAGTGGCTCTTTGCATTTTTGCACACCCCTGTGGAACAGCATTACCACATTGATCATTGTGGCTCCAGCTCTCTACAGACTTGAATGATTGTCGTTCATCAATATTCCACAGCACCAGACACGTTGAAGCGCTCAAGGACTTTCTGTATAATTGACAAATTCCTTGTGTGTTCTATGTACTTGGCCAATAAAGATGATTCTGGTTCAGAAATGTTTAATGCAGTTTATTGTTGGAAATGTCCAGAAAACAAAAATCATCTTTATATGCATCCAACATCAAAACACACACCAGGGTTAGGACAGGGTTCATGTCCTTGCTGTGCACTCAGCCTGCATGTATTTCTTTCACATTGTTCGGATGTAGGCTTCTTCTTCCCATACGTGGATCGGGCAAATTACATTGTCGAAAGTGTTAAATGGCCTGTAAACTGTACATAAGGACATCTGGCGGGGCACTACTACATACGGTCTCCCAGGTCATTGCACATAGGAACTAAAACACTGATGAGTTTTTTTTTTCCATGGGATGAGAAGCAGGTTGTGAGGAACATTTGGCATCGCAAATGCCCTCTAAAATACATTATTAAATCATACAGTGGTCGGGTACACCACTTCTGTTTTTAGCAATCGCTTACCAGGTTAAAGAATGACATGATTGAAAGTGAATCCGACAGGAATGTTGAAAAAAAAAGCGGTATCTGTGCATGCGCAGTACATATGTCACGTTGAGTGGTGGTGGACCCCAAGAAGCACGCACGAGGGAGGAGCAGGGTGTACTTGACGAATTGTATTTAATAAAACACAGAAAACTAAGTCCAAAACAAAGTCCAAAGTATCAAACAAAACACATGACTGAAGATAAAAACTCAATAACAGAAACTTGACCGAAACAAACCTGACAGCAGCAGACAAACGGTAACAAACAAACATGACAGTAGCCAAACAGCAACAATGACCCGACACTGAATGCTCGGGGTGGGAGTCCTTTTAAAGCACTAATTGCCAAACAACCAACAGGTGTGCAGCTGAAGGGGGAGCCCGGCAGTGCCACCTGTCCCGAACTGAATCATGACAACATACAGCTCATACAGTTTAAATATTGGTGCTCATATAATCTTTGTGCCTTTGTCACAATGGGCATTCATCCCCATGGACTTGTTCACATTTTTTTTGTCAAAAGCAGCACTCTAATTTGCAGAATATGTGGCCTCATGGCAGACTTGAAAGATTTGTGTATGTGTCACCCAATGTGAATTAATAACTGAAAATATTTCTTAAAAGAGAGAATGACGAAAGAGCCACTTTGACTTGGTCCTGCTAAGTGGCATTGCACTTATCACTGATGTTCATCTAACTGTGTGGGTCTTGAGGATCCAGTGCGTATGAAGGTTTGCAGTGCCATCTGCAGTGTATTCAAGGAATCTGGCCAATGGACTAATAATGAAGAAATGTTATTAGCACTTGTATGGGGAGGCTTGGCGATTATCAGTGTCCGTCACGCTCTGAAGTGAATTACAGCTTCCAATTAAAATTAGTTTTTGTGGGAAATCTCCTTTGAAAAATGATTTAAAGATCAACAAGATAATGCCATTCACACAGCTTCCTTTTGAAAACTGTGGAGGCCAGTTCACTTCAATTCCACCTCTGGCCTCTCTGTGTGGAGTTTGCATGTTTTCCCCGGGCCTCCGTGGGTTTTCTATGGGTACTCCGGTTTCCTCCCACATTCCAAAAACATGCATGGCAGGCTAATCAGCCTGCTATGCATGCAAATTGTCCCTAGATGTGAGTGTGAGTGTGGATGGTTGTTCGTCTCTGTGTGCCCTGCGATTGGCTGGCAATCTGTTCAGGGTGTCCCCCGCCTACTGCCCGAAGATGGCTGGGATAGGCTCCAGCAACCCCAGCGACCCTTGTGAGGATTAAGCGGATCAGAAAATGGATGGATGGATGAATGGATGGATAGGTCTTTAAACTTGTTGCCTGGTCCAGCATGGGATTTATTTACACATGCTGAAGGCTTCAGTCATTGATGTGTTATCATATAAGTTTTCAGTTCCTTCATTATTCAAGAGATACATTCTGACTGGCTCATTACGCAGCCACTTTTCCCCGGGTCTGAGTAAATTAAGCTTAGTGGTTATTATAGCACCCAATTTTGCTTCTACATTCTTGTTTTGCTAAAGACATTTCCAAAGCAGACTGGTTGGATACAGATCACTTAATGATCTGATGATGATCATGTCGCAATACAAAGCTCAGAGCAGGAGTGATGAAAATGAAGCTGGTTTTCGACACCTACACATCTGCAAATGCAGAATTATTGGTAGGCCCCAACTGCTGGCATTCAGGATGAACATCTGTTCTGTTTTTCTGCATCTCCCACGCTGTCAATTTCGGGTTCACTACGTTCTTGTTGTACTGTCTCATTTTTGTCATTTTCACCTGCTGTTGTGTAGTGTCGGAACAGACACCAGGTGGAGAAGCAAATCAACCTTTTATTGGGGAATGATTTTCGGCTGCTGTTCTATTGGCTCTCCCAATTCTTGCCTAGTTGCTAATGTTTTTCAATGCCTTCACAACCACGAGGGCCGATGCTTGCGGCTGGGCACCATGAAACCTGACTGCCAGAGGACACCAGAATTGGCCTATTTGCCGGTTGTCCCCTGTTCTCATTACAGGAGTGAACGTGACAGACATCGAGGCTCGGGATGTTGTGGAGTTCTAATACGAGATCATTAGGCTGGAGTGTGTAACTCAATTTCTGGGATTCGGTTAAGGGGAATAGGCGAGCCAATCAAGTTTAAAGCATTCTTTTGACATTGACTGGCTCATTTATTCCCCATATCTGAATCCACTGATGCCCTTTGGGTCATGATGTATTGTTGAATCGAGTACACGTGGGCACAATCCGATCAGGGAGGAAAGCGGTCTACAAATGCCCACTTAACAGATCACGCATCATCGGCCTGTGGAGGTCTGCTTACAAACAGACTTTGTGACTGTGACATCCTCTATGAGCTCTCACAAATCATTTTCTCCATACACTATATCAAGGACTGCGTGCCTCTTGCATTCCAGTTTGAAGAGGAATGAGAGGAGCCGCTTCTATTGGATCAAGTTGGCTGCGTTCGTACCCACAACGGCGCATAACACCCATTTTAAACTGCACCAAGCTGTAAAAATACAGCCTTTAGACCACGCCTCACGAGAGACTTGCACTGGTCACAAAATTAGAGCCCTGTTATTATGATTCTCAATCCATTCTTTAATTAATTTGTTTCCTTGCACTATTTTGTTTACGTGTAATCGATATTTCATCAACATTTGCGATTGAAATGTTTCATTTATTGAATTCTGAGATGTGTCGTGTTTTGAGCTGTGTTTATTGAGCGACATCCAGAGGTAAAATCGTTGCCGTCCTGCTGTTGCCTTTGTTGGTTCCATCTGTGCATTGAGCAACAATGCTTGGATTCATGTGATAATGTTCCCACAGCAAGGTAGTGGACTACACCGCTAGTAGTTATCATTATGGTTATTGTCGAGCACTGACCATCTGGTCCATTCATATATATACAGACAGTGTAAATGCATCATAGTCCAATGTCACAGTTTTTGTTCCAACAAAATCATTTTGAGGAAGTTCTCTGTCCATCCAAACTGTTAACAACAGGATTAAATTAAACAGCCAGTGAAGTCATGGTAATAATAAGCAATTGTCACTATGAATGCACGCACTTTACATTATGTAAATATATACAATAATACAAACAGGTGTCAACCTGTGGAATAAGCTTGAAACGGACCTGAAAATGAGTAAATCGCTGGAGGAGTTCAAAAATAAATTCAAAAGATCAGTACAAAAAAACTATAAGAATCACAATTAAGAAGATACATTTGATACATTTATAAAATTAGTATTACAGCTCTTTGTTCTTGTTTTGGATTTTGATTAATTTATCATTTGTACTCAAGAAATGCAGTAATTACAATGATTATGAGAAATTGAAACAAAAAGGTCAAAGAATAATTATAAATACACAAACCGAAAGGTGTATAAATAGAAAAGTAAAGTACCACAATGGTAAAAGTATTTGATGATATGTAGACTTCTCTTCTTCTTTGTTTTGAAAACGATCAATTTATATTCTATACAATAAGGGGTAGGACTAGATAAGTTGTTTACTTCTTCCTACTCCTTTGAGCATACAACTGTGATGATGAGTGTTTTCTTTTTTTCTTTTACATACTTTTAAATTTTCCTTTCATAAATTTTGCCAACCTTTTGGCTATCTGTTACTGTGTGTATATATATGCTCAATAAACAATAAACAAACAAACAAACAAAAAAAAATATACAAATGTAAATTTACCCAGTGTGGGACAAGTAAAGGATATATTACATTGGATGTTATAGGTCTCACTTTACTAAAAAGGCTTGTTTGTTACATTAAAACATGTGTACACATCAGACCAGAGCGAAAAGAAAATATTTGCACTCCTCAACTCTTGATTATCGTCTCATTTGTCTATTAATATGTTTTCAGGACACCTCTGCAAAACACTGTACCCTTTTTGAAAGAAAGGAAAATTACATTTCAAAAAAGAAAAGAAAAAAAAAGGAGACGACAAGATCAGTTTGTATTAAAGAATATTTGATGAAGTGTTTTTTAGTGACTCAACACCTTCCCTTTATCACTGTTGAATATTTTTCCATGGTGTCGCTTGAGGCTCTGTTCACTGCACTTCATGTCTCCTGATCTGTGCTGTATATGTGCATGACCGGTGGGAAAAAAAACAAAACAACAACAACAACAACCTCCTACTCCTGAGATCGTATACTGTGTACTCCTTGTACACACAGAGCGCCACTGCCACCTGCTGTAGTGGATGTGCAATTTTCATTTATTCCAGAATGGACATTTAAGGCATGTTGCCTGGGGTCATACATTATAGTACAGTGAAATTAGCGGGCTTTTCTAGAACAGCAAGAGCATAGCATCCAGAAACACATAATGCCCTATAAATTGCCAGACATGTGTTTTTTTAAAAACATTTTATGAATTATAGTTTAGATATCACCAAAGGGTGCTTGAACAACAAGCAACAACTCTCAATCGTCCTGAGGGCCGGCTCGGGAATAAGTCCGCAATCGTATCTTATCATGAGATGTTTCAATCTCTGCTTAATGAGGATGTGAACTTCTAAATCCGCTGAACTGCTAAACTTTAAAATACTGAAGAAAAAAAAATTGAAAAGATTGGCTGGCAACCAGTTCAGGGTATCGCTCGCCTACTGATCAAAGACAGCTGCGATCGGCTCTAGCACATCTGCGACCCTCGTGCGGATAAGTGGATCAGAAAATGGGTGTATGGAAAATTGACAAATAAAATCAGCAAATCGGCGGGTGCCCAACCACGAGAATGCATTAGTCATCTGTATGATTTACTATTAGCAAATTTTAAGCGGACCTCAGAGTTTGGAAACGTGGCACTTTAAAAAGCATTGTGTAACAATAATTGTAACGTTTCCAAGGTTTCATGGGACAAGTGACAGTCAATATCCCAGACCTGCATATCTCAAGATTTCTGTTACTATGGGATCCAATGTCCATATCTCCATCATTTGCCACCGCCATGTGTGTGCTTAATCACAAGTTCTTCATCGATCTTTTGATAACAGCAATCAGCAGAGATCATTCACGGAGCAAGTGAAAGCTGGGGTGCATTAGAGATGGTTTCTCTTCCCATGACATAAACCACTCCATCCAAAAAGAAACATTTATTGATAACATCCAAAAGGACATTTTAACCAGTACAGATTGTGTATAATTCTGGTCTGACAGAAACATAACATCAAAAGAAAACAAAATTAAATATAATGCATGCATTTCATTGACAAAACACACAAATCATCATTGCTACTGTACTTGTGACGGTGTCCAAAACACTTTCTCAAAACCTAAACATAAAACAGGTTTACAAATACAACAAGGTGTGATCTCACTTCGGAGAAGAACATCATGATCAACAATATGTTGGCTGTTTATGCTTGTTTGTATTTTGCCAACTCGCGAAATAAGGGCCTGCAGCTACCTATCCCAAATTCAATTGCTATGTGTATTGTTTCCAAAACATAGCAAGATAAAATATGAATTGAGCAGTCATTTTGGGATGGATGGATGTATTATGTTTTTTTTTATACATACCATACAATTAGGGGGAAAAAATAGCCAATGGTTGGTTGGTGGTTACTCGCCAATAAGTGATTCCTGATTTGATATCACACACTGTATATGGGGCATATTTCTAAATTAGGATGGTTCCGTTAAATTGCCCGGAAGCAAAACTGAATACATAAAAAACTGTAACCAGCCACTCTAGATACACCGTTTGAACATAACAAATAGGAAAGCTTGCAAAGCAAAAGGATCACTTTTCTGAAAAACACACCACATCAATATTTCTCTACTATGCCTCTATTTTCTTTATTTTGACCAAACACTGTGAAAATGATATTAAACATGCAGTTAAAAAAAATACAAAATGAACAAAAAAAAGGTTATATTCTATTTGTTAGCCTTGACATCTTCTGGAAGCAAATACATGACTATATTCTTAGAGGAGAGACGATGCATATGAGAAAGCCTAAGTCAAAAAAAAATGTCATTTCATTAAGAATCGTTGACATTTCTGCCGAACAAAGCTTGGCTTTAAACGCCTTACTGCAAAGACAATGTATGATAGCTAGTCAGTCACAATTAACTTAAGTTTAAACTCACACAAAAGTAATTTGGGTTCAAATTATTAATACCATTAGTAACAGCTAAAATAATTATATACGGCAGCAGTTCAGCTGGAATGTAATTGAGTTTTTTTTTGTAAGAAAGATGTAAGGAGAAGCCTTAATGGTCATTTTTGTAGGTCCATTCTTCATTGCTCTACCAACCTGAGCCTTAGTGTGCACGTGTGTGAATGTGTGTGTGCATGCATGTGCATGTGTGTGTTTGTGTGTGCGTGCATGAGTGTATGTGTTCAGGGTGAGGGCGGTGCCTTCAGAGAATTTGTGGATCCTCCTTGACTTCCACTTCCCGCTGCTCCTTGTCCAACCCACTGATTCACCACAGACAAAGAAGACAAGAAGGATCCAGTTAGTAGTTGAAAATGCACATGGGAAAATATTGCAATGCTGTAGTTGGAAATCCGATTCATGTAGAGTTCAGATTTTCTTTGATTAGCATACACTGGAGCCATAGGGTTATGTGAGGCCCTACACTGCAACAGCTGATGTTAATAAAACACCAAGGTTGTTGATTTTAACACTGAGCAAAGTGTCTAAATGCATCAGGGGCGTGCTGGCCATCCGTAATTACGGGAAAATGTGGTAATTTCCCCAAACGGCCTATATTTCCAGGTCAGCCAAACCACATGACAGCCACCGAACTCCCATCGGTGATTAACTTTTGTACTGTGATGTCTGCCGTCGCCAATGTGCGAGACTAAACTTAGTCGCGCACAACCGCCATTCGCACCGTCTGCACCCGCACCGTCGCCAAATGTTTAAATGCGTGAAGTCCACAGAACACTGCCCCCAACTTCCCTCTGTCCACAAATATTTTTCAGTGCGTGACAATGGGCCGTCAAAGTATATTCCTGGGCCAAATTGTGCTTCCAGTAGATCCTTGCATACACATTACTCTGTGCTAAAGTAACATTTACTAAAGTGTTAAAACTTCAACAACCAATAGTGTGTTAATGCAACTAAATGTAGTGTTGGCGGTGCAGTTAACACTGTTGAGCGTTTAGATTGAAACTAATGAGTGGTCATGCCCACACTATACAATGTGCGGGAAAAAAAAACACCCCATACCTCCTAATCGTAAATAAAACACATTACACGATTTCAATTCAAAATAATTTTCTTTTATTAAATACGTTTCGTACAGCTCATACAAAACAGCGTTTGGGCACAATGTATGTTCTTTCATTAGTTTCATATGAAAACTGGCCATTACGCCTATAATTAAATCAGGTCAGGCAAAGCAAGAACAGTGAACAACTAGTCCTAAATTCTAAATGCATTCAGGCAATCATCAAAACTCTCAGTAAAAATATTTGTCGTCCAAAGAAATGCCTTTTTGTCATTGAGGTGTTCACAATTTTCCTGAAAGTAGGGAATGGATTTTCAGTACCCACACATACAAGCATCTCATTTTGGCATTCAGTTCCGCAGTTTTTCACCCAAGAGGCAGCGGCTACACTTGATATTTCATATTGTGTTTGACAAGCATTGTTGCAGGCAAGATATTCCATTTCAGGAGTAACAAAGTGATATAATTTTTTATTTTTATATTATTACTACAGTTACTGAGTCCCGTGTTAAAAATCGGGCACCACAAGACAAAATGAAACCCCAAAAATGAAGGAGAAATCGGTCCATTAGATACGTGCTCCCCAACCTTTGTTAAGTCACGGACCAGTTGAGACAAGTACATGCTGTTCGCGGACCGGCGACTATCTTGTTCATCGCTTTTAAATTGGCAGTTTTAAAGTACGGCGACTCACAACAAAGCTAATTATTGAATAATTAAACATTTTATTTACATGATTTTCATTCACTTCAAACAATGTAATTCTCTGTACAACAAACGTGGAATAAAATAAACATAGTGAATTAATTGGACCAATCAGGGATAATAAATGTGCCTGATAATGTGAACCTAATAATTTTAAAGATATGATCCTACATACGGCATTACTACTGCACTTGCAAATGACGACATGGTTTCATCCGATGGCTAGTTATTAGCAACTAAACTGCTAATGTTTACGTGGGCAGGTTGTGCAGACTCTGCTTGCATTTTTATGCTTCCCACTTGATCACTTGTGTGCTACTTGTTCAAATGATTCAACGGGTTTCTTGTATTGCCTTGTTTTCGACGGCATTGCCACGCACAACAGCTTCCTCCTCTACGACGCTCTGGAGATACCGCAAGGGGAGCAACTTCTCGTTAGAATAGCTTCATCTTCGGAAGTCATGGCTGCCCATCAGCTGTACGTTTGGTCAGTTTATCATATTACTTAACCCGTTTACTGCTTCTTACATTTCTTGGCAGATTCTCAATCAATTAATCCCTAATTTAAAAAAAGAAAAGGAATTTAAACATATGCAACTTATCACTCTACACAGATAGTAATATTTTAAAGAAACGTATTACTTGTTAACAAATGCAAATAGCTATGAATATGAAATGTATTACATCGTGGAAGTAAGTTGCCCATCACTGTAGACAAGACCGTTGCACTCGGTATGGAGAGTTGCATCTCTCTGAGCGTGAACGCTGCCAGCGTGTTGACACTTGGACAACTGGTTTGCCAAACGTTTCATGGTGGACATGCATTCATCACCTGGTGGCCATTCAGATGGTGAGTGGTTTTGCAGAGTCTTTGGGACACCTTCAAAATGACATGGCAGCAAAACAGACTGAAGAATACGGACACAAAACATTTAACGCTACATAAGTCTATTTCATGTCGGCCTGGATGGCCAAATTCGAATCTAGAATCTAGATTGAGGAAGAGAGTGACAATTTCACGGACATAGATAATGCGGACAATCATTTTTCATACAAACACTTCAATGCAATCAAATTCCTTTCAGGACACTTGGCAATTCATGTCATCTTATTTCCATGTTACATTTTAAAGAATAGGCCTATCGTTTGTCAAAAGCTGACAAATGACGCTCATTAGACTGAATGGAGTCAGCTGGGCTACTCACCAGTCCAAAAAGAGTCCAAATTAACGTGCGGCTCACCGCTGTGGCTGCAGACACTTTCTTGAACCAAAAATATTGTGTTAATGAAGCCATGTGACCAGGGTTGGTCACCAAATACATCTATTGGCCAATCTCTTTTAAACAATATCAAAAACAAAACTCAAGTGGAAACTAAGTTACGAGGCTTTTTTTTCAACAAATATAATGTGACAACTTTGCCTACCTTAGGGAACTTTGACTGCATCTTGCAAGTGAGGAGGAAAATGATGCTGAAAAAAATTGTCTCGACTCCAACAAGGGAACTTCGATTTTATGTGAAGTACGTTGTTTCAAACCCCCCCCCCCCATTTTAACAATGTATCAGTGTCACATCCTAGACTACACCGTAGTGATGGGTCCAGTAACACCGATGCGTTGGCGCATGCGTCGAGCTCACAGAGCAATGCACGTGTCCGTGCGTGTGCTGCTTCGTGACGATCACGTGACCAACACATGAACTGTGTCCACTCAGTCCAGGGGGCGTCGACGCAGCAAAATCCCACCACACAGTGTTTATAAGGAAGTGCGTCTCGCGACACGATGCCGCCTGCCGAAACAAGCCAGACCTCACCCTCGCTCGAATAAAAATATATATTTGGGCAAAAAGGAAAACACACAGATTATCAGACAAATGTGTCCGTCTGACTTTGAGCGTTGTGTCGGCTAGGCTATCTTATACGACACAGTATCAACATAGTGTGTCAACACGCTTCATGAAGCCTCATGGACCCATTGTACTACACCGGCTATTTTATTACTTGAGTGGTGTTAATGCAACACTAACATTCTGTTTTTAACACTGTCCCTGAACTTTTAACACTGGTGTATTTGCAATGTATAAAAGATATCCATGGACAAAGGCTCAAATATGCCTTTGAAATCATTCGGAGCACAGGTCTCAAATGAGCGGTCCTTGAGGGCCGCAATCATGCGTGCTTTTAAATGCTTCCCCCTCTCCAACACACCTGATTCAAATGATCAGGAATGATTTGGAGGATGCGCTCGTTCTTTTTATTCAGCCACACATTCATACGGTAAATGGAAGCAAACAAGCTTCCAATCTCTTTACTGCCTATGCTTTTTGCTGAATAACATAAACGCTGGTTTGAAAATGAGTTTGGCCTTTCGTCATTATCAATTTTGTGTGTGTCTATTCAAGAACCATGACTGAACAGACTATTATTATCATTTTTCTTGTCAGCCTCAGTCCATTAAGTCAGCACAAGTGTAATTAGAAGCCAGTGGTGTGCAGGGAGCTTTTGCAGGGGCAGATGCTCAAAAGATAAAATGGGGCCACATAGCATAAAACTTTGAAACACCTTAAAGAAATGTACTTCCATAACTTGCACTATGCACTTTGTAAATACAGTAGTTGAAATGTAATGTGCATGTGCGTGTTGCATCTCTGTGTGCTGCTGGCTTCTTACACAGCATACGAGATGACACTTACGGAGCCCCAGACATGATATCTCTATTTTTAACTTTTTTTTGCCATCATTTTGAAATTAATTGCACAAAAATGTTCATTTGTGTCCACAAAATACTAATTTGTGATCTTGATGTAGGTATAACTACGTGCACAAAACACAGCTTTATGTCCACCAAATAGCTGTGGCTCCAAACTGGACAATTGGATTCCCTAGAAACGGTAAGGTGGACGTTGAATAAATAAATAAATAGTGGAAAGGACTGGTTCCCCAAGATAGCGACAACAGCCACTGGGCATGTGGCATCAAGTATAGCCATGTTGTCACTCGGGCTGGCCATCATTTCAATTTGAGCTATTACATTTTCCGATTCTGGTTCCTTGTTTTGATTCCTGTTCTAAACCATTCCCGATTCTCATTCTTTTAGGGCGCAAGGTAGGTGCAAAAAACAAAAGGTTTGCATGGATAAAATCAGGGGTGTCCAAAATCCAAGTGATAGCCATTCATTTTTATAGAGCATAGACAAAAATAATATTTGACTTCTGTCTGACTTTTTTGTTTCGGTTAACAAGAGTCCACATTCGGGTTCGACGGAAGCATTTACAAAATAGGTGGGATGTAAGGCTTTGGGGCAAATGAAGCATGTTACTCAATACTTGCACTAATATAACAATGAAAATGCCAGCTTGCGCAGTGTGCCCCTAGGAGTTGTGTGTAGATCCTTTCAAGAAACACAAATAAACCATTAGCTCACATCTTAGTCCAATGCTAAAGCTTCGAGAGAACACTGCTAGTGGAGCGAGTGTGGTGTTTCGCTACAGAAAAGCCCTAGAGACAACATTGGAGCTCGTCTTACTTCATCACCACTGGCAGTCAGGGTCATTGACCTCCAACCAACACTGCAATTCCTTTGCTAAACGCAGTGTGACAGCTAATGCTTCATTTACTTCTCAAGTGTGTGTTTATTGGTCACTGAAAGGATACTGATGGGATTATGTAACTCCTAAAAAATGTATTTTCAATAAATTCTGAAAATACAATGTTAACAAGAGTGATTTGTTTGTCTCAGACTATCCAAAAGTCTCTGATAACACGAAAAAAAATCATGATGTCATTTATTGGAGAGTCACTAAATTGGCACCATGAGGAAAAAGCATTGGCTCTTTGTATGAGACAAGAGTATCCTTTCGAAACAGAATAATTTCAGCAAGGCTAAGAATGTTCTACGCACAGCAATTCTAACTAAATTGGGCTTTTTTTGTAAAATGTTCATAAGATCAGAATACGAATTTGCAAATCCTTTTTAACCTACATTCAGTTGAATGCACTACAAGGACAAGAGTTTTAATGTTCGGACTGATAAACATTACTGGGATTTTTGGGGGGAACTATTCATTAATTTTGAATTTGATGTACAGGGGTTATTTACATTAAAACACGAGGTTGTAAACTTTATTCAAATAAACTTCAGCACCCCAAAGTCAGCGTTAATTGTATTTGACAACCTGCTTTATGAGCAAAATCACGGCTCACGAAGCAAGTTAGTGGACTTCCTGTGAATACCAACGGAGCTTCTTAGAGCGGCACAGACGGACGACCATTTGACTGATGACTGATGGAAAAGCACACCGTGAATCTTGTGTGTGTTTGTTTACAGAGGTGAATATACACAGAGGTTGCTTCGAGTGGACTACAATGACTATATATGGAAAAGCCTTGACAGAAATGACCTCTAGTTTTGACCTCTAGTTTATGACATAGCCTGCCATGTCTCTTTGCAGTTCCTGTACGGTAGGTGGAGGTATGCACCAAAGAGCTGTAATTCACCCAAAAACTAAGAGAAGAAGAGGAAGGAGAAGGAGAAACAGAACATCTGTGTTCAGTCTTACCGCATCATTATAGATTATGCATAGATTTGGCAGAGAGGGAGTGTGATGTACTGACGACTGATCGGTGAAATGTGCTAATGGTCCTAAAACAGGTGACAAATTTGGGATGATGGCAGCGCGGTGAAAATAACAATGATGGAGTGACAGTTTTGGTTGACTTGGCCACTGGTGAATGACAAATAACGGACCGGCGAAATTTACTGACACGTCCATCTATCGATATTTAATATGATATACTGCATGGTAACGCAAAGACAAAACACATATGTCCATTTTTGTGATTTTCAAACATTTTCACAATAATGGGATGTCCAAAACGCGAACATCCTATTAGAGTATACATTTTTTTAAATAAATTGACATATGTGTTTTTCACAGGACAGTGACCGCTCTTGAAGACAGCAAAACATTGAAGACATTAATATTTCTACCATTTCCTGCCATAAGGCTCTGAAGGTCACCTGAACCGGATGGAAGTGCTTCGATTTGTTTTGCTTTAAAAACAGAAGTTGGTTGTGCATAACCCCTATTATTGTGAAAATAGACCAACAACCTCATGGTGCAAAAATGTTCATGTCAAGCCCTGGTGACTACCTCTGGTCGATTTCAATTCCCTGTAATCTAATAATGTGCATTACATTCAGTTACATCCATCCACCCATTTTCTAAACCACTTATTCCATCCATCCATCCATCCGTTTTCTGATTCGCTTTATCCTCATTCGGGTCGCGGAGGTGGTGCTGGAGCCTATCCCAGCCGTCTTCGGACAGTAGGCGTGGGACACCCTGAACCGGTTGCCAGCCAATGGCAGGGCAGACAGAGACAAACAACCATCCGCGCTCACACTCACACCAAGGGACAATTTAGAGGGATCCAAAAACCTGCCACGCATGTTTTTGGAATGTGGGAGGAAACCGGAGTGACAGGAGAAACCCACGCAGGCACAGCAAGAACATGCAAACTCCACACAGGGCCAGAATTGAACCCTGCACCTCTGTACTGTGAAGCAGTTGTTCACTGTGCCGCCTAACCACTTATTCATTTCTCAAAAAGTCTTCAAAATGTAAGTATTTTTATCTTTTATAGACTTTTTGTTGAACCCAGTTGACGCCGCTTTGAGAATTTCAACATGAATTTACATGAATCAGACCGGCATCTGTTTTTTTAATGAGCGTGGGCTGGGAATTCTGAACTATAAACAGCTCTGCGAATGAAGCCGCTGCTCTAAGTAGTTACAGGACACCGTCTTTGTTGTGGAAATCACAGAAAAACAAGGTCACTGGATATGAAAGCTCCACATTATTCTTGTTATACAGTATAATTGCTGTTTCGCCATTTTAAACCTAAAAGCACTAACACCTTATGCTGTGCATCTGACTTGCATTAAATGAGGCTTGGTGTGTTGTGTATATTTATCATCTTAATCCTGAAATTATACCTTCCAAAAACCGAATGCCTCATTCATACAACAGCAGGAAAACACTTGGAGAACACTATCCTGTCCAAAATATGACACTCCATTTAACACGAATGTACAGTTTAACCAGAATAATGTACACTGTATACAAATAGCAATACCTCGATCAACGGGTGCCAGTGTGCGACAGGCTTGCGTGGATATGTCAACATCTCACTCCAGTGGTCTCGTCCCAGAGTGTCGGCCTCATTACCCACCCTGCACACCCCGATGATTTCGTTATGTCCAACCCTACACATAGCACAAGAGCAAAGTGTTCAACCTCATGATTGCACAGCAAAACAGCATCATCAGTAACGAACCGATCGTAGTCCATGACAGCTATCAGGAGACTTATTTGATTGATGTTTTCTGGGGGTACATCAAAGACGATGGCTTCATTGTATATTGGGTTTAGAGTGTTGCGTTTGGTGGATGTCTTCCTCTTCTTTAGTCTCCGGCCCTCACACATCAGTGACACCTTTACATATGGATCTATGCAGGAAACATGTTCAATAAGGATATTACAAGGAAGTACAGCCCGGTAGCAAAAGTGTTCTATTTAATGACAAACTAATGACGAAAACTTACTTGTGGAATCTTTCATACCTGACTAAATGTAGTAAATGTAGTATGAAAACCCACCTGAAGCACCGGTGATGTCCATGGCTTTGAGATTTCTGGCTTTGATCATGGTAATGGTGAGCCTGCCAGCCGTTGGGAGATAGCACAATGAGAACATCAACTCTCCCAGGTCCACATTGTCCTAAAAACAAATATACACAGTATTTTATTTGAACGCCTTTAATCTGAGAAGCAATCTGTCTTTTCCTCTTGTAATCATGTTAACCAAAATCACTGAATTTCCAAGGTAAAACTTCCAGTAACTTAATAGTGTGTCGGTCAAATGTATTTTGCAAATTGGTTCCACTTAAAATTGTGCAACCATGACAAAAGGTGGAGCCATCAAAATGTTGTTGATACGCTGCTTGTCCTCATTATGACTTACATTCTGAAAATCAACATCAACATGCATTTTTGGGGAATGTGGGAGGAAGCCAGCATAAGCCGTTACTGGACTATTTTATAGCTATTTCGGGACACCTCATACAACATGGAAGAAAACAAAAAAATGTGAAGTCTAATTGAAGAGATGATTCAACTGTTCAAAAATATCTGGCGTGCTCAGACTGTTTCTTTGCTGAATTTAATTGCAGTAGACACATTATACTGCTGCCATCTTGTCACACAATTTATGGAACAAATGCAACTATGTGGTCTTCTGATCTGCAGGGGCGTCGCATCCCATTTGGGATGTGTTTTAACAGCCACACTTTTCCAGGTGAAAGGGTTCAACACCCACACTTTTCAGTTACCGCACAAACATAAACAATATATACACTATAGAGATATGGCTCGATAGATAAACATACCCCTCCGTCAGCCGTTGCCTTACTGTAGTGGAGGGGTTTGTGTGTCTGTTGTGTGGGGCTTTATGGCCCCGGGAGGGTCAACCATGTCAAACAGGTCCTAGTGAGGGACCAGACCAAGGACAGCTCAGAGATCGCTAATGATGAATAAGAAAAATTGATCCGGTTAACCATTGCCCGGACGCCGGTTACCGTGGCTTCCCTCTGGAGCCAGGCCTGGAGGTCGGGCTCGAAGGCGAGCGTCTGATGGCTGGGCCCGCACCCATGGGGACTGACCGGGCTCAGCCCGAAAGGAAAACGTGGGTCCCTCTTTCCCATGGGCTTACCACCTATAGGAGGAGCCTAAGGGATCAAGTGCCCTGTGAGCTGGGCGGTGGCCAAAGGCGGGGGGACCTTGGCGGTCTGATCCCCAGTCACAGAAGCTGGCTTTTGGGACTTGGAATGTTACCTCTCTGACAGGGAAAGAACCTGAGCCATTGTGTGAGGCGGAGAAGCTCCAATTAGCCTCGCCTCTATACACAGCTTGGGCTCTGGTACCAGCACTCTGGAGAGGGGTTAGACCCTTTTCCTCTCAGGAGCAAGGGGGACGGGCCATGACTGCTGTTTGTGCTTATGCACCAAACAGCATTTCAGAGTACCCACCCTTTTTGGAGTCCTTGGAAGGAGTGCTGGAGAGTGCCACTAGTGAGAACTCTATTATTTTGGCGGGGGACTTTGATGCTTATGTGGGTAATGACAGTGAGACCTGGAGGGGCATAATTGGGGGAAACGGCCCCTCCGATTGTAACCAGAGTGGCGTTCTGTTACTGGACATAAAGGTGTCCATATGTGCACAAGGACACCCGAAGCCTAGGTTGATGATCGACTTCGTGGTGGTTTCACCGTATTTGCAGCCGCAGGTTTTGGACACTCGGGTGAACAGAGGGGCAGAATTGTCAACTGATCCCCACCTGGTGGTGTGTTGGCTCCGATGGTGGGAGAAGATGCCGGTCTGACCTGGCAGAGCTAAACGTATTGTCAGGGTTTGCTGGGAACGTCTAGTAGAATCCCGTCAGAAAGAGTTTCAACTCCCACCTCCGGCAGAACTTTGCCCACGACCTGGTGGAGCCCGAGGATATTGAGTCAGAGTGGACCAAGTTCCGTACGTTCATTATTGTGGCGGCTAACCTAAGTTGTGGCCTTAAGGTGGTCAGTGCTTGTCATTACGGCAACCCTCGAATCTGTTGGTAAACACAAGTGGTGAGGGATACCATGAAGCCTTTTTGGCGTGTGGGACTCCGGAGGCAGCTGATGATTACTGGCTGGCCAAGCGGAATGCAGTCTTGGTGGTCATAGAGGCAAAAACTTGTTGGGAGGAGTTCGACAAGACCATGAAGAATAATTTCTAGATGACTTTCTTGGTCCCTCATTTGGCATCTCAGGAGGGAGAAGCAGTGCGCTGTCGACACTGTATAAAGTGGGGATGGGATGCTGCCTATCTCAACACGAGACGTTGCAAATCCGTGGAGAGAATACTTAGAGAACACAGAGTCTGAGGTTGCAACATCACCTGAACATCAGGGACAGTACCTCCGGATTGGCATACCAGAGTAGTGGTCCCCCTTGGGAACCGGAGGATGTGTCCCAACTATAGGTGGATCACAAACACACACACACACACACACTCTCTCTCTCTCTCTCTCTCTCTCTCTCTCTCTCTCTCTCTCTCTCTCTCTCTCTCTCTCTCTCTCTCTCGTGCTCTTTCTGTCTCTTTTATATATGTAGTATTCATTCTTTTTTTTCTACTGTGCAGTACAGAGAATGGATGGATGTGTCAGTTCCAGTGACAGTGATTATTTTTCAAATAATTAACTAAAAGGTCTAGCTTAAGGTCAAATGTTGCGTAATTCTGGAAAAATATAGGCCCTTAATAAATATTACCTTGTCATACTGAAAAATTAGAACATGGCACACACACACACACACACACACACACACCCACCCACTCACCCCCCCACCCCCACACACACACACACACACACACACACACACACACACACACACACACACAATAGTGAGTCAAGAAATATAACAAGTTGCTGACGTAGAGAGAATTAACGGTAGCATATTGTTGTTTTCTTGTGTTACTGTAACTGAGTAGATGGTCCAGCTATCCAAGGAAGTTATGAAAAATGGTAAATTTTGCTCCATATTGTGTTGTAGTTGCCACTTTATGTCAGTCTTTACTCCAAACGTCCTTTCCTGCTGACATTCCTTTACCTGCCGCTGAGCCATAAGAAACGAGCCACCTCATCGGATTTTCGTCAAATTCTGCTTTGTCTTGACCATAGAAGAGAGAGTGCATGCTCAATGTTTATGAACAAATGATCCACATTTGATACAGGGCCCATTCCATAGTGTGAAGGACACGATGAGTCTCCCAACATGTATCACTTATCATTGATCATTTATGCAATACATTGTTTCAAAGTAGAAGAACACAATGTGTAAATGTGTGCAGAGGCATATTTAAACAGGCGAGCATAAATTGGCCAGCCTTCCATCTAGCACTCCCCAGATAATGTCATATCCTCCTACACAACGACCCATTGGGCTTGCTTTCAGACTACAGAGTGCTGGCCACTACTCTTGAGCACTCAAATCAAGGCCTGCGGTCAATATTATGGTCACATGTGCTCAGCCAATGAAATTAGACTCAAGGCCTGAAGCGCAGCAATAAAGAAGCGTCAGGGAGGACAGTTCATCTTTTCCAATTATAATGCTCACACCTTTCTGTCAGGAAAAGTAAGGTTCTTTCTTCAGCTCTCTCATATATGACAGACTTTGCTTCAAATACTTTTTTGGGGAACCAAAATAATTTATCCGTCACACTTTTTGGTCTCATGAGGTCATTTTCCAATGCGATGAACCTCTGAAGCCCATAAATGTATGCCTATTGAAGTTAATTTAAACCTGAGATGAGTAACTATTTTTATGTTCTTCATCTTTGTATTTTGCTTTAATGTTTTTCAACTACTATTTGTCACAAAACAACAAATATGGCAACTTTTGGAGACTATAACCCCTCCAAAGCAGGAAATGTTCGTAAAACTGTTTGCAGCCTTTGTGCACAGACACATCAATGGTGTTTCAAATGAGGGTTCGAGAGAGTATGGAAAAGTGAACATCAAATTGTAATTTTAGCACAGTTGAACAAATCTTGTTGCAATATTTTTTTTAACTGCTAAATATACAAATCATTTCATAAATCATTTGCCAGATATTGTGTGGTGTGTGTGCGGGCAACATGGTGCTCGATTGGTTATCCCGTCTGCCTCACAGTGCCAAGGTTATGGGTTTGATTCTGGCCCGTGGTCTTCCTGTGTGGAGTTTGCATGTTCTCCCTGTGCCTGCATTGGGTTTCTCCAGGTACTCCAGTTTTCTTCAACATTTCAAAAACATGCATGGGAGTCTGATTGAATGCTCCAAATTGTCCCAAGGTGCAACTGTGAGTGCAAATGGTTCTAACTTGTTTGTCTATGTGCACCCTGCGATTGGCTGGCAAATAGTTCAGGGTGTGCCTTGCCTGCTGCCCAAAGTCAGATGGGATATGCACCAGCAACCCACAGTGATGATGAAGCGGTTCAGATCGTGTGTGTACGTGTGTGTGTGTGTCAGTGGGTGTGTGTCTGTGTCTGTGTGTACAGTATATACCTATTAATAAGGAATTTATTCCTGACTGTGATTTTATTTAGCCCCACTCTGTTGTTGGTTCTGTTTAAACACGAAAACAAAGAATGTAGAATGCTGTTGAAGGTATTTACTGCTCACTGTGATTACAATCACCTTTAGTGCCCCTCGACCCTCACCACTTTTAGGGCCCCCTGCAGAGGACATGTTTGACATCAAAAGAGTCACTGTTATCTCAAGCATCTGTGTTCCTGCCATCACGTCAAAGATCAGACCGAAGACAATAGTGGGTAGTGGTGGTCTGGTCTCACCTCACCACTCCCAACTTTTTTCCAGCTACACCGGGTCAGATGACATGTTCATTTCTTTGTTTCCGGGATTTGCATGGAGGCGTAACTCCCCGCCTCTCATGATCATATTGTCTCTATATATTGTCATGACTGCATCTTTTTCTACGCTTCCTGATGAAATCTGAGACTCTCAGGAGCCCGAATCGATTCGTGTTGCGTTGTGATAAACTGAAGAAATATATATGGTGTTGCGTCATCTTCCACCATATAGAGAAATAAAAGAACCTGTGTCCAATGAGGGCCAAAAGGAAATTGACAGATCCCCTCCTCTACACCTATATATATATATATATATATATATATATATATATATATATAAAATCCTCATCTCACCCCTCGGGTGGTGTCCGTCCCCATTCAGCTCGGGTCCTCTACCAGAGGCCAGGAAGCTTGAGGGTTCTGCGCAGTATCCTTGCTGTTCCCAGCACTGCACATTTCTGGACTGAGATGTCTGATCTTGTTCCCGGGATCTGTTGCAACCACTCATCTAATTTGGAGGTCACTGCCCCGAGTGCTCCGACCACCACAGGCACGACTGTCACCTTTACCTTCCAGGCTCTCTCCAGCTCCTCTCTGAGCCCTTGGTATTTCTCGAGTTTCTCGTGTTCCTTCTTTCTGATGTTTCCATCACTTGGGACCGCTACATCCACTACAACGGCTTTCTTCTGCCCTTTATCAATGATCACGATATCCGGTTGGTTCGCCATTACCATCTTGTCAGTCTGGATCTGGAAGTCCCACAGGATCTTCGCTCGGTCATTCTCCACCACCTTGGGAGGTGTTTCCCATTTTGACCTTGGGGTTTCCAGTCCATACTCGGCACAGATGTTTCGGTAGACTATGCCAGCCACCTGGTTATGGCGTTCCATGTAGGCTTTCCCTGCCAGCATTTTACACCCTGCAGTTATGTGTTGGATCGTCTCGGGTGCCTCTTTGCACAACCTACACCTTGGGTCTTGTCTGGTGTGGTATATCTGGGCCTCAATGGCTCTGGTGCTCAGGGCCTGCTCCTGAGCAGCCAGGATGAGTGCCTCTGTGCTGTCCTTCAGGCCAGCCCTCTCTAGCCACTGATAGGACTTCTTGAGATCAGCCACTTCACTTATGGTCCGGTGGTACATCCCGTGTAGGGGCTTGTCCTCCCATGATGGTCCCTCTTCCAGCACCTCATCCTCTGTTCCCCATTGTCTGAGACATTCTCTGAGTACATCATCCGTTGGAGCCTTCTCCTTGATGTATTCATGGAGCTTGGATGTTTCATCCTGGACAGTGGCTCTCACACTCACTAGTCCCGGCCTCCTTCCTTTCGGCTGCGTACAGTCTCAGGGTGCTGGATTTGGGATGGAACCCTCCATGCATGGTTAGGAGCTTTCGGTCTTAACATCCGTGGTCTGAATCTCTTCCTTTGGCCACCTGATTATTCCTGCAGGGTATCTGATCACTGGCAGGGCATAGCTGTTTATTGCCCGGGTCTTATTCTTGCCATTGAGCTGGCTTCTTAGGACTTGCCTCACCCGCTGGAGGTATTTGGCCGTAGCCGCTTTCCTTGTTGCCAGTTCGAGGTTGCCATTGGCTTGTGGTATACCGAGGTACTTGTAGCTGTCCTCAATGTCTGCTATTGTTCCTTCAGGAGTGAGACCCCTTCAGTGCGGACTACCTTTCCTCTCTTAGTCACCATCCGACTACATTTCTCAAGCCCGAATGACATCCCGATGTCGCTGCTGTAGATCCTGGTTGTGTGGATCAGGGAGTCTATGTCCCTTTCGCTCTTAGCATACAGCTTTATGTCATCCATGTAGAGGAGGTGACTGATCGTAGCTCCATTTTTGAGGCGGTATCCGTAGCCTGTCTTGGTGATTACTTGGCTTAGGGGGTTCAGTCCTATGCAGAACAGCAGTGGGAGAGTGCATCACCTTGGTATATGCCACATTTGATGGACACTTGGGTAAGTGGCTTGCCATTGGCTTCAAGTGTGGTTTTCCACATCCTCATCAAGTTATAACGAAGGCTCTTAGGGTCCTGTTCACCTTATACAACTCCAAGCATTCAGTGATCCATGTATGTGGCATCGAGTCATAGGCTTTCTTGTAATCAATCCAGGCTGTGCACAGGTTGGTATGTCGGGACCTGCAGTCTTGTGCGACTGTTCTGTCAACCAGGAGCTGATGTTTGGCTCCTCTGGTATCTCTACCAATGCCCTTCTGTGCTTCGCTCATGTATTGATCCATGTGTCCACTTATCTTAGCCGCAATGATGCCTGACATGAGCTTTCATGTTGTGGAGAGACAGGTTATTGGCCGATAGTTGGATGGGACTGTACCCTTTTTTGAGGGATCCTTCATGATCAGGATCGTTCGCCCTTCAGTTAGCCATCCTGGGTGAGTCCCATCCTTCAGCAACTGGTTCATTTGTGTTGCTAGGCGCTCATGGAGTGCTTTGAGTTTCTTTAGCCAGTAGGTGTGTACCATGTCCGGGCCTGGTGCTGTCCAGTTTTTCATATCTGAGACTCTTTCCTGTATGTCTGCCACTG
The DNA here is from genome assembly GCA_026261675.1 of Hippocampus mohnikei. Taxonomy (NCBI): domain Eukaryota; kingdom Metazoa; phylum Chordata; class Actinopteri; order Syngnathiformes; family Syngnathidae; genus Hippocampus; species Hippocampus mohnikei. The sequence goes on along the minus strand of JAKGUB010000350.1, from coordinate 2,605,723 downwards.
TTATGGTAACTGGGTCCTGCTCAGGAGGTTGCTGTGCTCCTCTCTCAGGGTCACCAGCCATTGTGCACTGCTGTTATGTGCAACCTCCTCTCCCATATTCCTTTCCAGTACCTTTCAGTTTCCAGTCTTGGTGGGTCAGCTCTGCTGTTAGGACCCTGCCACTGAGCGTACACTTTCGCAGGTTGTGTTGCGAACAGCCTGTTTATTCGCCTGGCCTCATTCTCTTTCGTGTACCTCTTTAGGCGACTGGACAAGGCTTGGAGCCTTTGTTTGGCAGTTTCGAGTGCTTCAGGTATGGTCATCTGGGTGTACCTCTCAGGTATCGGCCTTTTCATCACACCTCTCTGGGCCTCCGTCAATTGACTCACATCTTTCCGAGCCGCCTTGATCTTAGCCTCCAACCGTCTTTTCCATGGTGGGTAACGTGTCTCATAGTTGCTCCGATAGCCAAGGATTTCTAGGATCACTGATGCTGAAGCGTATATCAGCTCATTGGTTTCGGTGATCGTTGTGGTAGGAATCGCCCTCAGTGCTGCATTCACACTTTCCATGAGACTTTCAGGTGGTACTTCACATAGCCGTTGTAATCGGTTTCTAGGTTGCCCAGCTTTCATCCTCGCCATGATCTTAGCTTTCAGGTCAGTTGCTGCCTTGCTCAGCATTTCATTCATTGGGGCTGGCCTCCCAATCTCATCATCTGCATTCATTGGGGCTTGCCTCCCAATCTCTGGTATGACCTCCTCCTCTGATCTGGCAGCCTGGGGCCCTTCACCATGGAACCTGCTTTGTACCTCATCAATCTCAAGTTGTGACAGCAATTGCCGTTTGTGGATGTTGGAACACTGAGTTACTAGTTGTTTCGTGGTCAACCGTGACTGTGGGTTTCAAGTAACCATTCAGCCTGCATTCTCTGCATGTAACCCCTCTGACTAGGGTTGCTTGAGTAGTAGCATTCCAACAGAGCCATGTTATCGCATCTCGCCCATCTCCGCTTTGTTCCAGTAGCCCATTTTTCATCAAGGTGCTCTGGTTCCCCAGCACCTGACGCAGACCTTGTTTGGCCGGGCGACGTCTGAGCCGGCATGTCATTCATTTTATTGTCTCTCATCATTGTATGAGGTAGGCATTAGCGTGAAGGATCTTGCCCAGGACCCACACTGGATGGTGTTATGTGCTCATTTTTGCCCCAAGTGGGATTCGAACCACCGTCTCCCGTATGCCAAACCGATGCCCTACCAACTGAGCTATCCAGCCGCCATATATATATATATATATATATATATATATATATATATATATATATATATATATATATATAAATCCTCATCTCACCCCTTGGGTGGTGTCCGTCCCCATTCAGCTCGGGTCCTCTACCAGAGGCCAGGAAGCTTGAGGGTTCTGCGCAGTATCCTTGCTGTTCCCAGCACTGCACATTTCTGGACTGAGATGTCTGATGTTGTTCCCGGGATCTGTTGCAACCACTCATCTAATTTGGAGGTCACTGCCCCGAGTGCTCCGACCACCACAGGCACGACTGTCACCTTTACCTTCCAGGCTCTCTCCAGCTCCTCTCTGAGCCCTTGGTATTTCTCGAGTTTCTCGTGTTCCTTCTTTCTGATGTTTCCATCACTTGGGACCGCTACATCCACTACAACGGCTTTCTTCTGCCCTTTATCAATGATCACGATATCCGGTTGGTTCGCCATTACCATCTTGTCAGTCTGGATCTGGAAGTCCCACAGGATCTTCGCTCGGTCATTCTCCACCACCTTGGGAGGTGTTTCCCATTTTGACCTTGGGGTTTCCAGTCCGTACTCGGCACAGATGTTTCGGTAGACTATGCCAGCCACCTGGTTATGGCGTTCCATGTAGGCTTTCCTGCCAGCATTTTACACCCTGCAGTTATGTGTTGGATCGTCTCGGGTGCCTCTTTGCACAACCTACACCTTGGGTCTTGTCTGGTGTGGTATATCTGGGCCTCAATGGCTCTGGTGCTCAGGGCCTGCTCCTGAGCAGCCAGGATGAGTGCCTCTGTGCTGTCCTTCAGGCCAGCCCTCTCTAGCCACTGATAGGACTTCTTGAGATCAGCCACTTCACTTATGGTCCGGTGGTACATCCCGTGTAGGGGCTTGTCCTCCCATGATGGTCCCTCTTCCAGCACCTCATCCTCTGTTCCCCATTGTCTGAGACATTCTCCGAGTACATCATCCGTTGGAGCCTTCTCCTTGATGTATTCATGGAGCTTGGATGTTTCATCCTGGACAGTGGCTCTCACACTCACTAGTCCCGGCCTCCTTCCTTTCGGCTTGCGTACAGTCTCAGGGTGCTGGATTTGGGATGGAACCCTCCATGCATGGTTAGGAGCTTTCGGGTCTTAACATCCGTGGTCTGAATCTCTTCCTTTGGCCACCTGATTACTCCTGCAGGGTATCTGATCACTGGCAGGGCATAGCTGTTTATTGCCGGGTCTTATTCTTGCCATTGAGCTGGCTTCTTAGGACTTGCCTCACCCGCTGGAGGTATTTGGCCGTAGCCGCTTTCCTTGTTGCCAGTTCGAGGTTGCCATTGGCTTGTGGTATACCGAGGTACTTGTAGCTGTCCTCAATGTCTGCTATTGTTCCTTCAGGAGTGAGACCCCTTCAGTGCGGACTACCTTTCCTCTCTTAGTCACCATCCGACTACATTTCTCAAGCCCGAATGACATCCCGATGTCGCTGCTGTAGATCCTGGTTGTGTGGATCAGGAGTCTATGTCCCTTTCGCTCTTAGCATACAGCTTTATGTCATCCATGTAGAGGAGGTGACTGATCGTAGCTCCATTTTTGAGGCGGTATCCGTAGCCTGTCTTGGTGATTACTTGGCTTAGGGGTTCAGTCCTATGCAGAACAGCAGTGGGGAGAGTGCATCACCTTGGTATATGCCACATTTGATGGACACTTGGGTAAGTGGCTTGCCATTGGCTTCAAGTGTGGTTTTCCACATCCTCATCGAGTTATGCGAAGGCTCTTAGGGTCCTGTTCACCTTATACAACTCCAAGCATTCAGTGATCTATGTATGTGGCATCGAGTCGTAGGCTTTCTTGTAATCAATCCAGGCTGTGCACAGGTTGGTATGTCGGGACCTGCAGTCTTGTGCGACTGTTCTGTCAACCAGGAGCTGATGTTTGGCTCCTCTGGTATCTCTACCAATGCCCTTCTGTGCTTCGCTCATGTATTGATCCATGTGTCCACTTATCTTAGCCGCAATGATGCCTGACATGAGCTTCCATGTTGTGGAGAGACAGGTTATTGGCCGATAGTTGGATGGGACTGTACCCTTTGAGGATCCTTCATGATCAGGATCGTTCGCCCTTCAGTTAGCCATCCTGGGTGAGTCCCATCCTTCAGCAACTGGTTCATTTGTGTTGCTAGGCGCTCATGGAGTGCTTTGAGTTTCTTTAGCCAGTAGGTGTGTACCATGTCCGGGCCTGGTGCTGTCCAGTTTTTCATATCTGAGACTCTTTCCTGTATGTCTGCCACTGTTATGGTAACTGGGTTCTGCTCAGGAGGTTGCTGTGCTCCTCTCTCAGGGTCACCAGCCATTGTGCACTGCTGTTATGTGCAACCTCCTCTCCCATATTCCTTTCCAGTACCTTTCAGTTTCCAGTCTTAGTGGGTCAGCTCTGCTGTTAGGACCCTGCCACTGAGCGTACACTTTCGCAGGTTGTGTTGCGAACAGCCTGTTTATTCGCCTGCCCTCATTCTCTTTCGTGTACCTCTTTAGGCGACTGGACAAGGCTTGGAGCCTTTGTTTGGCAGTTTCGAGTGCTTCAGGTATGGTCATCTGGGTGTACCTCTCAGGAATCGGCCTTTTCATCACACCTCTCTGGGCCTCCGTCAATTGACTCACATCTTTCCGAGCCTCCTTGATCTTAGCCTCCAACCGTCTTTTCCATGGTGGGTAACGTGTCTCATAGTTGCTCCGATAGCCAAGGATTTCTAGGATCACTGATGCTGAAGCGTATATCAGCTCATTGGTTTCGGTGATCGTTGTGGTAGGAATCGCCCTCAGTGCTGCATTCACACTTTCCATGAGACTTTCAGGTGGTACTTCACATAGCCGTTGTAATCGGTTTCTAGGTTGCCCAGCTTTCATCCTCGCCATGATCTTAGCTTTCAGGTCAGTTGCTGCCTTGCTCAGCATTTCATTCATTGGGGCTGGCCTCCCAATCTCATCATCTGCATTCATTGGGGCTTGCCTCCCAATCTCTGGTATGACCTCCTCCTCTGATCTGGCAGCCTGGGGCCCTTCACCATGGAACCTGTGTTGTACCTCATCAATCTCAAGTTGTGACAGCAATTGCCGTTTGTGGATGTTGGAACACTGAGTTACTAGTTGTTTCGTGGTCAACCGTGACTGTGGGTTTCGAAGTAACCATTCAGCCTGCATTCTCTGCATGTAACCCCTCTGACTAGGGTTGCTTGAGTAGTAGCATTCCAACAGAGCCATGTTATCGCATCTCGCCCATCTCCGCTTTGTTCCAGTAGCCCATTTTTCATCAAGGTGCTCTGGTTCCCCAGCACCTGACGCAGACCTTGTTTGGCCGGGCGACGTCTGAGCCGGCATGTCATTCATTTTATTGTCTCTCATCATTGTATGAGGTAGGCATTAGCGTGAAGGATCTTGCCCAAGGACCCACACTGGATGGTGTTATGTGCTCATTTTTTGCCCCAAGCGTCTCCCGTATGCCAAACCGATGCCTTACCAACTGAGCTATCCAGCCGCCATATATATATATATATATATATATATATATATAGGCTGATCGAAAACCTCCAAATTGTCCCTAGGTGGGAGTGTGAGCACTGATGGTTGTTTGTCTTTGTGTGCCCTGCAATTGGCTTGCAACCGGTTCAGGGTGTCCCCCACCTACTGCCCAAAGATGGCTGGGATAGGCTCCTGCACCTCCCGTGACTCTTGTGAGGATAAGCGGAATGAAAATATATATATATATATATAGGCACAATTATTAGTAATTTGGGATGATTATCAGTACAATTGCGTTCATGGCTATACTGTTTACTAAATTAACAACAATAATGGAAGTGTATTGAACAAATTAATAATTAATGATTCAATGAGTACACCAATCACACAATTATGAAAATATTTCTCAAAAAAGTATCAGAAGCACAGACCTACATTTACATTTTAAATGAAGTGAAAATAATTAATTTACAACAGTCTTTTATGTTGATTTCAGAGCGTGCGACTTGGCTGCGTGCTGTCCAGGCTTGTTTCAATGCGGAATTTTTTGGGGGGGGTGCACTTTCAGTGTAGTTGCATATGTATGGGTGGAACAGCTAGCAAAGACAGACAGGCAGGAGCCTCTGCATTCGTATCTCTAGTGATTGCAATGTGTTTTGTTTATCCATCCATCCATTTTCTGATCCGCTTATCCTCACAAGGGTCGCGGGGGGTGCTGGAGCATGTCCCAGCTGTCTTCAGGCAGTAGGCGAGCGACACCCTGAACCGGTTGTCAGCTAATCGCGGGGCACACATAGACGAACAACCATCCGCGCTCACACTCACACTCTCACCTAGGGACAATTTACAGTGTTCTAGGGACAATTTGCATGCATAGCAGGCTGATTAGGAATGTGGGAGGAAACGGAGTACCGGAGAAAACCCACGCAGGCCGGGGAACATGCAAACTCCACACAGAGAGAGAGGCCGGAGCTGGAATTGAACCGGTACCTCTGTACTGTGAGGTCGGCGCGTTGACCACTGGACCACCGGCCGCCCTGATTTGTTTATTTAAAATTTTTATGGTAATAAAATTGATAAAAATGCAATATTTTAGTGTCTAGGTATAGGGTCGTTCAGTTGATGTATTGGAAGATAAAGAAAAGTAACGAAAAGTCACGAATACGGCAGATCCACTGCATCCACACAACCGTCAATCTTGAGCAATGACAACAAATCAGGTTTTATCACAGCATTAACCTTACTATAATCTGTGACGAACCTGGTTTTCTACCAATATACGGACGCTGGTCACGGGCCTCCCTCTGGAGCCAGGCCTGGAGGTGGGGCTCGTTGGCGGCGCCTGGTGGCGGGCCTTCACCCATGGGGCCCGGCCGGGCTTAGCCCGAAGAGACAACGTGGGTCCCCCTTCTCATAGGCTCACCACCCATGGGAGGGGCCAAAGGGGTCGGGTGCATTGTGAGCTGGGCGGCAGCCAAAGACGGGGACCCTGGCGGTCCGATCCTCGGCTCCAGAAGCTAGCTCTAGGGACATGGAACGTCACCTCTCTGGCAGGGCAGCAGCCCGAGCTGGTGTGTGAGGTGGAGAAGTTCCGACTGGATATCGTCGGACTTACCTCCACGCACAGCCTGGGTTCTGGTACCAGTTCTCTCGAGAGGGTTGGACTCTCTTCCACTCTGGAGTTGCCCACGGTGAGAGGCGCAGAGCAGGTGTGGGCATACTCATTGCCCCCCGGCTCAGTGCCTGTACATTGGGGTTCACACCGGTAGACGAGAGGGTAGCCTCCCTCCGCCTTCGGTTGGGGGGACGGATTCTGACTGTTGTTTGTGCGTACGCACCTAACAGCAGTTCAGCGTACCCACCCTTTTTGGAGTCCTTGGAGGGTGTGCTGGAGAGTACTCCTGCTGGGGACTCCCTCGTTCTGCTGGGGGACTTCAATGCTCATGTGGGCAACGACAGTGAGACCTGGAGGGGCGTGATTGGGAGGAACGGCCCCCCCGATCAGAACTTGAGTGGTGTTTCGTTATTGGACTTCTGTGCTCGTCACGGATTGTCCATAACAAACACCTTGTTCAAACATATGGGTGTCCATATGTGCACTTGGCACCAGGACACCCTTGGCCGCAGTTCGATGATTGACTTTGTGGTTGTATCATCGGATTTGCGGCGCATGTTTGGACACTTTCGGGTGAAGAGAGGGGCGGAGCTGTCAACTAATCACCACCTGGTGGTGAGTAGGTTCGATGGTGGGGAAGATGTCGGTCCGTCTGGCAGACCCAAACGTATTGTGAGGGTTTGTTGGGAGCGTCTGGCGGAATCCCCTGTCAGAAGGAGTTTCAACTCCCACCTCCGACAGAGCTTTTTCCATGTCCCGAGGGAGGCGGGGGACATTGAGTCCGAGTGGACCGTGTTCCGCGCCTCTACTGTTGAGGCGGCCAATCTGAGTTGTGGCCGTAAGGTAGTTGGTGCCTGTCGTGGCGGCAACCCCGTGCTCGCTGGTGGACACCAGCAGTAAGGGATGCCGTCAAGCTGAAGAAGGAGGCCTTTATGGCCTGTGGGACCCCAGAGGCAGCTGACAGGTATCGACTGGCCAAGCGGAATGCAGCTTTGGTGGTCGCCGAGGCAAAAACTCGGGCGTGGGAAGAGTTCGGTGAGGCCATGGAAGCCGACTTCCCAGCGGCTTCGAGGATATTCTGGTCCACCATCCGACGTCTCAGGAGGGGGAAACAGTGCACCACTAACACTGTGTACAGTGGAAGTGGGCGCTGTTGACCTCGACTCGGGACGTTGTGAGCCGGTGGGCGGAGTACTTCGAAGACCTCCTCAACTCCACCAGCATGCCTTCCTTGGAGGAAGCAGAGTCTGGGGACTCTGATGTGGGCTCTCCTATCTCTGTGGTTGAAGTCACCGATGTGGTTAAAAAGCTCCTCGGTGGCAAGGCCCCAGGAGTGGATGAGATCCGCCCGGAGTTCCTCAAGGCTCTGGATGTTTTGGGGCTGTCCTGGCTGACACGCCTCTGCAACATCGCGTGGTCATCGGGGACAGTGCCTCTGGATTGGCAGACCGGGGTGGTGGTCCCTCTTTTTAAAAAGGGGGACCGGAGGGTGTGTTCCAACTACAGAGGGATCACACTCCTCAGCCTCCCTGGTAAGGTCTATTCAGGGGTGCTGGAGAGGACGGTCCGTCAGGAAGTCGAGCCTCAGATTGAGGAGGATCAGTGTGGTTTTCGTCCCGGCCATGGAACAGTGGACCAGCTCTACACCCTTAGCAGGGTCCTCGAGAGTATGTGGGAATTCGCCCAACCAGTCGACATGTGTTTTGTGGACTTGGAGAAGGCGTTTGACCGTGTCCCTTGGGGAGTTCTGTGGGGGGTGCTTCGTTGGTATGGGGTACCGAGCCCCCTGATACGGGCTGTTCGGTCACTATACCACCGATGCCAGAGTTTGGTTCGCATTGCCGGCAGTAAGTCGGAATCGTTTCCGGTGAGGGTGGGACTACGCCAAGGCTGCCCTTTGTCGCCGATTCTGTTCATAACTTTTATGGACAGAATTTCTAGGCGCAGCCGAAGCGTTGAGGGGGTCCGTTTTGGTGGCTTCAGTATTGCATCTCTGCTTTTTGCAGATGATGTGGTACTGTTGGCTCCTTCAAGCAGGGCTCTCCAACTCTCACTGGAGCGTTTCGCAGCCGAGTGTGAAGCGGTTGGGATGAGGATTAGCACCTCCAAATCTGAAACCATGGTCCTCAGTCGGAAAAGGGTGGAGTGCCCTCTCCGGGTCGGGGAGGAGATCTTGCCCCAAGTGGAGGAGTTTAAGTAACTTGGGGTCTTGTTCACGAGTGAGGGCAGAAGGGAGCGAGAGATCGACAGGCGGATCGGTCGTTGTATCGGTCGTTGTATCGGTCTGTCGTGGTAAAGAAGGAGCTGAGCCAAAGGGTGAAGCTCTCAATTTACCGGTCGATCTACGTTCCAACCCTCAGCTATGGTCATGAGCTTTGGGTCGTGACCGAAAGAACGAGATCCCGGATACAAGTGGCCGAAATGAGTTTTCTCCGCAGGGTGTACGGGCTCTCCCTTAGAGATAAGGTGAGAAGCTCGGTCATCCGGGAGGCGCTCAGAGTCGAGCCGCTTCTCCTCCAAATCGAGAGGAGCCAGATGAGGTGGCTTGGGCATCTGATCCGGATGCCTCCTGAGCGCCTCCCTAGTGAGGTGTTCCGGGCATGTCCCACCGGGCGGAGACCCCGAGGATGACCCAGGACACGCTGGAGAGACTATGTCACGCAGCTGGCCTGGGAACGCCTCGGGATCCCCCGGGGAGAGCTGGAAGAAGTGGCCGGGGAGAGGGAAGTCTGGGTTTCCTTGCTAAAGCTGCTGCCACCGCGACCCAGCCCCGGATAAGCGTTAGAAGATGGATGGATGGATGGATGGATGGATGGATGGATGGATGGATGGATGCAAATATGTGGAGGACCTATCTTAGTTTAAAATATTCTGTAAAACTTGTAGAATGTGTGTGTAAAGCACAGTACTACATCAGGAAATCTTATGTTGCGCTTTTCTTGTTATCTTAATTTGTTGTGCAATTTCAGTTTTCTGTTATTTATGATGTTTGTTTGTTTTTTAATACTGCCAGTGCACAGTAAAATCGTCATTGCCAACCCGTGAGCCTTCAAGCAGAAATGATGGTGCCAGCGCGAATTTTTAGGTTTCCCTAAAAATTGCACCCTGTCTACAAGGCTCACCCAACCATATTCAATCATGTTTGGACCTATAGATTCAAAAAGGTAAGCCGTGCTTTTGCTCAGTTTATCCAAAGAAAAATTGTCGGAAAACCCAAAACGTAATCAGTCAAATTCAGGTTCATTGCCCAGATGAGCAATTTCACAAAATAAAGACAACTGACGGTATAAGATGACGATTGAACGATGAGAATTTGATCTTATCACCACCATATAAAATTACAGACGCTCCCAGCTTACAAACGAGATACGTTCGAATGATCGTTCGTAAGGTGAATTCGTTCGTAAGTTGCTTCAGTGCTATATTTTGTATGGAATGTATGTTTAAGGCTTATATGTTTGACATCCATATAACGGGAGAGAGCTTTTGTCACGTTCTTCAGGGCTTGAGGGTTAGCTGCCCGTTAAACTAACAGCGGCTTCAGCTTGAAGCTCCGATCTTTCTGTTTATAAATGGTACCGATGGTCGAACGATTCATCTTGTATTCATGTGCAACGCTCACCATTTTCTCACCCGCATCAAGCTTCTTTATTATTGCCACTTTCATTTGAAATGAAATGGCTTGCCTCTTCTTTACACTTCCACTCTCACTAGAAGCCTTTCGCTTTTCACCAACCATATTGAATAATGGATGCACGAGATATTTAACAACTGGGCAGAGGAAGCCGGATTCGGGGTGGATGCTGGGCGAGTTCTCACAGCGCCTCACGTCGGTATTAGCGGCGGAAAGAAGCACTACAGTACCTGTACTCGGAAAAAGGCGCGCAGTACAAAATCTAACTTTTTCTTTTCTTTTTCGACACACCCGTAAAAATGTTCGTATGTACCGTTGTTCGTAACTCGGATGTTCGTAAGTCGGGGAGCGTCTGTATTGAACTTTTAGCTATTAACTTAAAATGTGGCCCGCAAGCCTTGAGTTTGATACTTAGTCAAGTTTCATAATGGAAATGGGTGTTATGAGAATAATGATCATAGTAATTAATGCACCACCATCTTAGTTTAATACAGTGATATTTTTGGATGTGTTTTGGGGAGGTAGTGCATTTAGTCCTTCAGGATTTGCTATGCAGGTGTTCAAACACTCCGTAATGTATGCAACCCGAATATGAGGCAAATTGAAAGAGAATCTCACATCACAGATACAAGTTGAATGAAAACAATTCTGAGAGCAGAAAATATTTCATTTCAAGTGCTATCAAGTGCTGAGAATGAGATGAGATGCTTGCCGTATCACTTACATTGTCACCTTTTTGTCGGAAACACACAATTCTTTGTAAGCAGAATCAATGCTAAAAAAATGTGTAATTCAATCATAGATTGTGAGGGCCATATTGAGATTAGTTAGCAATAGAAATATTGATAATGGCCAGTACTATTGAACTTAAAAACCTGTTTAGGTACAGTACTAATTCCAGCTCTGTTCTATATTGACCGAGGAGTGTCGGCCAACAGTGAAATATTTTATGCCTGGCTAAACATGGTGGAAGGAAGTGAATCAGGCTCATGTTGGGACTTTGGACAGAATCGGGCTATTGCTTCATAACAAAGAAAAGTTATGCACGGAACTATAAGAAATAGTTATTTTGCTGTACTTTCACCAACTTTTCCTCCTCTTTGCCTCTAATATTTAAAAATATCCAATACCTAATATGTGATTTTGTTATGAACCATCAATGTTATATGAACATCTGAATAAGCGCAAAGTGGTAAATGAGGTTTCAAAGAAAAAGGGGAAAAAAACGTCCATCAGTATGACCTAATCAGTAATTCAGTGTGTGATCTTGTGTGTAGTCATCATTAGTGGAACTTGACAATAAATACGTGAAGGAATAACAAAAAGATAAAAAAGAGAAGTGTCAAAAAGAAAATACAGATATGGCTTATGCTGTCATATGTATTATTAAATGCAGAAAAGTATAGAATTTGGACTTTGTAAGTGAAGATGTGGTACAACACATCATTTTGAACCACACTATTTCTCACTAAATAAATCGAGGCAAATTAGAGCAGGTACCCACAACACTGCTGAGTTGCCTTGCTAGCGTTCTTGCTGACTTTTTTTGGGGTGATTTTGTTTGCTTAACTAAGTGCTTTTCTGAAAATAAATATTGTCTTTTCTGCTTCTCTCATTTGTAAGAAACCAGTAGAGGAAGGAACAGCTTACCATTGTATTGATTATTTTAATTCCATATACGCTTTAATCAAAAGTCAATCTACACTATTCTAATTCTGTTTGGACAAAAGGCACATATGAGCAAAATGTACTAATCAGTTTGCCTAATTAATTGACTCCACAGTAAAGTACAGCATGTAGAGGTCTCATCCGTACAGTCATGTATGTTAATCACCGACCATTCCAGGATTTTTGTGTGCCTGTGGCCATGATTAATGCACATAGCCGAGAGACTTGACCAGCACATGCAGGGTCCCTTTTTTGCAATCCCAGTGGATGTAACCTACTTCTGCTGGGAAAAGACACATTCCTGATCATTTTACCGTCCATGCTCATGTGTGTACAGATGCGAAACATACAGCCTTGGGTATTAAAAAAATATAACAAAACCTAAAAGTGTGAATATACAGTACTTAAAGTGCCTTTAAAATTTTGGGTCCTCAGATCTCACCCCATGAGACAGCAAATGTGTTCACCCATGAACTAGGCTGCAACCTACTTCTATTGCCCATATTGAGCAGGCAGAGCTGGGAAAACTGGGAAGGTATGAGGATAATCAACGTGCAGTGTTAAATAAAGTGTTTTTTTTTTCATGGCAATGTGATGCAACATCTAACCACACCGATCAAAGCTCCACACAGATTGTATTTGTCTATCCTATGCTTCGCAAATCAGACATATTTCCAGATTAGTGCCACCACAAACACAGTACAGTATGCTGCACATACTGCAAGCATGCACAAATTATAGTAACTGCAGCCTATTACTCTTTTGAAAACAAACTAAAATATTCAAAATAAGATGAGATACAGAACATTACCTTCCACTTTCCGGCTCCAAAACACAATTTGTTTGTAAAAGAACAGCCATTAGATTTGTTGTTTTTCTTGTGGTGGTTGTTGTTATTTTTTTTTCTTTTCTTGTCTTTTATGGTTTGGTGCCAATTTTACGTGATGCAGTCTTAATAATAACACTCAAGTAGCCTGAACACCGGCACTTGCTGAAAAAGGTGATCCTACCATCTCACGTTGTCACCGTGTGCCAATGCTATACATACAGTCAAGTAAATGATTTAATATGGATGGCGTCTATGTGTTTCTGTCACACCATGTCATCGTTGTGCTTGCTTTTATCTGGGTCACCACCCGTAAGGATTCATACAGCTTTCATTAAACATTAACTGTCTCTAAGTATATTTCAGTGTTGCTGTCTCTTGAAACCACAGATGAGTTCTACTTTGAGGGTAAATTTGACACATATCCATTGATACATCTCCTGCCGCGATTCTCTCTGGGCAGGATCTTGGCAATTTTTTAATCAGCAGATGGCCTATCTCACCAAATTGGCTACCCCTGGCCTATATAATCTTTTGAACACATTGGTTAACTAAGCTACTTCAACTGATCGTGACTGTAACAGAATAAAAAGTTTAGAGACTGGTAAATATCTCAAATAGACGACAGGCGGATTTTGTCAGGGTCGTGATCTGTTTGTTTTTGGTTTTCAGCTCCAGCTGGAGTGGAGGGCGTTGTTTCCAGCGCCGCAGCTGTCACTTATTGGAATCAACGTCAGTGACTAATTCAGTACTGCCATGCCGACAACCCAATGTCGGATGATTTGCCTTGTGTAATTCTCGAGACGCTCATGATCTTGTTCTCTGTTCTTGCCCAAGTCATAGTTTGTTGTTGTTGTAAGTTTATTCCTTACCGTTTGGAAGCAATTTTTGTTATTCACTGTTATCCTGGGTCTGTGTACCAGCGATCTCATTTGTACTTTGTCAGTCGTGCATTTTTTTTTCTTTTTTGTAAATCGACATTTTTGTCAAAGAAATGTTATCCTTTCCAACATTTTTGGGATCCACTCGTATCCGGATTACTCCAGAGTGTAACATTAACAAATAATATATAAAGATGCGTATCTTACCGAAGTGACATATTGGATGTCTCGGCACAATTTAGTTTCTCGCGGAAAGTCTGCAAGATCCAGGAAGTTGTCCACCACCACTTGCCCAATCAAATCATGGCGAGTGAACCTGTCAAAGTCATAGACACTGAAGTGCAGCTTTCGGTTCGACAGCTCGGTGTATGCCACTGGAAAGAGAAACACCTCATCAAATACTGGGTTGAGAGTCTTGCGGTGCACCTTTGTCTGGTGCTTGGTTTTACGGTCAGGCAGCAGGTAGATCTTCACATAAGGATCAGAGGTCCCAGAGAAGTCCTTGGCGGGAAGATCTTGAGCCTTATGAATCTTAACTATCAACTGCTCCAGATCAAAGTCAAACTTAAGGATGAAATGGAGACGTCCACAGTTGTCTGTCCTGCGTCCATCATCTGTGTCCACAGAGCGCTGTTTGTAAAGCTCTGGTTTGATCCGACCTAAACCCGTCAAACTATCCTGCCGCTGGAACTGAGTCGGATTGAAGTCTGGATTGGACAGGTTCATCTGACGCCGGATAGAGTTGTGACTGTAAGGAAAGGTAATGTTTTGGTCAACAAAGGTGACATTTTGTTTCATTTGCATAAATAAATAAAATTATTTTGCCAAACATTATTTGAAAGTTAATTTTGGGCAATAGTTGGACCCTGCGATGAAGTTTCAGGGAGCTGCTACCCACCAGATGGAAGCATTTCAGCAAATACAAATCAGCCAAGCTAAAGGACCTAGCAGAGGATCCCATTAACATTTACTAACATTAATTTAGACCAGGGATAGGGAATTCCAGTTTCTCGAGAGCTATATCCTGCCTGTTTTAGATCCCACCCTCCTCCAACACACCTGATTCAAATCATCAGCTCATCAGCAAGTCCTGTTGACTGAGGCCTGAAACAATCATGAACAGTTGAATCAGGTGTGTTGGAGTAGGGAGGGATCTAAAACAGGCAGGATATGGCTCTCGAGGAACCGGAGTTCCCTGGTTCAGACAATTTACTGAATTGCTTAATCTCAAATAATAGGGGATGGTCAATACTCATATGTTTGATATGATTCAATCATTTTTTTTATATATGGGAAATAATTCAAAAGCTTCTGCACTGCATTTGACATGTTCTTTTTTGTAATGACGCAGTATGTTTTCAAGTTCACGTTTATGTTTGACTTTCAAACTCCTACAGCAACACACTAGAAATGATGTGAACTGACCGTACTGATGACGTGGGTTCAGTGATTTGTCGCTGCACTCTGTCCCGGCCAAGGTATGGGCTTGGCCATGGTCTACTGGCCTGGGTCTCCAGAGGATGTCAGGTGATGTGTGGCTGATCTTCAGACCTGACTCCGGGACAGACACAGCCATTGGGAGGCCTGATGGATCCTTCATACAGCCGTCCTCACTGTACTCCCGATCATCCCCATCCACCTGAGGATATAAATATTTGTACATAGTACGATTAACAACAGTGACACTTTTCAAAGCTTTCTGTCAAAATAATAACAGCTGCAACATAGGCATGTGAGACACTGACTACAGTAGCCTATGCAGTGACCAAAATTGCTGGTTGTTTCTCCTGGAGACTGGGTACTGCTCACCATCGATGTGGGTAGTGTTCTGATTTCAATTACACCAAATACAGTCAGTTCAGCTGCCTTCACTGCTACGATTGAAAAAATAATCTTCGTTTGAATGGCCCAGAAGGTGAACGGTTAAGAATTTTACCATCATTTTATGGAACCTTACTAGAAAATTACACCATATGTCCTGCGTGGCTTCACTTGGGATTTCCATCTTTCATGCAGGACAGCTCAGACATTATCTACTCAGAGTGGCTTTTTATTTCCTTCAAATTTTTCACTTCTTTTTATTATTTACACACCAATGAATACCAATAAGAGCAATGTAGGAAAGTATGATGAGGACTATTACATTATTACATACATATTACATATTATTACAGAGTGGGGAAGCAGAACTGTCCTGGCTTCTCCATTTAAAAAAATTAAGAAAGTAACCAAGGTATGCCACTTGAAGAGACTGTGAACGAGTAGGCGACAAAATTGAGTTGTCAGTTTTAATGTAGACTTGATTTTACACTTGTTAAAATGTGTCATAAACAAGTGAGTTTCATCTCATTATTGTATATGGCAGTGAACTCGTTTTAACACTATTAGAGTAAAGAATCCTTAAAAAAAACAAGACAGTATTACAGTAATACTGGCAGAAACATTGTGAAATTGTGACTTAACCTCCGAGATTTTCCTAGAATTACAGGCATAATACATCTTTGCACATTTTTTGTGGACCAAGTGTTATTCAGATTCTGATAATTGTACTTTTTCCCACAAGGAGCAATTCCTTTGTACCTTCCAATTATCTGTGATTGTTAAAGGGTAGATGTATTGTCATTCTTGTCTGTGTGACATATGGACTTTCAAATGAAGCCTCCTTTCACTTTACCTCTATTAGAACAGGCTGTTGGTCCCCTCCCAGAAAATGTGTGCCCTTGAGGACATCTGGGAGAAATCGTCCACTCAGAGGTACCCAGCACAGCTTCCATGATACGAATAGGGAGACACTGAATAAAGCCAGACCACAGGCGGTCACTAACAAGGACAACAGGCTCACCGATACATCTGGGGATAAAAGAAAGCAAAAGACTCCGTGAACAGTGAACACTTTTCAAGGGACGAAACAGAAGCACAGAAAAACCCAACTCACGGGAGAGATGTTTGTTAGTACTCATAAGAACCAATATGTGTTACATGACCCCGTTGCGACTGCGGTATAGGTACTTAGGATGCAAGTCTTTTGTCTCATTCTATTATCACAAATGCTACATTATAAGTAAAAAGCATCAACCGAAGCCAGTTAATAAGTGACTGCAGTATTTGTTAACTCTCCTGACTTTTGAATTATTTATTTTGCTGGGATGGATGGTCTCATGAATTACAATATTTTCAGACTACAGATTTCTAAATTTTTATTTAACCATAGCAGAGGCTGAACTAATATATATTACTGCTCACAAGCCTTGGGGCCATAATTAGAATGGCAAGTTTAGCAATGCCGTAGTGATTATTGACAGTGCGTTTTTTTTTTTTTGGTTTTGTTTTGGGATTTTTTGCATACTCATTGCTCTTAAAGCCTGCCACAAACGGAGTGACACAGCCAAACATGACTGAACTGGACATATGCAAACAAATTACACTTGGCAGACGGAACCCACAAACATGGTGATTAAGCCTTGCACATATGCTGCAATGGAAAAACTGCAACCCCTGATGTTCTCATGAGGAAACATTTATAGACTCCACATGCTGTATGCTGCAATATCACATTTTTAAATTGAACCCAAAACAAAACACCCATTTTGGAGGGAACATGGGTTTCTGTCAAAGCAAGGAAGAAGACCATCCTCCACCCCAAGATGCTCGCATTTGTTGCTGTTTAAAAATAAGCAGTGAACAACAATATGTGACGAAGGATTGTACACATGATATGTGTTATGTTCAATACAACGCTTGGAAATTGACTCTGTGCTCACTGCCTTTTATTGTCAGTAGGCCTCTTTTATATCCACACCTTTCGGCAACCGCACACTTTACCGCCGTGATGTCACGTCGTCATAACATTACCCTGTGGCTGTGGTTACATGTACGTCATTCAACATATTTTTCCAAAGCAAGTCTTTAAATGTACTCTCGCCAACCACTTGCCCGATGGGCGCATGCTTCCACCAAAATTCAGTCTGTCGGTGCAGGTTCGTTGGGGAGGCGGGACAAGCAGCTGTCAAAGTCATGTCGACGGAGACATTTTGTGGCTGTGCGTTGTTTCTGTTCACATAAACGCAAAAAACAAAAAAAGACTATGGACTTGTTTCTGGATGGTGGGGAAAATGGGATGTAGACGGTCTATTTTCCAAAAAGAACTTGACGCATTGAATTTGTTTGATGACACCATGTTTGCAAATCAGCTACTAGCTTTGCACATGGTATGAGTTTAAATGCTACGTATACTTTCCAACGTTTCCGCTTTTGTTCAAATCACTTTTTAAATGCTGTACACCACATTGTGTTTTTGTGCGCCACATCCAGTTTCTCGTCATAATTAGGACGGCACTCTCTTCCTATTGGTCAATGCCGAAGAACCGACCAAAGGACAACGTAGGACATGTCACACTATGCGGCAAAACGAACAAAAATTCTGACATGCCAGGCATTTGCCGTTGTGGTCATGAAGCGTCCCAGACACCTAACGACCGATTGTTGAATATGTGACACCACAGAGGTTGCGACGCGTCAAGACCACTCAAAATATATAAGACACTACTTTTGTCTATGGCTTGTCTCTCGGCTTAAAACGAGGCTACATTCGTGTAGTCTGGCGTCGACATAAGCCTTTAAATTTAATAAAAGGAAAAAAAAAAAAAAAAAAAAAAATATATATATATATATATATATATATATATATATATATATATATATATATATATATATATATATATATATATATATATATATATATATATAGCGCTGGGTAGCTCAGTTGGTAAGGCAACGGTTTGGCATACGGGAGACGGTGGTTGAATCCCGCTTGGGGCAAAAATGAGCACATAACACCATCCAGTGTGGGTCCATGGGCAAGATCCTTCACGCTAATGCCTACCTCATACAATGATGAGAGACAATAAAATGAATGACATGCCGGCTCAGACGTCGCCCGGCCAAACAAGGTCTGCGTCAGGTGCTGGGGAACCAGAGCACCTTGATGAAAAATGGGCTACTGGAACAAAGCGGAGATGGGCGAGATGCGATAACATGGCTCTGTTGGAATGCTACTACTCAAGCAACCCTAGTCAGAGGGGTTACATGCGGAGAATGCAGGCTGAATGGTTACTTCGAAACCCACAGTCACGGTTGACCACGAAACAACTAGTAACTCAGTGTTCCAACATCCACAGGCGGCAATTGCTGTCACAACCTGAGATTGATGAGGTACAACGCAGGTTCCATGGTGAAGGGCCCCAGGCTGCCAGATCAGAGGAGGAGGTCATACCAGAGATTGGGAGGCAAGCCCCAATGAATGCAGATGATGAGATTGGGAGGCCAGCCCCAATGAATGAAATGCTGAGCAAGGCAGCAACTGACCTGAAAGCTAAGATCATGGCGAGGATGAAAGCTGGGCAACCTAGAAACCGATTACAATGGCTATGTGAAGTACCACCTGAAAGTCTCATGGAAAGTGTGAATGCAGCACTGAGGCGATTCCTACCACAACGATCACGAAACCAATGAGCTGATATACGCTTCAGCATCAGTGATCCTAGAAATCCTTGGCTATCGGAGCAACTATGAGACACGTTACCCACCATGGAAAAGACGGTTGGAGGCTAAGATCAAGGCGGCTCGGAAAGATGTGAGTCAATTGACGGAGGCCCAGAGAGGTGTGATGAAAAGGCCGATACCTGAGAGGTACACCCAGATGACCATACCTGAAGCACTCGAAACTGCCAAACAAAGGCTCCAAGCCTTGTCCAGTCGCCTAAAGAGGTACACGAAAGAGAATGAGGCCAGGCGAATAAACAGGCTGTTCGCAACACAACCTGCGAAAGTGTACGCTCAGTGGCAGGGTCCTAACAGAAGAGCTGACCCACCAAGACTGGAAACTGAAAGGTACTGGAAAGGAATATGGGAGAGGGAGGCTGCACATAACAGCAGTGCAGAATGGCTGGTGACCCTGAGAGAGGAGCACAGCAACCTCCCTGAGCAGAACCCAGTTACCATAACAGTGGCAGACATACAGGAAAGAGTCTCAGATATGAAAAACTGGACAGCACCAGGCCCGGACATGGTCCACACCTACTGGCTAAAGAAACTCAAAGCACTCCATTAGCGCCTAGCAACACAAATGAACCAGTTGCTGAAGGATGGGACTCACCCAGGATGGCTAACTGAAGGGCGAACGATCCTGATCATGAAGGATCCCTCAAAGGGTACAGTCCCATCCAACTATCGGCCAATAACCTGTCTCTCCACAACATGGAAGCTCATGTCAGGCATCATTGCGGCTAAGATAAGTGGACACATGGATCAATACATGAGCAAAGCACAGAAGGGCATTGGTAGAGATACCAGAGGAGCCAAACATCAGCTCCTGGTTGACAGAACAGTCGCACAAGACTGCAGGTCGGGACCCGACATACCAACCTGTGCACAGCCTGGATTGATTACAAGAAAGCCGACGACTCGATGCCACATACATGGATCACTGAATGCTTGGAGTTGTATAAGGTGAACAGGACCCTAAGAGCCTTCGTTGCGAACTCGATGAGGATGTGGAAAACCACACTTGAAGCCAATGGCAAGCCACTTACCCAAGTGTCCATCAAATGTGGCATATACCAAGGTGATGCACTCTCCCCACTGCTGTTCTGCATAGGACTGAACCCACTAAGCCAAGTAATCACCAAAAGAGGCTACGGATACCGCCTCAAAAATGGAGCTACGATCAGTCGCCTCCTCTACATGGATGACATAAAGCTGTATGCTAAGAGCGAAAGGGACATAGACTCCCTGATCCACACAACCAGCGACATCGGGATGTCATTCGGGCTTGAGAAATGTAGTCGGATGGTGACTAAGAGAGGAAAGGTAGTCCGCACTGAAGGGGTCTCACTCCCTGAAGGAACAATAGCAGACATTGAGGACAGCTACAAGTACCTCGGTATACCACAAGCCAATGGCAACCTCGAACTGGCAACAAGGAAAGCGGCTACGGCCAAATACCTCCAGCGGGTGAGGCAAGTCCTAAGAAGCCAGTTCAATGGCAAGAATAAGACTCGGGCAATAAACAGCTATGCCCTGCCAGTGATCAGATACCCTGCAGGAATAATCAGGTGGCCCAAGGAAGAGATTCAGACCACGGATGTTAAGACCAAGCTCCTAACCATGCATGGAGGGTTCCATCCCAAATCCAGCACCCTGAGACTGTGCATGCAGCCGAAAGGAAGGAGGCCGGGACTAGTGAGTGTGAGAGCCACTGTCCAGGATGAAACATCCAAGCTCCATGAATACATCAAGGAGAAGGCTCCAACGGATGATGTACTCAGAGAATGTCTCAGACAATGGGGAACAGAGGATGAGGTGCTGGAAGAGGGACCATCATGGGAGGACAAGCCCCTACACGGGATGTACCACCGGACCATAAGTGAAGTGGCTGATCTCAAGAAGTCCTATCAGTGGCTAGAGAGGGCTGGCCTGAAGGACAGCACAGAGGCACTCATCCTGGCTGCTCAGGAGCAGGCCCTGAGCACCAGATCCATTGAGGCCCAGATATACCACACCAGACAAGACCCAAGGTGTAGGTTGTGCAAAGAGGCACCCGAGACGATCCAACACATAACTGCAGGGTGTAAAATGCTGGCAGGGAAAGCCTACATGGAACGCCATAACCAGGTGGCTGGCATAGTCTACCGAAACATCTGTGCCGAGTATGGACTTGAAACCCCAAGGTCAAAATGGGAAACACCTCCCAAGGTGGTGGAGAATGACCGAGCGAAGATCCTGTGGGACTTCCAGATCCAGACTGACAAGATGGTAATGGCGAACCAACCAGATATCGTGATCATTGATAAAGGGCAGAAGAAAGCCATTGTAGTGGATGTAGCGGTCCCAAGTGATGGAAACATCAGAAAGAAGGAACACGAGAAACTCGAGAAATACCAAGGGCTCAGAGAGGAGCTGGAGAGAGCCTGGAAGGTAAAGGTGATAGTCGTGCCTGTGGTGGTCGGAGCACTCGGGGCAGTGACCTCCAAACTAGATGAGTGGTTGCAACAGATCCGGGAACAACATCGGACATCTCAGTCCAGAAATGTGCAGTGCTGGGAACAGCAAGGATACTGCGCAGAACCCTCAAGCTTCCTGGCCTCTGGTAGAGGACCCGAGCTGAATGGGGACGGACACCACCCGAGGGGTGAGATGAGGATTTTTTAATATATATATATATATATAAAAAAAAATTCTCTCTCTCTCTCTCTCTCTCTCTCTCTCTCTCTCTCTCTCTCTCTCTCTCTCTCTCTATATATATATATATATATATATATATATATATATATATAGTGCTCCTTGTGCCAGCTGATTGTACTGCAGGCAGTAAAATTCAGTGGCAATTATTTAAATAAATGATTACCCATTATTAAGATAAGATATCCTTTATTTGTCCCACACTGGGGAAATTTACAGTCTACAGCAGCAAGATTGTGGGTAGAAAGAAGAAAAACAAAGTGTTTGCATTGATACATCTGTTATTGGACCTAAGTGCCTGTCATGTGTAATTTTCCAACCTCGGGTTGTCCATCCATTTTGGTATTTGACCTTTTTTCCATTTTAGAAGGAGCTTTTTTTTTAACCCAAACAACACCAACATGACCTAGAGATGAATGTTGTGTGAAGATATAGGCTGATGGAATTAGTTTTCTAAATTGAACATTTTCATACTCTCCATCCATCCATCAATTTTCGGATCCGCTTTTTCCCCACAAGGGTTGCAGGGCGTGCTGGAGCCTATCCCAGCTGTCTTCGGGCAGTAGGTGGGGGACACCTTGAACTGGTTGCCAGCCAATCACAGGGAAAAACGTCTAGTTTGGCCTTTGCACATGCCGTGACCAGGATTCGAACCAGAATTGCAGCGGCCACAACGCTAGGTACTAACCACTACGCGATCGTGGCCTTTCTTTCAGATTGATGATCAATAAAATACATTTGTTCGACTGATCGAGCCAAGATTAGCCTCTGTAGTACACCCGCTGGCCAAGTTGGCAAGGCAAGCCATTTAGCGAGTTTCTCAAGCCCGTCTCCCACTCCACTCCCCACAAAATTGTTGGTTCAGTCTCTCTGTGCGGTCGGTTATCAAATGGCCTGCTATAAAGAATTGATCGCTACAAATGAGTACTGTATTTTATATGGGTCAGAACATCATGAGAAATTATTCAATGACAGATTGACACATTGTGGTCTTTATGGCACAGCATAATTCAAAGTCATAATCAGTGAAATCTTAAAACTGACTGCTTGCTAAGTGAATAAACGTTTCTGGTTTTCATGTTCCATCTCTCTACTCACAGTGCTATTGGCAGCAAAAACATATCATTGCTTATTGGCACACTTGCCAGTCATTTTTGCATGCTTTGGTAAACAAGAAAAAAACCCCTACAACAAATCAAAAAAATATGAGTCCAAATGTTTTGTCAGCATTTCTTTTTGTTTGGTGGAGTAACAAGTAACGAAGCAGCGTTTAAGTGCATTCTACTCCCAATATTTTTTGATGGATTCATTTTTAGCCATGAAAGAGAAGGTATGGTATTCTTTCAAAGATATGCCAGAGGTGAGGAAGAAAAGCTGCAGGCAATGCGGTGCTCAAGTGCAAAGTCTTGTCCGGGCTGCTGAAGAAGCAAATGGAGAGAGACGGTGAAGAAACGCCACAGCTGGTTGCACTTTAGCAGGAGTTTTTAAAATGACTTAGCAGGCTAAGTCAAGTCATTTTGCAGTTCAAGTGAACCAACTGCACATTCATACAGTGCTGTATTACAAGTTTTCATCTTTTAAACCTTGCATAAAAAACGGTCTTTTTAAACCACTGTTGGCCAATATGAAATTATCTACTTTATTTAGAGGGCTTGGAAAACCTATGATAAAAGAAAAACAATAAAAAATAAAAAGCACATTTTAAGACAGTTGGGGCGGATTAGTCAAGTAGTGGTCCGATCATCTGCCTCAGTAGTGGTAGTGAACCACGTATTTTGCTGGCCTGGTGTGTTGTACACGAGTCTGGTTTTGTGTTTGGTGGTGGGCAACTTGAACCAGGATGAAATGTTCTCTGTGAGAATGGATTCAACCAAGGGCTAAAATGTCCTTGCTGATATTGAAAGTCCTTAGATTCCTCAGCAGGTGGAGGCGCTGTTGTGCCTTCTTCCATGTGTGTACTGTGTGAAGGATAAACAGGTGTCAATCACAGTCCCCGGGTTTTTAAAGGACTGCACCTGCTCTAGCGGCCGCCCCTGGATGCTGAACGGCTGGAAAAGAGATGGTACTTCCTTATTTCTGCCGTCACGGCGTAGTTCTTTGGTCTTGGTGATATTTAGCTCAAGTGAGTTCTCACTGCTTCTTTTGACCGGGTTGCTGACGGCCTGCTGGTACTGTGACAGAACAGCACAGCAAGTCATATGGACCCCCAAGGCTATGTCATTCCCATATGTAAAAAAATTCCATTCTTTCACTGCTGCGAGAGATGTAATTATAGTGTATGCAGAGAAGAGGATGAGAGATAAAATACAACCTTGCCTGTCTTGATTTTGGCTTTCTTCCATCTTCCAAAAACATGAGCGGCCAGTTTATTAGACTCTAAATTCTTCATGGGTGTGCATGTATGTAAGAATGGCTATTTGTATGTGCCCTGCCATTAAAAACTCATTCAGTACCAGCCAATTCTGGACCAAGTCTGACAAGGCATTTAAAAATGTCTTTGGGAGTGAATGAGTTAACTGCTGACCAGTCAAGGCACAGATAATGGACAGATATACACCTGCAGGGTAAAGATTATTTGGGGAATAGAATGAGGAACTGGAGAACAACTAAACATTTCCAAATAAAACCCAGACTAAAAAAATGTCACCTAAGATTGATCAACCGAATTTTACATTTCATCTTTGTCATACTATAATGTTTATGAATTCAAAACGAATATTTATTTTACTGACACAAAGGGAATTAGATTCAAACTAGGAGTACTCTGAGTGACACAACTGAGGTTCGAATCCAGCAAGAAGAATGAACTGCGGCCGCTGAGAGGCCATGAATTGCTCTGTCTTATTGTCTTGTTCCCGAAGGATATTGCGCTAATGACATACTAGCGTAAACGCACCCACGAAGTTTGACAGCTGCGTGCAATTTGCACCTGTTACATCCCCTGACGGCCCACATGGCCAAGTATAAATGCATGCCTTGTATCAAGAACACCGTGGCAGAAAAACGATAGTTAGCAAGAGACTCTCTCACCCAATTCATATCACCTCAAACCTGTTTTAAACTTCCTACTCACTCTGTCATTTTGATCTGTATTTAAAAAAATGAGCCTTCACCTGATAAATCCAGGGGGAAAGAAGGTTGTGCAGTGAACAGACAG
The DNA here is from genome assembly GCA_026261675.1 of Hippocampus mohnikei. NCBI lineage: Eukaryota > Metazoa > Chordata > Actinopteri > Syngnathiformes > Syngnathidae > Hippocampus > Hippocampus mohnikei. Next base: position 2,580,958 of record JAKGUB010000350.1, on the reverse strand, counting down.
TTCTAGTTAATACTCAAGTGTGAAGCGCACTTCCACAAGCACATCCCAGAGCACGATGGAGACCAACTTCTGAATAGATACTTTCAGAGAGGAAAACCTTGAGGCATGATTATGTACATTGTGTCGTGTTCCATCATACACTGTAGATCTTTCATAGTCTCGCTTGTCATTCTGACTCAGACTCATCCTGGCGAGCGCTTTGCAATACAGCACTGGTAGCTGAATGGAATGTTGCAACACAGTCTTCAGACAATGGTACTGTCAGGAAAGCACTGTATAACTGGAAAAGTATCGTGGTAGTTTGCTTCAAAATCCATCTATTATGCCATAATTGATGGCTTTTTTTAATGCTCCACCTCAACCATGACCCAGGTTTACGAAGTGGTATAGCACATGGATGGAAATGTTGAGTTCAACATTTAGAAAAGGTATTTTGGATGAGTTATAAGTAGTTACTAATGGGACTGGGTGAAAAGGACATCGAACAGGAATTGTGGATGGGATGGCGTGACGTGCTGAACTACATTTGCATGACAACTGCTCACATTTTCGCGATGTCAACAGTGACAACAGTGAGAAAGAGGAGCACATATTTAAATGAGCCTTAAAACACAGCTAACTTGCTGTGAAATGAGGCCAATACAAGACAGTACACTGTGTGCTGCTCGAACCTGTCATGTTCCGTAATGGGCAGCAGGTGGCAGGTGTTCATTTCTTCTGCCTACACACCTGCTGCCTATTTGTCAGTGATTACACCTGCTTTATCTAGGCGCTCCGGCTGTCTACTCATTGCCGGAGTATTGCATGCCGTGCCACTGCTATTGCCCATGCTCGGTAATATTATTCAAATACGATCGTTGTTTTGCGATTTTGTCCTCATCCCTATGGGGTTATTCAGAACGCGTACTTTAAGTAGAAAGTGTCTTATCCTTTCCTCGCCGTTTTTTCCAAGCGCTTTGTTTTTCACGTTACATTATTTCCTGGTTCTCGTTTTTCCAGCGTTTTCTGTTTTTTATTAGGTGGAGTTTGTGTTTATAATAAATATTATTTTGTGACAAAAGCCTGATCAGTGTCTGCTACTTCGGGATCCACTTATTCACGTTTGCTCTGTTGCGCATTTAAGCAGTCCTTTTTCCTTCTTTGTGCGCAACGTGACAGAACCAAGGCTCCATCTGGAATGAGCTGAAAGTGACAGTATAGTGTGTGTCTTTTTGACACACCGCTGGCTGGAAGACCTCTTTGAGGATGGATAGAAAGGATGCAGCCTTCTTCCAGTGTGGCAATACCATGTCTCTTCATATTAACATTGTTTATGTTGAAATCCATCCAATCTCACTTCACTTATTTTTAAAAAGCAATAAACAGTCTGTTCTGTCAGAGCCGTCAGTTCTGTATAGCTCGAAGCGGCTAGTTGCATTCAGTAACTCCATGAATCAGTATGATCACTGCATTATACTGGAAGATGCCACAATCATCATTACATGTCTTGATAGAATTTGATTCATGTAATGTTATTGAGCATGGGGCCCATGGAGTGAGCTGTGCTGTGTTTCCTTGCATGAATCAGGGCAACATGGTTCTCCAAGCTCATGTTGCAGCCTTGCTGTGGCAGGCCAGGCTCATTCTGATGCTCAAAGAGGAAATTCTTTGTTCCTTGCTCTTTCTGCAAGTAAGCACAGAGGACGACTCCTACAGCGACCATGGTAGGGTGTTTTTGTTTTGGGGTCTTTCTTCAATATACAGTACAAACTGTTTTTTTAGCTCAGGTAGGTTAGTTTTAAAAGCTCCTTCTTTATGTGAAGGTTTTATGTTTTTGGTTTGATGCATTTATGTGATGTGGTACAACCACCTGACAAATGGATTGCTTCACATCTCCATCTGGAAAATATGCAAGCTCATCAATAAGACATCTTTGTGCAGAAACCTGTCGGTCAGCACATCCCTTATTGAGCCAAGACACTTATTTTACATTAGAAAAATATGACGGGACACAACCAAAATATACCCTGACCAGGTTGCCAGCGATTCACAGGGAACACATAGACCAGGCGTGTCAAAAGTACGGCCCGGGGGCCAAATGCGGCCCGCGATCAATTTTTTACCGGCCCGAGGCCTCTATCATAAAATCAATACTATGCACCCTGCCAGTACTGTTGACCACAGTATAAAATAAATTTGTACCAAAAAAATATTTTACATTTCAGCAGAAGATGGCAGTAGCCTTTTGACCGCGCCCTGGCCGCCGTGACACTTGGCCTTACATGAACGTTTTAGCCCAGCCCATTTCTGACATGGCGACTGTAACCAAAAAACGTAAAGTTGACTGTGAGGGCCGCTTCCAGGACAAGTGGAAATTGGGTATTTTTCACGAAATCCGAAACAACTGTGTCTGCCTAATTTGCCAAGAGACTGTGGCTGTTTTCAAGGAATTCAATATCAAGAGGCACTACCAGACGAAACATGCCAACTACAACAAGCTAAATGGAAACCAGCGTGGTGAAAAAGTGAAGCAACTGGAAGCTGTTTTAACGGCACAGCAGCGCTTTTTCACATGAGCCCGCGAGTCAAATGAAAATGCTACGAAGGCGAGCTACAAGGTGACGACGCTGATTGCCAAGCACTGCAAACCTTTCACCGAGGGTGAATTTATTAAAGACTTTGTAATAAAAATGGTCGAGAAAATTTGTCCCACGAAGAAGCAAGAGTTTGCCAATATTTGCCTGGCTCGTAACACTGTGGTACGGCGAATTGAAGATGTTTCATTAGATATTAAGAGACAATTAGAAGCAAAAGGAACTGAGTTTGACTTTTTTTCATTATAGCCTGTGGTGAAAGCACGGATGCATCCGACACTGCTCAGCTACTGATTTTTTTGAGAGGAGTGGACAACGACATGAATGAAGAGCTTCTGGACCTCCAGAGTCTGAAGGACCAAACAAGAGGAACAGATTTATTTGTTTCTGTATGTTCCGCCGTAGATGACATGAAACTACAGTGGAATAAAGTCACTGGGATTATCACGGACGGCGCACCTGCGAGCGGAGTGGATTATCAACCCTTGTCTGTAACAAAGTCAGCGAAGAAGTAGGCAGAGCTATTAAACTCCACTGTATTATTCACCAAGAAGTTCTCTGTGCTAAACATATGAGATATGATAATGTTATGAAACCGGTGATAAAAGTGATTACCGGTATTAATGGTAATTATATTCGCTCCAAAGCGCTGTGCCACTGCCAGTTTCAGCAGTTTCTTCTTGATATCCAGGCTGAGTACGGAGACGTTTTGTATCATAATGACGTAAGATGGCTCAGTCGGGGGTCTGCACTGCAGCGTTTCTACGCTCTTAGGGAGGGAATTGAACAATTCTTGACAAAAAAGGGACAACTGATGCCTCAACTTTATGAACCTGTTTGGCTAGCTGATTTGGGGTTTTTAGTCGACATAACGCGACATCTGAATGCGCTGAACACAAGCCTTCAAGGGCAAAATGCACTGATAAGCCAACTGTATTCACACATCAAGGCATTTCGGACTAAGCTACTACTTTTCCAAAGACACCTATCACAGGAGCAGCCCAATACTACACATTTCCCATCGCTGCGGGAAATTATGACCAGTTTCCCACAGAAAAATATAAATGCGTAAATAGCAAAGTACGCAGCAGACATCTCCTCTCTGGCTGAGGAGTTTCAACAGCGCTTTCGGGACTTTGTAGCTATTGAAAAGGAGATCGCGCTTTTTTCCTCTCCGTTCTCCGTGGACCCTGATGACGCTCCAGACTATCTGCAGCTGGAGCTCGTAGAGCTGCAGTGTGACGCCGAGTGTCGCGGTCGACACCAACGGCTCCCTCTTGTCGACTTCTACCGCCAGCTGGATGAAGGCAGGTTCGTTTAACACAAGTGTCTCTCACCTGCGTAAAGTCTTGCGCATCAAAACCACTGTTCTTGAACCAGACCTTGACTACTGCAGTCGAGATCACAGTATCACACTTCATATTCGTTTCAGGCAAGATGTTTATTTATTCCTGAGTTGAATGAATTATTAAATCTCAGTTAATTGTTTTTTTGTGATGGTAAAAACCACAGTTTTGAGCATGCAGTGATCACTGTCTTGAATTTATTTTACAGTGAGCATTTAATAGTGAATAATACGTAAGTCTGCAAATCAACGTGGATGTCTGTAATCTCCCTGTTTTTTTTTTTCATTTTTTGGGGGGGTCTGTGATTTTATTTGGAAAAATTGAAGTATGCCATTTGCAATAAAATTATATATAATCGTAAAATAGTTCATTTGTATTTCATCTTAATGTTTCAAAGAATGTCAGGCTGAATAGTTGGCCCTCGCATATTTTCACTTTACCCAAATCTGGCCCTCTTTGCAAAATGTTTGGACACCCCTGACTTAGACGAACAACCATCAACGCTCACAATCACACGAGGGACAATTTAGCGTATTCCATTAACCTGACATGCATGTTTGTGGAATGTGGGAGGAAACCGGAGTGCCCGGCGGAGCCACACGCAGAGAACATTCAAACCATACACAGGAAGGCTGTGGCCAGATTCGAACCCACGACCACCCTGCTGTGCTACTAACCAGTGGATCACCGTGCCACCCTAGTTAAGAACTACTAAATGTAAATATTCTAAAATCTCTGTTTAAGCTTCAGATTGGCTAAAATGGTCTCAGAAAATAGAGGTTAAAGGTTGATTATCTGTGGATTAAAGTACCTTTGAGTTGCCATTCAGGGCTAGCAAAAGTAGGTGAAGCCTTTTACCATCTACAATCACATGAACGGACAACATCAGAGCCACTTTATTCCTGTCCAACAACTTAATTGGATTTTCCGAATAGAAGCTCTGACACGAATGTTCTCCTGGACCTGAGATGACTCAAGCTTAAAGGGCCATCAAGAACAGAAACACTCATGATTGCTTTTATTGATTTGACCAACTAACCATTCTGAACACTGCATTTTATTAAACTGGAATTTTTTCCTGTACAAATTGAAGTCATAAAGTAATTTTACCCCATATTTGAAACCTGCTCTGTTGAAAGTCTTTACGTTTTATGTCAATGCTGTGATGAGGGGGGCATCTTGAGTATTGTGGCTGACGTAAGTGCACTACAGCAAAAGAATAGTGATGTGCACCTTGAAGCTGTACAGTTTGCTTTTACCTTTGTGTTATATCTGTATTGTGTATACTTTTACAACATGCACACGTGCGTAATAGTGCATTTTTATATGAGCACATTAGCAAAAGAACTCCCACGCCCATCCTGCTCCCATTCAGAATGATTCCAGTCCCTTTGTCTGAGGTTTTTTTCTCCTACTGGGTAATTCCGCTTCATTTTCTCCCGTGTACTTTTTATCCTGTACTGTCCCAATCTCATGATGAAAGGTAAAGTTGACTCCCTTCCTGTGCAGAATTGTGACCTGCGGGCTTCCCGAGAAAATGTCAAACCTATACAGTACCATACACATGCTTACACTGAGCAGACAAGAGAGTCTTCCTTTATTGACAGGTGCTCGAGTTTTTAATGACATTGACAGGTTGCAATAGTTGTATCCCACGGAGGGCCTCAGATGGCTGTGATTTGGCAATGAAAAAAAGCGGCATGACATTTTTCACTGGATCTCATAGCTTTATGTCTAACGGGGGTTAGCGTTTTTCCAAGTTGAATGATTTTAGACAATTACTGTATAATGTTGCATATCTCGCACACTGAGTGACATCACAACCAATCAGCACTGTAGGCAATGGTTGCCGCTTCGGGCAATGTGGCTCTAAACCTTATTGACCTCGGGTTGGGGCCCAACTTTTCCCATATGAAGTGGCCGTGGGCCAATCCAAATAGCTAACGTATTAGTTAAATTGATGTAACTTTGGTTTAGATTTGTATTCCTTGACTAAGTCAAATCCGCTTACAGATGTAGAAGCTGAAACTTTGTAAAAAAAAAAAAAAGACATTATACCATGTTACTCATAACAATTACTAACCTGCACATACTACGAGATGGCAAACGGGCTAAGAATTCATGGATCCAACCAAACTGCTACGAGAACAATTTGAAAACCTCAAGTCAGGCTTATTAACACAAGTGTCAATAAATTTTGGACTAACCATCCGTCATCATTCGTCCGTCATTATTTCAAGCCGATTCAGTCCGTCATCAGCGGTCTGTCCCTCTGTCATCATTATTTTAAAACCCTTGTGTTAACAATTTCTACACTTTTTGTAGATTTTTGGGTGTTGTCATCTTTAAATCAAAGACAAAGCATAAAAATTGTGTGATATGAAATATTCCAATTCATGTTTTATATAAATAGATATATTTTAAGTTTTGGTCATAGCACAGCACCGCTTTTATTGTCCATCGAGGGCCAAAATACAAAGTAAGAAATAAGAACTATATATGTATGTATAGTGCTGATGCCACTGAACATGTCGAGTGGTTGAAAGTAAAATAAATATTCAGGAATAATAGTTTTACAATCCTTGTAAAATTGTATGTTGCATCACATAAAATTATTTTCATCGACCGTAGCACAAGGGTTAACCATGCTCCATCCATAAATTACAGTTCATCACGGCTCTTTTCGGATCATCAGTAAAGAACTGTTTACAGGGGTAAACAGCAGGGGTTGGTGTGTAAGTAAATCTTACAGGACCGTCATTCGCCAGTAGCCAGCCCACTAGTCTGTCAGTCGTTACGATGTCACTATACTTACACACGCAGTCAGAACAAGCAAACAACAAAAGAAGAAAAAAGCAGAAACAAACATTCAAGCAGCATCGTGACATAAAAACAATTTGGGATAATGTCATTGCGGTCTGTGGGACAGAAACGTATTCAACACATCCTTTACCAACAAGGACGATCTAAAATAGTGGAGCAGGCTTGGAGAATGGAAACAAAGATTTAACAGGCAACACAACCACAGGCCACCAAATTGGTATACAAAGTTCAATTTATTTTCTAGATTTTACAACAGCACATAAGGCACTCTATAATATAGTGAGAACAATGATGACATTTAAGGAATATAAAGATTTAAAATTAAGTAAATGTTAAATAAAATTGGAAATAAGTGCCAATAAAAACGTAGCCCCACAGTCTGCAACTGATTGTGAAAAGTGTTTCATCCACCATAATTTTTGCTTGACAATCTTGTTCTGTATTTGTTGCCTATTTTCTTTGATTATTTTTTTTTAATCCCCCATCTTTCCCTCGAATGTTGAATATAGGTGGCCTAAAGTTTCGCGTGTTCAAAAAGGGCCGCAAACTTTTTTTTCACGCACAAAAATGTGGACGCGTTGGCCCACATCTGATCAGTTGTTGAAAACCCATGCACAGACAAGTTTGCCTACGTAGTGCAATTCAAACCGAGGCAATGGAAAGAACGTTTCTGCTTGTGTCAACAATTTTGTAAAGCCAGATGGTAACAATGCAACTCTGCATGTCCTTATGTCTGGGTCATTTGGATGTGCAGGTATATCCAAATCACACGCACTTAGCGCACGTTAAAAAAAACAAAAATATTGTCTTTATGCGGTTGGTGGCTTTCGTAACACTATCAGAGTGAGAGATTTTCTCATATAACTTGAAAACAAGTTAATTTTGACCTGAATACAATATAAGTGTTAAAAGGCTTCACTGCTTGGTAGCATGGCAATAGCCCACCCTGCACACCGAGGACTCTTGGTTCTACCTAATTGACCTCATTTACAAAGGAATAATCAAATAAGTTGTTTTTTTTTTTTTTTTTTTAGAAGGTTTGGGATCAATTTTGGTCACCTTTTTTAGTTGTCCCCAGTAGGTCCCAAAAAGTTGACATGTCTCGAACAATAATGACTTCTGGACAAATTATACTGGGTTTTTTTGGTGTATCATCAGTGAAAGATTCACAGCATTTTTGGGAGGCCGTTGCTGTCGGTTTTGCGTCTCACTAATGGCAGCAATAAGCTGGTGTGTAGCTAAGTAACCTGACAAATGAATTGCTTCACATCTCCATCTGGAAAATATGCAACCTCATCAATGAGATGTCTTGGTGCGAAAACCTGTCGGTGAGCACATGGCCTACCCCAGTGTTTCCAAAACCTCATGGTGCCAAAGCACTTGAAATGACAAAATCATGACAGCACACTACCAAAAAGGAAAAAAATGGCACAATAGTATAATACGGAAGAGGATTAGGGCCAATGAAGAAAACAAAAACAAGACACTTAAATAGTGCAGATTTTTCTCAATGTACTCGCAAATGTTCTTATTTAGTATGAAACCCTGCCTGTGTAATTGAACGCAAGTCTGACGTTCTGTCAGGTAATCACACGTTTTATGAATGGCAACAGGTGGATAAAAAAGTGAATTGTAGGTTCTGCGATAACATCAAAGAACATTTAATTGTAATTATTAAATATCCATCCACCCATTCTTTGTTCTGATCCACTTATCCTCACAAGGGTCGCGGGCGTGCTGGAGCCTACCCCAGCTGTTTTCCAGCTGGTTGCCAGCCAATCGTAGAGCACACATAGACGAACAACCATCCATGCTCACAATCACACCTAGGGACAATTTAGAGCTGATGTCAAAGTTAAGGCCCGCGGGGTCAGATCTGGCCCGCCACGTCATTTAATGTGGCCCCCCAAAAGAAAATCATGTGTATCAACTCGCATGATCCTTGCTCAAATCTGTATCAAAATGTCAAATTGTCATGTATAATAAATGGTTTTACAATAATTTTGTGACCCTGTTTACACTCACTTGAAAAATAATTGAGTATTGTAGTTGACTGATTTCAAAACTAGTAATACATTAAATTTGGTGTGTACAAGTAGTAATGCGATGAGACAACCTTTTTTTTGTTTCACTGTCGGCTTTCTGAAGGAAGACGTAACTGCAAAGTGGCCTGCGACAAAAATTAGCTTGACAACCCTGATTTAGAGTGTTCCATTAACCTGCCATGCATCTTTTTGGAATGTGGGAGGAAACCAGAGTACCCGGAGAAAACCCACGAAGGCACGCAGAGAACATGCAAACTCCACACAGGAAGCCCAGAGCTGGAATCGAACCCCTGACCACTGTGAGGTGGATGTGCTTACTACTCCACCGCCCTTATTATGAAATAATTGTAAAAATTAAGTGAAACTGGATAAGACATCCGTGAGGATCTCTCACAGCACTTCACTGTATCACGGCACCCTGGTTGGGAGTCACTGGCCTACATCATCTGCACTCACTCATCCCCATGACTACCAACAATCAACTGCTGGCTCAAGGTCACATCGTCTCCAGATGGCATGGCACAAAAATACATCTCAGATACTCAGACTCAACAACAATTCCACTTAGAGAGTTAAAAGAATTGTTATCATTGTTTATATGGCTTGACTCCTTCTTGTGACTGGCTCAAAGACAGGCCTTAAATTATTAAGAAGCTCCAAAGTTACAATGCTAAATAGATAACATGCCACGTTTTTATTTTGGGGCACTTTAAAAGCATTTACATGATTATTAAAGTTGTACCAGCCACCTCTCATTTCGTCTGCGGCACATTGGAACCACTTTGCACCTGACTGGGCACTTGCCTTTCAGATATACTATCTAAAGACGCAAAATATGGCAGAAAAATTTCTCTTGGGTTTGATAAATCACATTACACTTTCGAAATGTGTCTTTTTACATATAATCCTTCCAAAAAGATGAAATTCTGTGTGTGCCATCTTACAGACGATGTTTTTTTGGGCATGCGGAAGTTTGCAGGTGTTTTTACTTGCACAAATCTTCAGTAAATCAGGCCCTCAGAGATTGACATGAAGTTTTTGCACGATCCCCAATAATTTTGTTGAAATTACAGCAAAGGTGGGTCAAACAGTGTACTTGGGCTAAAATTTACTGCTCGACTGGACTGGAAGTGCTCAAATTCATCAGTAACAGCATATGTGCGTCAGATTAATCTTTTGATCCATTACACCACAGAACAAAATAGATAAACTGTAATAAGAGTCAATAAAAAACTAAAAAAGCTTGTTTTAAATCTCTCTACACAATATTGAATAGCCAAATAGAAAACAACAACAGTTGAAATCTGCAATAAACGTCTCCCAGAAATTCAACAAACACTCATGATTGTATTCTACGTGAGCCTTCTCTTTTCAAACTCCATTTTCTATACCGCCTATCCCCATGAGGGTTGCTGCGGGGAATCGGAGCCGATTCCAACTGTCTTTCAGCGAGAGCCGTTGTACACCCCGGAATGGTCGCCAGAAAATCCCAGGGCACATGGAGACAAGAGTCTTCAATGAACTAAACACGTGTGCCTTGCACTGAAATAGGAAGCCGGAAAACAAGCACGCGAAGAACATGCAAACTCCACACAGGTTATTTCGTGACTCTGTTTCTTTATTTGCATGAAAGCCAGAGTCAGATATATAAAATTTTAACAAAGCGGCATCAGAAATGAGCTTCTTCAAAAGTGCTTGAATAGAACAACATTCCACAGAGTAAAAAACACATAATGGTACACCATTAAAATGTTGTGCTGTAAAATGAACAAAAAAATTGCATTCCATTACAATAATGTCGCTGTCCTTATCCTGAGGGGGAAAAAAATGGAAATGAAAAGAACACAGAAGACTTTTCAACAATATGACTTCAACAAACAATTTTGACATCATTTATGTTTAAGTTCCCAGTTTTAAGTCCTGTCTTTCATGTTGTCATGTCTGTTTTGATTGTGTGATCATAGTTTCCTTTTTTTTTTTAATCAGAAGCTTTACTCCTGGCCTCGTGTTTTCTCGCTCTATGGTGATTGTCTCCACCTGTGTCCCATTCCCGGTGTATAAATAGTCCGCATCAAGTCTAATGATGGGCAGATGAAACCTTCTGAACCCTGGAAGCTTTCCATCCAACTGGCTCACAAAAAAGGTTCAACTTGTGAGGCTTTGTGAGCACGCAAAGCCCCTGGGGGCAAAAGCCTTCATTCTTTTGAACTGTGTTTTTGTTTTTTTTGTTTTTTTAAGTCAAACAAGAGTGTCCGCATGAAAAAAACTGCAAACCAAAATTAGATCTCCTGGACTGGGTTTGGTTTATGTAATCTGTTTATGATGAATTTGCGGTTAATGCCTCGGTATGAAATGAGCAAATGACAAGCTGTGTAAGTCCAAGTTGCTGTATAAAAAACAACCGTGACACTGATTGCGTTTAACAATGCGTCTTTTTTTCAAGGAAAAAAGAAACCGTTTTTTTTTTCATTTAAAAAGACATTTAAACAAAATATTGGAATGGATATGTAGTATTTCAACTGATGCTACGTTTGCTAAGTGTAAAGCTAGTAGCTGATTAGCAAATGTATGTCATTAAAAAAAAAACGTTTTACCTCAAATTTTTTTTGGAGAATAGGCAGTCCATACTGCCCTCTCCCCACCAGCAAGGAATGTGTCCAGACTTTCTCTCTCTCTTTTTGCCTTTTTTGAGAAGAGAAACAATGCACATGCGCATAATAATGCCTCAGTCGACATGACTTGGCTAGCTGCTTTTCCCGCCTCCCCGACGGACCTGCACAGATAGTCCGGTCCAAGACACAGAACAATATATATCCGGTAGTCTGAATTTCAAAGTTCAACATGTGTTTGATACTTCAGTCATTTGAGACACTGTATTTGCAGTAGTATACCACAAGGGAAAGGTATCGATGAGCAGACTCACACAAGGAGCACAGTGGCACAATCTCTGTGCAGCAAAATAAAGTTAATGTAATGATGACAGCTAGCATCAAAATCTATCAGTGAGGGCCTAAATTCATTTGTGGCGGCCTGCCACAGACACATGAACATCTACTTCAGTTGTAATGTTCAAATTAGCGAATCGGTGAATTATGATATAACGGCCAATCGTAACATTTGCAAAATATCGGCCACTGAGATCGGTCCAAAGTCTAGTAAATACCTGGTTAACCGATCTACTAATGTGAATTTAATAGGTGTTACATTGTTCTTCTGAGAGTACTGAGACCTGCAATCATTTCAGAGTTATGAAATAAAACCACTGACTCACATTAAGGGTCGAGGAGAATGCAAACACTAAGTCCCAAGTGGGTTTTGTCTATTTGCTTTGTTTTCTTTTTTAATTACCGGTACAATTTTATTTTTATTTTTTTTGGGGGGGGGGGGGGGGGCGGGGTTATTTAATGTTCCTCTGGGCTCAATTCAATTACGAAAAATTATTTTCCAACAAGGGCAATTCAAGAAACATCAACACTTTGCATAGGATTTGAAAGATTAGTTTATCTTATTTGTTTCTAATATTTTGTGATTATTATTTTACTTTATGTTAACTGTTTTTTTAAGCGCTTTGTTACAGCTGCAGCTGTTGTGAAAGCGCTATATAAATGATGATGTATTGAATTTTATTGTATTGTATCTGGCGGTCCGGTAGTGGTTAGCACATTGACTTCACAGTGCAGAGGTTTCCTTCAATTCCAGCTCCGGCCTCCCTGTGTGGAGTTTGCATGTTTCCCCCCACATTCCAAAAACATGCATGGCAGGCTGATTGAACATTCTCAATTGTCCCTAAGTGTGTGTGTGGGCGTGGATGGTTGTTCGTCACTGTGTGCCCTGCGATTGGCTGGCAACCAATTCAGGGTGTACTGCCCAAAGACGGCTGGGATAGGCTCCAGCACCCCCCACGACCCTAGTGAGGATAAAGCGGTTCGGAAAATGAATGGCTGTGAATGTATTGTATATTTTTAATGAAGAATGTTACATTCCTGTAATGCCAAGCCAAAGATTGGTCCACAAGGTAACGAACAGTATGTGCCTTTCTACTCTAGGCTAATATATTCAAAGACATAAATCAGTGCAGATGGTCTCCAGGTCAAAATGAAAAAGAATGTCTGGGCTGGTGTTGACCTAATTACAATTACGGGCTACAAGATTTTGCTTGTGCTGTTTGTTGCATCAACACATTCCCGAGGCCAGTAACTAGAGCAGCAACAACCATTTGTTCATGCTATATCCCTTTGATCCAAGCAACTCCTTACAAGGGCTCCAACCAAAAAGCAGCAGCTAACAATGAATCGTGCGGTCGTGTTCACGTAGAACGAATCAAGACAGCCAGCAATGTACTGAATCCAGTTAGCTCATTCTTCAAGAGATTATTTCAAATGACATTAAGCAAGTTTATGAGGGGAATATTTTTGCATGCGTTTAACGTCATTGGTCACATTTAAAGTAAAGTAACAATCGGTTGCCATAAGGTGTTTGACATATGTTGCGTCTGTAATATTCGATTCATAATCTGATCGAGATGCTGTTCTTAGTGGTCCCTTTACAGTTGTTCGTCAGGGAAATGTCTAATTGACTTATTACAATTTTGATATTGATTCTTTTTTTTTTTTTATTCCAGTTGTATTCATTTTCCATGTTTCATCCTTTGAAATGCAGTTTCTGTGTATTGTATGTGTAGGAAAGATGTCGAACGTTTATCAAAAAACAACAATCTATGTGTGGCGCGTTATTTCAAAAAGCGTAGCATCTCATTAATTAATTGACAGAAAATGTGTGAAATTATGCAGTCATTGTGACATGCAAGCAAAAAAAACCCCAACAAATATTTAAATCAGCCATCGCTTTGGTGAGGAATAATCCTCTTTAAATTCAGTATCAGTGCTTGATTTTTTTTATATCAAATGTTGTCTATCAATGATTTCCTTTGTGTGAAGGGACCTTTTAGGTAAGAGTGGGCCAACTAACACATAGGTATGGTAAATTCACACAATTGATAATGATATGATATGAAATGTTCATTAAAAATGGCAAATGGTGTACTTTTTAAGTGCAAGTCGGCATTTGCATTTGGATGCCACAATATGACAAATCTCTTCAACTGGAAGCTGTACGCTGAAAAAAATGTGTGTTGAATTTACTCGGCGGCAACGTGGTTGACTCGTTAGCACATCCGCCTCACAGTGCAGAAGTGCAGGATTCGATTCCAGCTCCAGCCTTCCTGTGTGGAGTTTGCATGTTCGCCCCATGCCTGTGTGGGTTTTCTCCGGGTACTGTAGTTTCCTCCCACATTCCAAAAACATGCATGGCAGGTTAATGGAACACTCTAAATCAGGGGTGTCAAACTAATTTTTGTCGCGAGGACAAGCGGATTAGAAAATGGATAGATGGATGAATTTACTCAATTTTATTTCATCAAGTGGTGGGGTAAAATCAAAGCATCTGCATTCAAATACAATTTTAAAGTAGAGTAGGAGTCTTCTTATAAAATGCACCTGCAGATCCAGATGCTCTTATTTTGTGCAACTACATGCTAAAATCGAATTGAGTGAATTATTTTCCAGAGTATGATTGATCAATTGAAATGCATGTATTCTGACATTTCTTTTTTTTTTTTGTCCTGTGGAACCAATTGTCTGAGTGTCTCAACAGGATCCCTGCAAGAGTTTTTTTTTTTTTTTTTGTCAGATAGCATCACTCATTGTACAGTACTTGTAGTCTTCCGGTTTACAGGAGAGTTGTTTGATGTGGATCAAACTACGTGTGCATGCATTTAGAGCAGCCTAATACAAGAGGAAGTGGGTCACAGCTCCTCGGGGGAACCAATCTGGCAGCTTGAAATTCCTCTTCATCATACATGTTTAATGATGGATTGTATCATTTTTTAAAAGGCAACAGCCACGCCTCAGAGGCAATTAACAAAGGCAACTCACACCGCATGCACAATATGAAATTTACATGTATCTGCTCAAATATAAATATGGAAAGTTTGCACATTTATTACAAATGCGCAGGAGCCTATATAGAGGAGAAACAGTGTGACTTTGTTTTTTATTGAAATTAACGTCCTGTTCATTTTTGTTGAACGATCTTGTTTTCACACTGGCTTTTTTTTTTTTGGGGGGTTCTGCACATCTGTGAAAAGCTGCCAAATGCATCTAGCTGAGAGTCAAACAAGCAAAATGAATGCGTTTTATATCTTGTTTGTTTTTGCGGTTGCCGTTCCTGCAAAGTGCTCATCGGAGCTAAGAGGAATGTTGGGTGGGGCTTTTCTACCTCACTGTCCATCGAGTCCATTAGAAGACGATTAGAAAAATCAAAACAACTCTCCATTTCAGCTTGCTGCGCTGTGTTCGACAATTGAGACTTTCAAAGATGGAAGCAACAAGTTCACAATTGCTACTTTTTTCACATTTGGAATTGAATGAGTCGCCATTTGTTGTATTTAGAAACCCATAAAGTTAGAAGAATTGCGCGCACGGGCAAATGGATATAAAGTTGCGTGCATACTGGATGACAAGAAAGCGTTGCGTGAGTTGGTGACTGAATTGTTCAAAGAGAGAGCGAGAGAGAGAGAAAAAAAACAGAGATCCGTAAACTCAATCGAAGTATTTTATGATCCTCAGGCAGCGGTGCGTGTCAACTCTTCGTGGTGCTTATATGGAGCCTCACCTGAGTCCGTGTAGCGAGGTCTGGCCAGGTCCCTGAAGTAGTAGGTGAAATCCAAGCAGTTGTCATCCTGCACCTCTCCTTTGGAGCACAAGTCGGAGAGCAGCTCGAGCGCCTTTCGACAAATCTCATACTCTCTTTCTCCAGGCATTGCCCTCCAGCATCCTCCTGACTGCTCGGCCACCTTTCCCGATCCTCCACCTCAGTCACACGACCGGAGACCCACTACAGTCACCGCACCGCACCACGGCTACACCCCTGGATGGCGACGCATATGCCAAGTTTGTCTGAGTTTCAGTTTTCTTTTCAATTTTTTGGTTCTTTTCAGCAATTAAGGCTTCGACGAGCTTCCTTCTATTTAAAACACCCTCGGGGTTTATTTTATGTGTTTTATTGCGCTCAAAAAACGAAGGCTCCCAAGCCTGCCTCCCGCTGTTGTTTGTCCTATGTCCGCTACATGACGCATCAATGGCTGCGAATGAATGAGCGACTCTCTGCTCTCATGCGGTGATCCTTTCAACGCAATGGGATGATGCTGAGATGCACAGGAAGTTAATATGACTCCATCAGTTCCCCCCCCCCTCTTTCTCCCTCACGGCATATCCACCGCCCTGCAAATCAAACAGGCGGTCTCTCTTCACTTGTGATCTTTATATATTATTTATATATATATATATATATATATATATATATATATATATATATATATATATATATATATATATATATATATATATATATATATATATATATATATATATATATATATATATATATATATATATATATATATTTAGCTTCTTTATTGATGTTTTTATGATGATCAAAGAGTGACCGTGCTGACCATTTATTTGTGCACGTATAAGACAAAGATTTGATTCTTTCCACTGGAGTGATGAGGTAATGTCCCTTAACCACCTCCATGTTGCAGATGGCTGGAGGCCGAGTGGGATGTAATGCACGTGTCTGACCTTTAGTGATTGGAGTAATAAAGAAAAAAGCACAAGGAATAAATGTGCCACTTTAATCGCCGATAAATCCAAGAAAAGGCTCTCTGCTCTCAGTCTATCAAAAGCTACAGACAGGTTCACCGACATTGAAAAATAGTACCACGCTCAATAAATTGAATATGTAACCACTAGCTACAGTATAATTTAGCTTTAAATGTAACCCTGATTAACTTCATTCAACTGGTCCAGTCATGTTTTTTGCACGGATAAACAGTGAAGTTGCACACGTTAAAGCCACTGTCAAAGCTGATTCACTATGCATAGGGCTCGGCATCGAAAATCGAGTTGAAACGAGACCGACATTTTGGCTGTTTCAGAAACATTCAGTATTTTTAAAGGCATAGGTTTTTGAGTCACAAATGCTTGTTAATGTTGGTTGTAAGCATTTTTACTTGTGGAGAACAGTTTTTCTTGTTGCTCATGGACATAATTTCTTTGCAACAAGAAAAAATGTTTGCAACCTTTTCATTTGCAAGCATTTGCCACTCCGTGAGGTACAGGCTTAATTGTCAGTGCTAAGTTTTGACGCCTAGTTCACTGTGCAGAGCAAGCCACACATATGAAATGTGTATGCGTAGCACGCAATAATACATGCTGTACCGGAAAAAAGGAAGAAGAACTAGCAGGAAGTGTGTGTCAACATCATGGTCGTAAATTGCGATAATTTACATTATAAAAAAGTGAATTGTAGGTTCTGCGATAACATCAAAGAACATTTAATTGTAATTATTAAATATCCATCCACCCATTCTTTTTTCTAATCCACTTATCCTCATCAGGGTGGCGGGCGTGCTGGAGCTGATCCCAGCTGTCTTCTGGCAATAGGCGTGGTACACGATGAACCGGTTGCCAGCCAATCGCAGGGCACACACAGACAACGCTCACAATTCACACCTAAGGACAATTTAGAGTGCTCCATTAACCTACCATGCATGTTTTTGGAATGAGGGAGGAAACAGGAGTACCCGGAGAATGCCCATGCAGGCATACGGAGAGAACATGCACACTCCACACAGGAAGGTCGGAGCCGGAATCGAACCCTTCACCTCTGCACTGTGAGGTGGACGTGCTAACCAGTCATACACCGTGCTGCCAACGGTGGGGATCAAAAGTTAAAAAAAAAAATAGAACAGTCTTCTCAGTGCAGCACACGTCGTAAAATATCGTACAAAGGAGCGCTCAAATTAAATATGATATATAAAACACAATAGATTAATGGCTCATTCTGCATTACTCCAGGAAGCCATAACTAACAAATATATTTTACATTTTGTCAAATTTCAGCCCATCAGAAGTGAATTTTCGACATGGGAAACAACCTGCTATTTCTTAATGGAGCTGGAGCCTGAAAAGGGCTGTGTGACCAGTTATTGTCATGAATTAACAATACCCCATCCACCGTACTGCAGGGGTAGCCAGCGGGGTGCCAAGAACCTGGTTACCTGCTGCGAGCCAGTGCTGCCCGCAGAGGGCTTCCTCATGCACAAGGATAGTTGATGTATATGTGATCAATCTGATTCTTCATCCTGCCCGTTATTAATGACGATCGTATTGTGCCATGCTTTAGCTATCCCAAAACTGGCAGTATTCGCGGTTATTTGAAACCTTGACCGTAAATCATCAAACCGGTAATCTGCCCATGCCCTGTGCTATACTTTATCTCCTTGGAACATCTACAGTAAACCTTGCACGCCAGCTCAGTCTTCTTCACTGCTTGAGAGGTGACATTGCATGTCCCTACAATCAGCTTCTGCACATGGGGATCTGGCCACCAAGACCTTTAGCCACCACCCAGGCTCAGACTGCACATGACCCGCTTGGCCCATCCCATGGATGGTGAACCTATGGAAAGAGGGTCCCATGTCACCTCTATGAGGTGACTGTCTGTAGGTCCGAGGATTATTGAGACACGCAAGTCCTTTCACCACAATAAGCCGATGGCTCCAGGAAGGGACTATCATCCACCATTGGAATAAACTACAGCTGAAATTATTTGTCAGGCCCTTTCACCCAACCTCAGACTTCAATGAGGGTGAATTGACAAAGATTCCCACAGACACACTCTAAAATATGGTCAAAATAATTCTCAGAAGTACTATTATGTAACATATTGCAAAGTCATTGGGCTGTGGTCCTTAAAAAAATGATTTATTAGACCACCCTTGTTTTTTTTTTTCAGTTTCGTGTTCATTTGAAATAGCTAGTAGAGCTAAAGGTACATTTGGTTGGATGGATATAATGACAACAACAAAAATAACTCATAATAATCTAATATAAAAGATGATATCTCACCATTTCCCATGATTTTCTTGATGGAAACCAAAATCACTGAATTCCTTACATCATTCGCTGACATCATTGGCAATCCACTGTCAGAAGCAATGCTTTTAAGCATTCCATATTTGTTTTGATTTCTTCGTTACATAATACACCTTCATTGGTACCAGGCATTAAAATATACATCCGAAAATATACATGGAGTTCAAACACAATTTATTTGATTTGTGTCATTTGTCCACAAGGTATCGTTTATGTATTTGTGTGTGCATGTGTGTATTTTTGAGAGGAGAATAGCGCCAGCTTCCCTTATGAAACACCTAATCATGCACACATATCACATTGACGCCAACACCTTTTCTCATAAACAGTTTAAATCAAGCAAAATTCCAACTGTTCTGCATTTGTTGTCCTTCTTGCCTATAATCTCAATTCTCATATTCCTCACAATGAGACCTAACATTCGGTTCAGTCGCAATAACGATAGGTGCACCTGCAATTCACTCCACAGATGCTCTGTTGTACTTCAGTTGTGGCTGATTCAAATTCATTATTGGAGGGGATGGAGCCAGGCTTCGAGCCAGGCCCAGCTGCCTCCGAGCAACACAACAGATCTGTTCACCTCCACACCGGCTGCTCTGTTCCTCAAAGCTTGTGAAAAAGCAGCATCCGCTGATCAACATTGAGGTTAAAGGGACAACGAGTTTCATGGTCGTGATTCTGAATCGTAAATCTGAGGTGCAGTCGCAAATGTATGACTCCATCTTCAAGTCATTGTAGGGTTGAATACATTGGATTCAAGTTTGCTGTTGCTTTTTAACAATCCCAGTCTTTTACTCCTGACAACTTAATAGTCTCAGAGGGAAAGTGAATCTTTTAGCTTACTTCATCTTTTCCTTGGTTTGGGGCAGTAGCGGTCAGGGGAGCTTTCTCTTGGGCGGATGCTACAAATAAATGACTTAAATAAATATCATCGGACAAGTTTAAAAAAATGAACACATGGGGACCAGTTGTTGGAGAGGTGCAATTTTGCTGGCTAGGTGCCGTTGGGCAAGGCTTCATCAGCGCAATTGGTGCATCACTTTGTGCACCTCTTTCACTCTGAGGGCCCTGTTTTCGTGCTTCGGGCAAGTCTAGCGCAAAACACTTTTTAATTGTGCGCATGGGTGGACTTTTTTTTTCTGTTTGGATTTTTATCGACGGGTGCTGGTAGAAATTGATTTTTGCACCGTTGTAGGAGTGAACACTGCTGATATTATTTCCAACCAATTGAAACGGTTCCTCTCATTCCCCTCAAATTCAGCACAGGATTCAATAAATGTATTTCTACAATGATTCAGAGTTTACGATGCATGCTGTTGTCCTATTTATGAATTAAATCCATTGGCATCCACCACATGTCTGCCGATGGTCAAATCCACCAGAATGGTGCAATACCACATGTGCCACAAATTAGAAACTTAAGGTCTACTTTTTGTCATCAAATTGTCAAGTGCCTTGGGGTTGGGAATCGAAAACGTCTTTGGTCCGCCAGAATGCTCAGGATGGCATCGTGTGGAAGACCACTTCCAAACTCCCAAACACTGTAAACTAGACTTGCCACAGCACAAAAATGAAGGCGGGTGAGTTATTATGCGAAGCACATGTGCGCTATCTACGAAAATAGAGCCCTGAATCTGTGCTTCCATGCTTGCAGGTGTGTGATCTTATTCTCGGTGTGGTGTGCACACAAAGTCGATTGGATTGTGTGTTGACTTTCCACTTGAGGAACAAGAAATGAGTGTAATAAATTAAAAGAATATTAATAAGTATTACAGGCAAGTATTCTATGTCTCCATTGACATACACATAACAACAATTGAATGTTCCCATACAGAGTAAGATATTCAAGGACACAATAGCAGCATGTCTGAACAAACAACTCAACTCAACTCAACTGTATTTATAGAGCACTTTCAAACAGCCATCGCTGCATACAAAGTGCTGTACGTGGAGCAACTAACATATATACAACAATAAAGCAATAAATCAGTAACAAAGATGGTAGAAAGCACCAAACAGTAAAACTAAGATCAAATCTGAGTCATGCTGAACGAATACAACATATTCTATACACAGGTACTTGTTGGGAAAGGCTCCATCTTGTATGGATCAACATGGCCTTGAAGGACAAGTTACTTTCACTGTCTGCAGTGGCCCTATAATGAAATCTAGTGCGGGGTAAATTAGATTTTCAAACAAAGTATATTGCATCTGCTCTGCTTTCACTCTGTCCTGACACTGGCTCTATTTTTCCATGGCAATTGCAAGTCTGGCGCTAGGCAGAGTCTAAATCTGTGCCGGGGGAGGCTAGTTTTGGTATTTGCAACCCATGAAAACTGGTGCAGCATGGCTTTTAAAAAAGGGTATTTTGCATTGTTGTGAGCATGAATACCACTGACTTGTTTCAACACCACTCGGGGCGGCTCGTCCCATTCCATGAGGGACACTGATAGTACTTGGCATGGTAGAACAAGGCACTAATTTGCTTGAGTCTTGGAGCAGACCAAGGTGTGCAAAGTCTCCTTAAAAGGAAATGCAAACAGACCTACATTGGGGGATGAGGTAATGTTTCACACAGATCTCTTCAGTGGGTACTTGCAAACTGCCTTCCACTCCAATCGTTCATGTCCATGTGTCACCACTCCAAGCGCTTCCCTCCGTATTCCAAAACTGTGCCACAGCCAGTGGAACGATTTTAAAAATATAAAAGATGGTAATAATGATGCGTTTAATTAATTGCCCCTTCTCTGGAGACACAGTGGGGTTCACTGGCGAGTCACTGGTGGCCAACTGTAGGAGGGGCCAAGTGGGTCAGGTGCAGTGTGAGTTGGCTGGTGGCCAAAAGAAGGGACATTTATTCTCATTCAAAACTGCGAACTATCCATCCATCCATTTTCCAACCTGCTTTATCCTCACAAGGGTCGCGGGGGGTGCTGAAGCCTATCCCATCTGTCTTCGGGTAGTAGGCTGGGGACACCCTGAACCGGTTGCCAGCCAATGGCAGAGCACACATTGACATACAACCATCCGCGGTCAAACTCACACCTAGGGACAATTTAGAGTGCTCAATCAGCCTGCCATGCATGTTTTTGGAATGTGTGAAGAAACCGGAGTACCCGGAGGAAGACCACGGGCCAGAATCAAACCCATAACCTTGGATCGAACTCAGGACCTCTGCACTGTGAGGTCGACGTGCTAACCACTCGTCCACCGGGCCGCCCTATGAGATATCGAATATATTATTTTTGATGTTTACTGAGTATGATCTGGGTGGAATGCGGTCTTCAAGTGCCCACTTCACACATCTGCAATCTACCTCGTCAGCTTTATATCACCTGTCCATAGAGGTCTGCTTGCAGTTCCTCGTACACGTAAATTTGCTCGTGCCATAAGACATGAGCAAATACGTTTATTCTTCCACCATGTCAAGGCTGCGTCTCTCATGTGCTAATTTTCAAAAGAATGAGAGGAGCCACTTTGATTGGTGGCGAATAGAGTTGGTTGTGTTGATGCCCACAATGGCGCACAACGCCCTTTTCAAAATGTGTCACGCTGGGCACGCTTTCTGTGAAAATATTAAAATTCGGCCAAGGCTGCCTCCACACCTCATGCTAGACTTATGCTGCACATTTTAATTTTAATATAGTGCCTGCGCTGTGGGCTTCTCAAGTTTCTGGCACTTCTATTACTGTCATATTGCAGTCATATCAAGACTGAAAAATGAGAGCTTTGCTTTGAAATATAAAGTATGTAACTGATAAAGAAAATGTCTCAGCGAGATAACAATGCATCGTGACTTCATTAGGCGTAATTAATTTATATACCTGGGGTTGACTTGACATTCAACAGCCTTGTTGCAGCAGGGAGCTTCACATTAATTACATTTTTAAAGATGGGGGCTGCAGGAGGTCTGACTATCCACAAAGAGACAACTTGAGTGAGAAAAATTGAAGTATTGCAGTAGAAAGAAACCCTGACAGTGTGTCAAAGGTAAAGTAAATCCTTTCCCGATTGTCATTATAAATAGGCAGTACTGTATTCTGAAGATGATCAAACTTAAGTAATATGTGGGTTACAAATCTGATTTGTTCTTGATCATATTTGCTCCTTTTAAAATGACCCCCAACACACACACACACACACACACACACACACACACACACACACACACACTGGAAGCTGGGTGGATTTATAGTGGAGCCTTTGAATAATTTGTTACAGAGTTGAAATAGGTGACATCAAAGAATAAACTGCAGGATCTTTTGTAAGTATTAAAATGTAGGTTCAAAACGGTAAACTATTACCAATGGTGCTCCTAGCTTGAATGGCATGCTCTGCAAGACCCCCACACACATGTGCCAGATGTTGCTGTAGATGGCTGTGCAGCATTGTCTCTGATGATGATGGGGATGAAGCTCCATAAGATTTGAGGTATGATCCTGATGTTGCATGCAGATACTGTCGTGATGGGGAGATGAATATCCTTGAAGCTTTCCATGCAATTGGTTTGACTCATGTGTCGAAGCTTCAAATGTGGTTCAATCCCTTCTGGCACCACCAGGTGGAAATTCAGTATATTGGCATGAAGGGAGAGGTTTTCCTGTTTTTAGGTTTACACTCATTATGACATGCAATTAACATGGAAAGGGGGGAGAAAATGCAGTAATGGAGTATGTACTGTATTGTCATGGATTTAAAAAAATCATCCCACAAAAAGTTTTATTTTTATTCAAAAATAGTTAATTGACTGTTTTTGGGCTCAGTCTGTTTCTTTTTTTTCTGAGAGAATCTCCCCTACCTTTGAAAAAACCCTTTCACATGGAACAAATGAATCGGGGATGCAAGGGATGGGACTCCTGGATGACCTGGTTGAACCAGAGCATCATCCAGACCACTCCTGTTTCCTGACATTTCAGTTATGTACTAATTAGAAAATGAAAATTGTGTTGGAAAACTAAACAAATTAGTACCGGTGCATACAATCGACTGTGAGATTTGAACCTACAGCTTTGTGGACCCAAGACAAAAGCCTAAAAGGCTGCACCACCACTGAATGGCTGTATAAAAGTCTATCGAAAGACATCCAAAAGCTTTGAATACCAACTTTATACATGTGTAACATACCATAGCTCTAATGTTGATTCCTTGTCATAATTTGACAGCATGTAATTTAATCAAGTCATTCTTTGACTTCACACTGGATTTTATTGAAGCAGACGTGACCGGCAGTGCAAACAGGACGCGATAAAGGTACTCGCAAATCCAAATAAACCTACAAAACAGAGACGTGCTGAGTCATTTTAAATGAGCCCATTTCCAACCACTGAACCTGTATTGCTATTTGCCGAGTGGTTTTAGAGTTACAGGTATACTGTGTATGCACGAACAAAAGTCGCTTGATAATACATAACTGATTAACGGCCGTTTTATATATGAATACGAAATCTCTTGAGGCAAACATTCATCCATCCACTTTCCGAACCGCTTGATCCTCACTAGGGTCGCGGGGGGTGCTGGAGCCTATCCCAGCTGTCTTCGGGCAGTAGGCGGGGGACACCCTGAATCGGTTGCCAGCCAATCGCAGGGCACACAGAGACGAACAACCATCCACGCTCACATTCCCACCGAGGGATCGTTCAATCAGCCTGCCATGCATGTTTTTGGAACGTGGGAGGAAACCGGAGTGCCCGGAGAAAACCCACGCAGGCCCGGGGAGAACATGCAAACTCCACACAGGGAGGCCGGAGCTGGAATCGAACCCGGTACCTCTGCACTGTGAAGTCGACCTGCTAACCACTGGACTACCGGGCCGCCTGAGGCAAACATTGCTTGAACTATTTCTACTAATGGTTGTATTTGCACGCAATTTAACCTTGAAACATTATTTCGCTTACCGGTGCTGGGTGGTTCATGGCTGGCCTCCTTCTTTTCATAGAGGAACTACTTATGAAGCATCTATACAGTACTTCCATTTAGAATTTATGTACTAAATATTAATAGCATAGGAAAGTATGGATTTATATAGTTGGTGAATGTGATAAGAAAACTGGGATTCAGAGTGTATCTCGTCTTTCACCCAAACTTAACTGAGATCCAGCTTACTCACGACCTAAACAAGGACAAGCAATATATGTGTCACGTTGCGGAGTGGTGGTGGACCCCAAAAAGCAGGCAGGAGGGAAGAGCCGGGTGTACTTGACCAATTGTATTAAAACACAGAAAACTAAATCCTAAACAAAGTTCCAAGAACACAAGAAATCCAAAGTACCAAAACAAAACCATGACTGTGGCAAAAAACAGAAACAAACATGACAGTTGCAAGCAACAAGCAAACAAACAATGACCCGACCACTGAGTGGTCGTGCCGGGAGTCCTTTTAAAGCAATAACGACCTAACCATGACAAACAAACAAACAAACATGACAGCAGCAAAGAGCAACAGCAACAATGACCCGACCACCTGGACTCTGCAGGTACAAAGGAGTGGTTCCAATTCCACCATGTACCTGGCGGAGCACGTCTGCGGCCGACACTCTTTTCCCCTTCAGGCAGCGCTGGTTATGCGGCTGTCCCATGTTTTCTTCTCGTCAAGCCACGTCTACAGTGGGCCGAGCCCCGTCCGCGTCCACGTTGAGCCGAGGCTCGTCACGTGTCTGTTCGAGTTGAGTCACATTCACGTCCACAACGAGCCGTGCCACGTCCACGCCCACGTCAGGCCGAGCCCCTGTTAACGTCCGGCTGTCCCATGTCCCCCGTTACGTCGAGCTCCGTCCACGTCAGGCCAAGCCCAGCCAAAGGGTTGCCGTCGCGTCTTGTTTGTGTTCTCCGGCGAGGCGAAGGTCGCCATCGCTTTTAGTTCCCGTTCCCCGGCGAGGCAAGCCTTTTGGACAACTTTGGGACGTCTGGGATCCGTCCCTTGAGGGAGGGGAACTGTCATGATTCGGTTTGGGACCAACAGGTGGCACTGTAGGGCTGCCCCTGCAGCTGCACACCTGTTGGTCGTTAGGTAATTAGTTCTATAAAAAGACTCCCGCCCGAACACTCATTGTCGGGTCATTGTTGCTCTTTGCTTCTGTCATGTTTGTTTGTTTGTTTGTTTGTAATGTTTAGGTCATGTTTCTGGTCATGTTTCTGTTATTGATAGTTTTGAGCTTGAGTCATGGTTTTTGTTTGATACTTTGGACTTTGTTTAGGATTTCATTTTCTGATGTTCTATCAATACACTTTTTCAAATACACCCTGCTCCTCCCTCTTGCCTGCTTTTTGGGGTCCACACTACCTCGCAACGTGACAATATGTATGGGTGGATGATCAAGGAATAAAATTCAATCACTATGTTATTATAGCCAGCCATGTTTTGGGATCATCAAACAGCAGGGCTTTTTTTTCTCGGAATATCTCTGTTATTCAGTTTTATTGGCCACTGTGTCGACAGCTGTTCATATCTCCTTAAAGTCCGCTCTTGTTCTTTACTATCTGCAACCTAAAATAATTACCCGGGGGATTTTAATATGACTCCACAAACAAATTTCAAAAATGATGTTGTTTGTGTTTTTTGGAGCATTGGATTTTTTTCAGCCAAAAAACGGCTGCTTTTACTGGACGTCCAGCTCATTTCTTGGAGATGCTGAAACAAGGCATACATCATTATACATACATCATTATACAGTATATACTCTGTCTCATCAACATACATTATAGGGGAAGACAAAGCTCAGACTCAGAGAGAGTTCGATGTCTTGCTGAGACTTCATGGATATTTTAAAGGTCTCCTCCACAAATTGCGTTGAATTTTTCATGAGGCTACATCTGAACGTGTGTTCGGGGTAGTATGTACTCTACTGTATGTGCACATGTGACCAATCCACATACAGTGATATTGATTGCTCCTCATATAACAGAAAGAATATTTTACACATTTATGTATGTTTACTTACTTGTATTGTACTTGTATGTATTCGATCTACATTCTGTGTTTCTGTGTTTTCAAGAAGGCTTTCGATTGAATTAATTCATGTGTCATTGGAGTACATCTTGAGCTCCAGCCCAAAAGTGCTAGGCAAGGGCTGTGACTCATGATTACATTCTGTTTAGTCCCCAGTAGATGGCAGGGGTGGAACTTCCTTTGAGCAGCGCACCTGTTACCCATTCACTCATGATCACGGACTACTGAAGGACTCTCACTTTGGCTGTTCATCGTCGGATAATTTGCCTTACGAAAGCCATTGTTCAAGTGCTGTTTTCTCAGACGTTCCATGTTAGTGTGCCTCACTCAATTCTCTTGCCTCGTTTTGTGTCTTCCATTGTAAGTAGTTTCCTTGGTTTTCATTGTATAGATATTGTTGGATTGTATTTTTAGATATTGCCGGATTGTATTTTTCGCAAATATTTCCTCTTGTTCTTTTATGACAAGCTATTTCCATTTAGCGCTTCCTTGCCGTTTGCAAGCACTTTTTGTCCTCGTTGTTATCCTAATCATTTTACCGGTGTCCTTATTTGTACTTGGTCGGCTTTGTGCCTTCTTTCTGGAAATATGTTTTTGAGGTCTATCAGAGTCTACATTTGTGGAGTCCGATTCTGTCCAGAAACCTTCCGGACATCCTGACAGTTACACTTGGCGCGGCAAACGGGTTCTGAAACCAATTGCAGAGGCCATCAGCAAGGGTGTAAGTCGCTTACACGCAGTTCAGAGCTAGGCATTCTGGGAAATCTTTTTTTTTCTACCGGAGCCATCTTGGGTGGTTACACACATGCTGCACGCATGCACACACAGCTGCTAACAGCTATCGTCAACTTGTTTGATGATGGCATTTTCAATGAATTTTGATGACTTGTCAGCTGATCTTCAACCGCGATACCGACAGAAAGTGACTCTGTGTGGAGGAATTAACCCAAACACACTATCGAAGGCTGATTTTTCAGCAGAGAATGCTTGGCCAAGTGTGTCTTATCCTGACATTGTTCATTACCTGGTATCGACGACATGCTCTGTGACACACCGCCAGATGAAAGCTGACAAATGACTGGAGGCTTACAATTATTTTGTAAGTGGGTGGATGTGAAGTGTAAACTTCTAAATAATATCCAAAGAAGCAGTTCATTCCGTTGACCGACTACGTGAATGTAGCTCGATTCTGAATCGACAGACGTGTCGCAGACAATAGTGTCTCGTGCTCAATTTTGAGTTGTCTTGACCCCCGTGTGACAATTGGTCATCTGGGATCTGGGATGCTTTTCACAACCACGATGATGAAAGTTCATGTTGTACAGCTACTGGTAGCTGCACCTGTCTGTAACGAAAAATGATGATGTGCTTTTTCTGATTCTCTCTGTGATTTCTTACTCATACGCTGACAAATTATCATCATATCAGTTTATTTAATGGTTAGTCAGAACACAAGTCCTCACTATGCTAGAAAAAAAATAATTAGCAGAGGCATTCCAACAATGCACATTACACCCGATACAGTAAGGTGTCATGGTTTGTTATTTCACTACAAATGAAGTTGTCGTTAGCACTTAGTGGTTATCTGCACATGTTTGGACATCCAAAAAAGGTAAACAAAGTGATCGTTGCACACATGAGCCCAAACTATGAATTGGCTTATTTTTGAAATTTCTTCTTCTGAAGGAAATGTGTATCTTTTTCTCTCTTGGCACTATTATAACGCACTAAGAGTGCATCAGTTTAAGAGCAGCCGAGAAGCAATCAAATCAATAGTTACGGTGAATGCTATCCACCCAAGTGAAATGCTATCCACCCAAGTGAAAAAATACAAAGTGGAAGTGACATTACGTGCATGTGACCTATTAACAGCTGCAGCTGAGTGCAAAACACCACCAGTGCAATTCGTTTTGTGAAGGCAGGATTGCAGTTAAGGCCAGGGCACAAGACTGGCAGCGGGGTTCCTGTCTGCTGCCCGAGCATGGCAACTCCTTGTGGACCTGGAAAATCGGCTAAGATTCCCATAACATATCATCGGTGGATCTCTGAGCTCAGATATATTTCTGGTCTCCGGGGCCACAAAGAACATCCTTATCATTGAGCTGACGGCACCATGGGAAAACCACTTGGGGGAGGCGCATGAAAGAAAGAGGGCCAAATCTGAACATCTGGTCGTCAGCTGTCAAGAGCAGGGCTGGAAGGGGAAGTGTATGCCTTTCAAAGTAGTCTAAAGATAATTCTGTCTTGAACAGTCGCCTGCACTGACAATAGATAGGAGAGGCTATTGTGTGAATGTGTGGGTGGTCTTAGTATTTCAAAAGGTGTGCTGCTCTCTGGTGGATGAAATGTGCAATAACTTCAGTGGTCCAACCAGCTATTTAAAATTAACGGGTTACTGTATTTTCAATTGCCAAGTTCGGGGGACAATCCACAGCCTGCAAGTAACAGTAACGTGCAAGATTTGACATAAGTTAGGTAAACAGTACACTCATCTCACTCATGGTGTCTGTACAGCTTGAATACCAACACCTACCTGGACGTGGCAGTAGATGAACTCGGTCTTTGGGTCATTCATCTCACGCACATATGAAGAACAAGAAAATGATTGTACTCACTAAAGTTGCTAAATAACTGCATAGAATAAAATACATAAGAAAGGGAAACTCTGGTATTTATAGCATGAACATGATGAAAGGTATTGAGGGAGTATTAAAATTCACCCAACCTGAGGGAGTAACCTCATCGTTTTCAGTGCACGGACTCGTCACATTGTTGTTTAAAAAAAACAAGGTGGCAAAGAAGTATTACATTCCAGTTTAAAGAGAAAGTCACACCAGATTGTACGGGTGGAAAAGGTCCCCGAATGTAAACGTTAAACTTATAAAAAATTTATTATAATTGTTGAGTTTTAACTTTTACAATATCCATTCATCCATCTTTTTCCTGATCTGCTGATCTGCTAGAGCCTATTCCATCAGTCGGCGGGGGACACCCTGAACGGGTTGCTGAGTGTAACGATTGAAGTACCTTGCGATCGAATTTAGTTACTGTACCTTTAAAATCAACTAGTCATAAATGTAACTTACTTTTTAAAGAAAGTAATCAGCAATGTAACCACCACCTTCCAACAGTGGTAACACTGTTCAACACAAACAATCAGTCTGCTCTCTCCTCACGGATGATGTAGTCGGCCCCGCATGTGATGTGGACAATTGGAGACTTACAAAACCGCAATCGTGCATCTATAGGGGTGTTCACACAGCACACATTTGCTCCGGCGCTGCACCGGTGTATTTTGTTGCGATATATTTTACACCGGAACAAATTTTGTGGAGCGTTCACACGTACAAAGCCGCTGAGCGTCGCAGCACCGGCGCAGCGTCGGCGCAGCTCCACTTGTTCACACGGCAGTTTCTGCAGCGGTGCAAAACGACAGAAAACAAATGTGTGTGACCACTTCTCCCACTTCCCCCGCTGTCATCGGGGTGCCATTAATATATTTTTAAGATGATGCTGATACTAATTTGTTTTAATAAATGGATTTCTATAATGATTCAGAGGGATTGTCCCATGCTGGTGTCACATTTATTAATGAAATCCACCACACACGTCTGCGAAGTACCGAATCTATGCCTCTACCTCGATCAAATCGACACAAATTCCGAAACTAAAATCCAGTCTACTTTTTTGTCATCAAATTCCAAGATGTGCCAACGGCGAGCCAGGTGTCAACGCGCTGTCCACCAAATTCCTAAAGATGCAAAACCAGACTTGCCCACCAAAAAATGAAAATGTGTCAATTTTTATGCCGAGCTCTGTTAACTTTTTGTGACCAAAATTTCAGCCGGCATCTCCTTTTGCCGGAACCCCCAGAGAGATGCAACACGGTCTCAAACTCAATAGACTAGACTTGCCCTGAAGATGAGAATGAAGATGTGCCTGTTTTTACACCAATGCAGGAGCGCCTGTCCACGAAAGTAGGGCCTTTGGTGTTTTGCAACACCTCAACCTGAATAAATCATGTAAGCAATGTAGCAGCCGTGAATAAGATTGCTGGCTCGTCAACAAATCTCGTGCACGTTTATGTCAGTGTAAGGCGTGACTTTGGTCAAAGGCAATGGGCGGAAGCAATCAAGTGAGACTACTTTCAGAATTTGCTCGCAATTTTAAAAACCACAAACTCCCTCTTTAACCCTTTCAGGGACAGCGGTTACGACAGTGGACATCTCATGTTATCGGGTTACAGGGTGCATGAAAGGGTTACTGATGGCTGTTTTTAGTTGCTGCGCAGCCACTTTGTGTGAGAGTTGCGGACGTGTCATTGGGCCGAATCTGAAAACATTTATAAAATACTGACCATTCAGCTGCTTCACCATCTTGGCTCTTTCTCACTATTTCCTACGTTGGTTGTTTTAAGATGACGACCACCCCTTTTCTTATTTTTGTTGGTCATACCTCAAAAGCACTAACTCCAAGAAAGGGTGAGCGCAAAGGAGGGAGGTACATATGGTCAGATTAGCAAGGAGAGAGGGGCTGGAATCCGTTATGTGCATCTGGATCCAAAAACCACTGGCCTCGGAGCAACAACTAAATCAGAAACAACATTGAATGTTCTGGAGTAACTAATCAAAGCAGCGCCTTTTCTAAAGGCTGCAAGACGAAAAGTAGTGGGAAGAACATCCATTCCTCAGGAAACCTTTCAACACAGCAGGACTATTGTTACGGATTCAAATCCCAAGGATCGCTGTTTTGTGTGTGTGTGTCTTAATGTGTGTCTTTGTGTGTGTGTGTGTGTGTGTGAGGCGGGGGTCTTTTCAGGCAACGTATTGAATGCAATGTGTTCTGCGGCCGAGCTGCAGAATTATTGAACAGCATTTCTGATTGAAACTGCAATAGATTCCGTGCTGTATTAGTTTACGCGAGAGTGCAAACAATGTCAGACAGAGAGCTTTTTTTCGTTTTGTTGTGCGTCTGTCTAAGTGTGAGTTTTGTCAAGAGCCAAGGTTCCCCCCAGGATGCCTTTATAATACAGTACCTGGAGAGGAGACTGACTCAGATAGAGGTAAGTGTGGGAAAGTTCTTAATTTATATATCATGTTTATAAGGCATGTCTGTATCCATTCTTCGACCCGCTTATCCTTACAAAGGTCACGGGCGTGCTGGAGTCTCTCCCATCAGTCTTTGAGCGAGATGCAGGGTACACCCTGAACTGGCCGCCAGCCAACCACAGGGCATAAACAAACAAACAACAAATTCACACCTATGGAAAACCTGGAGTGTTCGCTAAACTACCATGCATGTTTTTTGGGGAATATGGGAGAAATCCGAAGTAACCTGGAGAAAACCCACGCAGCTACAGTGAGAACATGCAAACTCCACAAATGAAGGCCGGAGTCCGGATTTCAAGCCACAACCTCTGCACTGTGAGACAGATGTGCTAACCAGTCGTCCACAGTGCCACCAAAGTGGGTTTGATGATGTTGCCAAATTTGCCTAGCTAGACTGTGATAGGTCGAGAGGTTCAGGCAAGAGGCTCAGGCTGGATTTCTGTTGTTGGTACATAGTTTTCAAGTTGACAACAGAAGGCAGAGTTTCATTTCACTGGCATCTTCTGAAATGTGACATCCCATGGCATTATTGTGTGAATTTTGAAGGCAACATTACAATTCGGGTAGCTCTTCCATTAAAGAAAGAATAATCAACAATGGCCTGGCAAAACCACAGAATGGCCTTGGATAACGTCATTTTAAATAAAACAATCAATACCGTATTTTCCCCACTAAAAGGTGATTCACAGTTGAAGGCGAGGTTTCAATGAATGGCCTATTTAAAAACTGTTTTCATATATAGGGTGCGCCGCATTATAAGGCGCAGAGAATAGAAGCTTTGTAGCGTTATGCATCCACTAGATGGAGCTACGCTGAAGGGAATACAATACATTCATTCATTCATTCATCTTCCGAACCGCTTGATCCTCACTAGGGTCGCGGGGGGTGCTGGAGCCCATCCCAGCTGTCTCCGGGCAGTAGGCGGGGGACACCTTGAATCGGTTGCCAGCCAATCGCAGGGCACACAGAGACGAACAACCAACCACGCTCACACTCACACCGAGGGACAATTTAGAGTGCTCAATCAGCCTGCCATACATGTCTTTGGAATCCCACGCAAGCCCAATACTGCTTTATTTATCTCGAGCTTTCACAACTGCTGCAGCTGTTACATAGCGCTTTACAAAACATTTGAAATACTATGTCCAAGAAATCAGAATACCACATATAAGGTGCATGGGATTGTAAGGAGCACAGTCACAATTTGAGAAAATGGAATGCTTTTAGATTTGCTTTATAGTGTGGAAAATAATGTAAATAGAATGAAGGTATTGAATACTCTGGATTGTAAAGACTGTGCATTTACATTGTACATTGAAAATAATGTATTAAAAAAAATAATTCTTACTAAAAAAACTGAAATGTATTTTCAATTGTGGTCCAATGGAATTCTATAACTCGCAATGAGGTTTGTTCACAGCAGTTATTTTGTTGATACTCACTCCTGAGCAAACTGCTTCATGTGTCTCAGGAATGAAGCATGCCTTCGTCAGTCTGTATGTCTCATCTGCTTCTACAGATGGTAAATAACATTTAGGTCGAGGTTTGTAAAAAGTCACTTGAGAATCGTCCAATGTTTTGTTCTGAGCCAGGATTTTGGCGTTTTAGCTGTGTGTTTTGGGTGATTATAATCTTACAGGGCCGATTTAACGTGTGACTAGTGGGCAACACATTTCACTCCAGAAAACTTTCGTAGTCTTTGGACTTTATTTTACACAGCACTGATTCAAGACAAAAAAAAAAAAAGACGAAAAAGCACCAAAAGATCACCTTGCCTCCTCAATGATCACACAGTCAGGAATGTGCAGTTTTTCCTTCGTTAAAAAAAATGATGTGACTTGCTAAAATGCTCCACCTTCGACATAAGGACATTCTTCCAGAAGCTCTCTGGCTTGTTGTGTGTTTCACAGACACCCCTCAACAGAGTTCTCATGAAATTGGTTGGCTTTTTTAAATTGTCTCACTAATTTGTTTCTGTCCTATTATTAATTGTTTTACTACTTTAACACAACTGTTGTAAAAATGAACAAAAGCCAAACCAACAAAGCTATAGTGTTCGCAAGATATTTGCATGGTATTTTGTGACCTCTATGTTGAGTAGTTTTAAGTCCCCCTCTTAAAATGATGGCCTCAGTCATATTTTGAAAAAATAGATATATTTTTGTTTGGAACATCTTCATGATGCCGAGGCCCTTCTGCTAAAATCAGCGCAATAATTCAAGTCTACATCTGAAATGAAACTATTCCTAAAAATAATGTCATCAGTATTTGGTTCAGTTTTTCAGATTTTCTGAAAAAAAAATAAAAAAGGACTTCAGCCATTATTTTAGGACGGTAACGATTAAAATATATTTACAAGGATGGAGAGTCCGGTACATCTTTGTGAAATAAGGTTGAAAAGCATTGAATCTGTACTGAATATTTTGTGCTGAAAAGTTAGTCATAACCTTCCCTATTCAAACACAGATTTTATAAAAAGGCTTTGCGCCGTAATAGCTCCTTGAAGCTGAGCAACTGCATTCAAACAAGAATGTTTTTTTTTTCTTGCCTCCGTTTCCGCATTTCTGCTTGTAAGAGCAATAGTTTGGCGAGGGCTAGTTCATGATTTGATAGATTCATGCAAATTGTTGTGATTGACCTACTTTGCTTCAAAAAGAGATGCTGCTTTTTCATGTCGGAGTTAAAGTTGCTTGACGTCAAACCCGTATTTATTTTTTCAAAAGTTCCTCTTTGTAATTGATGTCAGGAACGTCTGAGTCAATGTGAGCAAAACACCGTGACCATAACCCAGAAGACCTATGATGTTTCCTCAGAAATGAGAGGTCATCTGTCCACCTTGAATGTTTTGAGGTACGACTTACTGCTGAATAATTGCCTTTATGATGAAGGACTCGTACGTATGTGGTACCAAGAAACAAGAAATGCCCAAAATGAGAAAAGTGATTTGCACTTCAGATCAGAGGTGAGGAACCAGCTGGAGAGCATCTCTGCGCGTGTCGAGCGTGTGGAGAGAGAGCTGGAATATCTCGAAAACAAGATGCCCGCCCAATCTGACATTGAAATGGAGGAGGCACTGCTGGAACAACAGATAAAAGCAGCAGAACTGGATCAGCTCAAGAGAAAGGCTAAAATCAAAGTGGAAAATGGTATGGTCGTACTGTAATACGATGGAAGACTATTTACAGTATTAGTCAAGTCAAGTCAAGTACAACTTTATTGTCAAATGTGCTGTATGTGTACATACAGCACATGTAGACCAAGAAAAATCCAAGAAAATCCAATTCAAGTAAGACCTTGCAACACAAGAGCTCAATGCAAACATATTCTCTGTGTTCTACTGTCATTTCCAGATTGCAACGTAGCCTTGAGTCAAATTAAGTCGCTCAAAATGGTGAAGAAGATGGGGGATAACGTGGGCTCCTGGTTCAAGGACTCTGCTGCTGGAGCAGCCAAGGTATGTACCAACGTTTTGCAGCCGGCAGTAATCACGAGTCATTTGTTGTCCTGATTTTCGTCTCTGCATTGAAGGGACGATGGCTCATGTGATCGCCACAGAACAACAGTACAATGCTATTTATCAGGATGAGAGAAAAATGATTAGTTTGACCACGGGACTGTTCACTTCCAAGTCTGATTTTCCTTCAAGGTCTACCTGCTGAGTGGAATTCGTAACGACACCCTAATGGAATACGCATCTCTCCAAAGCTTCTCGGAGAAAATCGCGGTACCCCCGTTCAAAGTGGTCAGGCTGCCTTTTTCATGGCAGGGAACAGGCCACTTGGTCTACAATGGATTCCTCTACTACCACAAAGCAGACACACCCAACCGGATACTAAAAGTGTGTAAATGATATCTTGCCTCACACACATTAGAATGTGTTGTTCCTTCTGCAGATTTGTAAAATAGCCAAATTCATGCAGCGGTCCTGCAGAGGGAGTGGATACTTTGGCAACAGAGGTCATTTCTTATTCCTGATTCATTTTAAAGTTGCAGTGGATTGCGTAATGTGGCTCTTGGCTGGAGACTGAGTGCACTACAAGTGAACCTGGTCATTGGGGAGGATTATTGTTGCTGTTTTCTTTGCTATCCCGTATTATTTGAGGCCAGTAAGTGAAAATTAAAAAAAAAAAAATCTGACTTGAAAGCACCTCACAGTGCACCTTCCGTCATTCCATATTTAAGTTATCTAGGGCACAACTGACCACCAAAGACAGTCTGGGAGGAATGCATCCAAAACACCAGTCCCACATAGCACACCTGCTTTGGTGATAGAAACGAAGATTAAATGAAAAGCAAAAGAAGAAAATGTTTTTCAAATTGAAAGTATTTTTTTTCTTTCTACTCTGATTGAAACATGCTGTGTCGAGAGAGGTTGCTGTCCTCCTCTTTGAATTCATTTTGTTCAACCATACAGTGGTCGTGGTCATCAGTTTTAAAAAAAGACAAACAGTGGCATTCAGAACAAAATGACTATGAAAGAGATGGGTCAAATAATTAGAATTACAATTGTGAACCCAACAAATGTATTGTCTTGAGACAACCAGACAGTTAAGACAATTGACCCAGGGACTGTCGCCGGAGCTATACTATGATCAAGCTTTGCCATTACAGTTGGAAGTCATAAATTATGTATATTCTGTGAAAATATTGCATCACCCAATTGATGCATGTTTCGATAGCAAATGCAGTACAGGATTCTCCTATTTACTATTTATGTTAAAACTAAAACTTCCTCCATTTGTCTTTCAGGTTGACCTGTCGAACAGCACAGTGGTGGACAGCACCCTTCTTCCAGGTGCTGGTCGCCTCCCAGTGTACAGCTTGAATACCAACACCTACTTGGACATGGCAGTAGATGAACTCGGTCTTTGGGTCATTCATGCTGACCCAGAATATGGAGGAAACTTGGTTCTAACTAAATTGGATAAAGGTAGAGTGCTAATGTACTTTGGATGTATTGTACACCCTCAAATAAGAACTTCCACACACAGTGCTTCAACTACCACATTTCCCACACTATAAGGGGCACCTAATAGCATTTAATTTTCTCAAAAGCCAACAGTGCACCTTATAATGAAATGCGCCTTATATATGGATCAATATTCTGATTTCTTGGACGTAGTATTTTAAATGTTCTGTAATGCGCTTTGTTACAGCTGCAGCTGTTGTGAAATCTCTGTATAAATAAAGCTGTATTGTATTTAGTTGACTGCCATCTAGTGGATGCATAAGGCAACCGCAGCCACTATTCTATAATAATAATAATAATAATAATCATAATAATAATAATAATAATACATCTTATTTATAAGCGCCTTTCAAGACACCCAAGGACACTTTACAATAACAAAAGCAATACAACACAATGCGCCTTATAAGGCAGTGCGCCCTATAAATGAAAACGGGTTTAGAATAGGCCATTTACTGACGGTGCGGCTTATACTCCGAAGCGCCTTATAGTGCGGAAAATACGGTAATTGTGTTTCCTTGAGTTAATTAAATCAAATTTGCCCTTGCCCCTCAGGATGAATATTGCAGGGTTTGCTGCTATGGAGCTGTAATAAGCTCTGCCATAACCATTTGTCCATCTTGCGCTACAAGTTGGTTTGGTCCATTGCATTGAGTTGTATGTGAGCAACACACAAGGTGACTGTTGCAAGATGCTACATGAGCTCCATAATAGCTTGACATCAAAGCAGCAGGACAACCATGTAACATGCCAGAAAACAAAAAACAAAAAACGTGACATCTAAAGCGCTAGGTCTAGACCAGCAGTCCTTTACACCAGCAGATTTCCAGTGGAGTACAATACAATACAATACATGCTGATTTATATAGCGCTTTCACAACAGCGGTAGCTGTAACAAAGCGCTTAACAAAACAGTTAACGTAAAGTAAAATAATAAACACAACACATAACATAAAACAAACATAAAACACGGACAGTCGTGCAGTCCTAACCACTTTTCCCCTCATACGCTTTGTTGTTAAAGCAGTTTGAGATGAAAGAGGAGAGAATCAAAGTGTCCTTTCACCAGTGGATCAGAGACGTCATGCTCAAAATGTGCACACGTCGGCTATAAGCTAAGTTTCAAAGTCAACAAGACGCTGTAGCATCCATTGACGAAAAAAGAGATTGGTTCACTTCTCCTGTCCCATGCAAATCCATTCCAATTCCAAGCGGTGACTCTCAGTTCCAAATACGCGTCGGCGCCGACGCTCCTCTCTCCTCATCCTCAACTTCAGCAGCCATCCATCCAGCCGCACCAACGTAGACTGTCCAACAGCGCCGACATCTCCACTGAACAAAACGGGGCTGTGAAAAATGCTGCCCATTACAGGTGCAAAAAACACAAGCGCCCCGGGGCTGTCCAGCACCGACAGTCAATGGCGCCGACATTCCTCCCAATCAAAATCTGTGCTGGTACAGGAGTGCTGCCGAGAAAGCGCAACCACCAAGCACAGATTCTTCTCCTTTGACGAATGTCGTGGCCAAAAAACGCTGAAAACAGTCCACATCAGGTCCACACGACGAAACAACAAACGTGACAAAACCAAAAGACAAAAACAACAAAAAAGAACAAAAAGTGCTCTTGAAGAGCACTTGCTGAAGACTGCCTACTCGGGCGCCATCTTGGAAAAAAAAAAAAAAGTGTGTAGCACTTCCATGAAAACAAACATAGTCATTGATGACAATTATTCTTTTCTAGGAAACTTGGCAGTAGAGTACATCTGGGATACACAGTGTAAAAGCCAAGATGCTGAAGGAGCGTTCATAATATGTGGGACTCTTTATGTCGTCTACAACACACACTATGGTGGACGGTCAACAGTACAGTGCCTCTATGATATTCACGACACCATCCACAGGTAGGTTGGCCTTGTATTCCCATTCATCATATGTACACCCAAAAATATGCACTTTAATGTAAAACGTTTTGTACGATAATTAAACAGTGACCTCACGAGTCACACCTTTCCTAACTAAATAATCCTTTTTTTTTTCTCTCTCTGCCGTGCCATCAACTGGAAGCACTGAAAGTCCTGTGGTGTTCTTCCCAAAACGCTACACAAGCCACAGCAGCATCCACTACCACCCTGGAGACAAACAACTGTATGCTTGGGATGATGGCTACCAGACATTATACAAAGTGGAGACACGCATCAATGATCACATTCCAGATGAATGACAGTTTGTTTTCCTTAAATAGTGATCATACTCTTACTAATTATTACACACTATAAGTATGCACACATTACATTCATGTAAATCACTCTTTTCTCCTTGTACTGCCAATAGGTCAAACAAAGGTTACATTTTGTATCTCAAAAATAAAGAGCATTAAAAGGCATGTGTGTTTTCATTCAAATATGAGAGGCAAGTTTTAGACTATTCATAGAAACTCTTCCAGCTTTTCAAAAACCTCCTGAATAAAGTTGAGAAATGCAAGTTTGGAGCATAAAGCAAAAGACAATGCACATTATAAAATTAGACCTCACGTCTTCTAATTTACTTTAAACTGGTCACCATAGCACAAAAAACAAAAATGCTTTCAATAATTTTTGGTTGTTATTATGCAAATTGGTACCAAAACAACAAAAAAGAAAATGCAGCCAAAGATATTTTTACGGTCAACATGATTACTATCATAACAAACAAAAACACAAAATCCCTGTGTCAAGTAAAAAAATACGTACAGGTATATGTATCCTGCTGGTAGTCGCACTGCAGCTTCCGACCACTAGATGGGGATGCAATGCAATTAATACAAATATTGTTTATTTCCTGTCACATGAAGTCCATAAAGTGGTTATCGATAAGAATACAAATATTTGTCATCCGACATGCGAATAATTAATTCTGTCGACTGGTGGTTCATCTGACCAATGCTGTTATCAGGCTGCACCACTAGATTGTCCAGGTTCTTCTGATTTACGGTATCCTACTTTGAAATGTACAATTAGTTTAACATCCCCACCACCACCACCCAAAACGGCGACTGATCAACAGCTTTTGTTTCCATTATTCCCCTTAAAGTATTAATTGAAATCAAACTTAATTGAAAATTCAGTGTCATATTTATATGCATTTTTAAATTCCCCAACTTGTTTTTTCAGGGAGTCCAACATAGCAACTGTCCTGCTGATGCAGTTGGATTTTTGTGTGAAATATTTGACCTCAGCTTTATCCAGTAAAAATTAGTCGAAGACATGAAACAAAGGGGAAAACCTACATACAGATGCATACGGAACATAATAAATAAAGTGAGGCAGTTCTTTATGTTATACAATCAAGAAGACAACATTTTGGAGAAATTACTTGAATTGGTTGTGTACAAAAGGTTGGATCGCTGCAGCGCTTGCTTGTTCAAGTGTGAAACGAAACAAAGTAAATATTCGAAAGCATGTAAGCAAGCTGTTGTTCATTTTGTAGGGTTGTGATGTAAAAGTAGTCCTACTTACTTACATATTGACATGATCCAGCTCCCACACCTTGTTTCATCACCCATGAGTTGGCTGGTTGAAACGGTTGAAATCCAGACCAGTTTGCGCTATCATTTCAAAACTATGAGGGATTTGCGCAAGCTCAATTTTTAAAAATGGAGATGGGTGAACATCTGCTCTGGAGGTAATTACAGGGCGCCCATGAAGTCTGAAATACCACCACAAAAATGTGCTTATATTGTTTGTTGTTGTTGTATTTGTGGGAAAAACAGTCTCTGGAGTGTTTGAGAAATTTGCTAAATAGCACGATAAAGTTAAAAACAATTATTCGTCCTTGCTTTCTTTGCAATGCTCTAGTTTTGCCTCCATTCATCAAGGTCATGAAAGCTGTACTCCTTGTTGGCTTAGCCGGAGAGGGGCCTGGGTGCATTGGCTCACTTGCAGACGACAGAACCACATCATCTTAATCAAGCACTTTCAACCACAGTGGGAACGGTTGCTCTAATTCTTTTGCCTTTGTGTATTGTCATTTAAGAATTTCAGAGACCTTTAAGTAAGACAACTGGAAACTATGATAAATTGTGTAAAAATGTATCATTTTGTACAACAATATTTTCTACTTGTATCTTTTTAGTACAGTAACGGTTCACTTGCCTGACTTGTGTGAGGCAGCATGTGCTCAATTCACACTCGGTCAGTGACAGTGTGACTGTACATGTGAAAGATTGTCATTTGTTTTTATTCACTTATGTGTGCCTTACAGTGGTCCCCAAGGTTTTTTGGTGTCATGGACCAGTTGAGACAAGTACATACTGTTCATGGACCGGCGACCATTATTTTTTCTCATTGCTTTGAAATTGCCAGTTTTAAAGCACTAGTACTGACAACAACGATTATTATAGAATCATTAAATATTTTTATTAACATTTTTTTTCATTCATTTCAAACAGTGTTATTCTACTCTACAACAAAGGTAGAATGTCATAAAATAACAGTGAACTACGAAGAAATGGACCAATCAGGAATAATAACTACACCTTATCATGTGAACATAATAATATTGAAGTGATGATCCTACATACGGTGTTAGCATCATTGCTACTTGCAAATGTAACTGATCAAAATATGACACGATTGATTGACGCTTTCTTCTGGGGGCTAACGGCTAGTTATTAGCGACTAAACTGCTAATGTTCACGTGGGCAGGCTGTGCAAACTTTGCTCGCTTTTTCAAGCTTTCCACTTGATCACTTGGGTACTTCTTGTATTGTCTTGTATTTGACGACATGCCATGCACAACAGCTTCCTTGTCCATGTCACTCTGGATCGGTACTTCGCTTGTCAAAATAGCTTCACATTAACGGTGGTCAATTTGTTCTTATTACTTTCTGTATACTGCTTCTTCTTTCATTTATTGACGGTTTCTGTCGATTTCAACTTACAACCCAATGTTAGAAGGAGGATTCCGATTGGTTAGAGGGGGGGTCGGCAACATGCGGCTCTCGAGCCGCATGCGGCTCTTTAGCGCCCCCCCAAAGCTTTTTCAAAAATGTTTGAAAATGGAAAAAGATGGGAGGGAAATATATTTTTTTGTTTTAATATGGTTTCTGTCAGAGGATAAACATGACACAAACATTATTAACGTTTTCTGATGCTGTAAAAATGTGTCGAATAAATATTCAATGTCAACATTTCGTCAACGAATATTTGCGTCATAGCCTGCGACACATGTTTCTATTGGCAAGGCGGGATGTCAGTCAGGGGGCTGTTGTAAAAACAAAAAACAGCTGCCTTTCGTGTACAATTCACCGAGGGTACTTGCTAAGAATGGGAATCTGGGCGGCCAAGAGAAGCATTTCTAAACGGTACACGTGATCTACGATAGCGTGATCTGCAAAAGTGCGTCCCGTGTCTCATTCATCTCAGCGGCCATTATGGCTGTCGCTCATTATGGCATGCGTGTGTAAGTGCGTGCGTATGAGTGCGTGTGCCATCACGGGTCGATCGCGGGAGTTTGGTTGATCAAAAAATAGAGCTTTGGTCAAAAATGGTTGGGCACCCATCCTCTCCAGGATGAACTGCAGGGGAAAAAAACTTTTAATCGTGAATGCTCGATGTGTATTTGTAGCCAACTTAGTCATGTTGATAG
Source organism: Hippocampus mohnikei (assembly GCA_026261675.1). NCBI lineage: Eukaryota > Metazoa > Chordata > Actinopteri > Syngnathiformes > Syngnathidae > Hippocampus > Hippocampus mohnikei. The sequence continues at coordinate 2,538,526 of JAKGUB010000350.1, read as the reverse complement.
CAGGCTAATATAGCTCATGTAGATACATACAGCATGCGTTGCCTTCATTATAAGGCTTTTTATTTTTTGCGGCTCCTGACACATTTGTTTTTTTGTTTACCGTATTTTCACGACTATAAGGCGCCATTAAAAGTCTTAAATTTTCTCCAAAATGGACAGGACGCCTTATAATGCAAAGCGTCTAGTGTATGAGCGGAGTTCCAAAGCCAACTGACAACGCTTCTGGCCGACACGCTGTTTATATAGAGAAAAGGCGGAGGTGAGTGATGACAGGCATGCGGAAATCCGCCAATGAGTGAAGGGTGGTCGTGTAAGAGGACGCTAAAGGCACGTCCCTAGCAGGTACCAGTCGCCAATGAGTGAAGGGTGGGCGTGTAAGAGGTGAAGAGAAAAATGTGAGTACATTGTAAAATGGCTAAATAAAGTACAACCAAACTCAGTTTTGCTTCCGTTGCCTTTTTAAAAACGTGTTTTTAGCGTGCGTGCATGCATGCCGTATGTTTAAGCTGGCGTATGTTTTACCATGCCTGGCTGCGCCCAATAATACAGTGCGTTTTGTGTATGTGTTAAACACAGAAATAGCACCCGTTACTGAGACTGCACCCAACAATACGGTGCGCCGAATGGTCGTGAAAATACGGTATTTTGGTCCACTATGGCTCTTTCAACATTTTGGGTTGTCGACCCCTGGGTTAGAGTCACACACATTTCCACCACGTCCGATGGAGTAAATATGCTCACAGCACAACTCGCTCATGTAACTCAGTGGCGATCAGTTCCGAGTAAAGTCCCTGCGACCTGCTCCATCTCGCATTCAAATTTGCTTTTGCCAGTGTAAGCACCATGAACCATCTTGACAGAGATTGTACTTTTGATCATGGTAATGTGTCAGCATTATACAGTATTTAGACTCATGCATACCAAACATACATAAAATGGTGTGAACTTAGCCCGCCTTAGCTTGAATACATAGATTCATCTGCTGCATTTTCATGTTATTTTCTGTCTCTAAAATACCACTGGGTATGGCATGAGGTTATTTATACTCATGAATCTAGGAGAAGCGCTACGTGTACATTTCCTCAGTCAAAAAGCGATTTCAAATGTTCTCTTATAAGGTACATCGGTGAGTTCTACTCAAACATTTGTCTGTATCCTGTTATCAGATCCATGAACAACATGAAAGTCAAGCGAAATGTTAATCTAATCTACGTAAGTCACAATTCACCATGACCCTGCATGTCGAGGAACCGCTTGTAAGGCAGCCAACAGTGTTCTCTTTCGGTCAGAGTTAGATATTGCACCCCTCTTACACCACCATTTCTCACACTATTCTTTAATCTCGTTCTAATATTTTTCGATGCTATGTTTATATTTTTCATGTTTAACCCTTTGATGCGTAACATATGCACACCCCTTCTAATGCACAACATGGGTCCAAAATGACCCGTATTCATTTTCCATGTTATTTCATGCTGGCTGAGTATTTTTTTGTTCTATCTTTTGAAATCAATTTATTTGATCATTGGATATTCCAAGTGTTGTTTAGATACCTTGTTTTTGATTACCACTGATCATTGTTTCCATTCTTCCTTTCATACTTTATGAACAAAAGTAGTTTTTATGATTACATTAAGTTTACACACATGGGTCAAAATTGACCCATTGCTCCAAAGGTGACTAAATGACTTAAAACTGTAAAAATAATTTGCTTCAAGTCATTACTTTAGCAGTGAAGGAGTCCAAAAATGTGTCTTTAATATTTGCAATGTGTTTATTTGTCATTTTATCAACCAGCTTTGAGAACAGAGCACACAGCTAGTGAGTTGAGCTAAATCAGTAGTTTTACAACTGTAAACTGGTTGCATAGCATTTTATTCGATTCTGCCCTCCAAGAAATCTAATTTTAAAAAGTACACTTTACATAGGCATTGTGCTAAAACTTACTTTCTCTATTGTCCTGTATATTCACCTATCTGCCTGATTCCACTGCATAATTGTTGTGTGACATTCTCTCCTAAATTTCTTTGAACCTACTGTCTTGGCTGTCTCCCTGTCAAGACACTAATAATAATCATACATTTTATTTGTAAGCGCCTTTCACAGCACTCAAGGACACTTAACAACCAAGAGCAAACAATAAAACCACAGATGAAATTAAAAATAAAAGAATAGATTTAAGTTGAATATGCAAGTCTGAATAGGTGGGTTTTGAGCTCGGTTTTGAATGTGAAAGACAGTTCCTTCTATTCCATAAGGTAACCTTGCATCACACATCCAGAAGATTTTCATCCGATATTTTGCAGGCTTGCTGGGCATGCATCAGGCCCTGCAACGAGGGTCAAAACGACAAATGCCATGAATTCTTCTTTGTCAGTGTTTCGGTTCTTTGTCCCTCTAAGTTGGTGCATTTGGGAACCTCCTCAATGATGTTGAACATCCAGGCAGCTTTTGGTGAAACAGCTGATGTTCCAAGAGGAGGTCCATACAACTCCTCAGGATGTTTGTGGCTTCTTGTTCTGCCATGAGTGGATGGATTCTCATTCCAGTAAGATTCATTTTTACTCAGTCTATTGGACTGAGTCTGAGTTTCCTTTCCAGAAGATTGATTAGAGGAATCTTCTGTGTCATGAGAGGACTCTTCTTCATGCAGGAAAGCTGGATTTCTAGACACATCCACAATTCCGGCTTGACTCTGTAGCAAATATTCTGGATTCTTCATCATCAGAAATGTCAGACTCTGAATCAGAAAAAAAAATGGTCTCCTCATCTGGTTCTTGCTGCAGCATTGCTACAACCTCAACAGTAAATCTGCAAACAGCAATACTCTAGATAAAGAAAAACAAAAGCATTACAGTGTTTTCTGATCCACATCAACATGCATACACATACATAAAGATTTATTTTGGTGACTTAGCTAACCCAGGACACGCTGGTGGGACTATGTTACCCAGCTGGCCTGGGAACGCCTCGGGATCCTCCAGGAAGAGCTCGAAGAAGTGGCTGGGGAGAGGGAAGTCTGGGCTTCCCTCCTAAAGCTGCTGCCCCCGCGACCCGACCCCGGATAAGCGGTAGAAAATGGATGGATGGATGGATGGACTTAGCTAACCCCCAATGAAAAAAAATATGCCAGCATCTCCCACCGCTACTAGCAAACACCACTACAGCAAGTGAGCTAGCTAATCATAATTACCTGTAACTTTCTAACAAGGAATCGACTCACGTTCAAAGTAGATTAAACCGAATCAAATATTATGTGCAATTCACAATTGTCATCAAATATCTTTTGAGGCAACGTTAGAGCAATTGAAAAACAATACTTACCTTACATGAATTAGAGATGGGCAAAGAGACTTGTGCAGAGCTGTGAAATGTCTTTTCTCTCCAAAGGCAATAGCTAGTAAATCAATGTGGGTCTTTCTGGTCCATGTGTGTCAACTTGAGGTAGAAATACAAAAGCAGCTGCTGTGCTTATTCATACCATAAGAAAGGAAAAGTGGAACTAATGATCAGTGGTAATCAAAAACAAAATATTTGCTGCATATTTGGAAGAGTACATTATAGTTATATCATGAAAAAAAACTCAGCAATGCATGAAATAACAGAAAATGAATATGGGTCATTTTAGACCCATGTTGCGCATTAGAAGGGTAGTGATATAAAAATGTTATTTATTCAAAAACTAAGAAAGGAAAACATAAAACAATTGTGTCTGATGGTCAAAAACAAGTTAATTGAGGAATACCTTGAATGCTGAATGATTAAATTAATTTACTGCGAAGATATTGAAAATAAAAACTCAGCCGGGTCACTTTTGACCCATGTTGTGCATCAAAGGGTTAAAACCTTACAGGAGCTAATATTAATAAAATATTGAAGTACTTTCAATTGTCATTAGTTTTCAGTAAAGTGACTTTAACTGACACCTTAAAAGCAATACAAAAAATGTGATTGTGAACGAGATCATTCAGAAAATACATTGTGAACTTTCATTCCCCCCCCATATTGTCTGACCCTAGTTTGAAATTCTTTCTGCAATGCATATCATGCCCCTGACGAACACAGCGAGATATGTACAGTATTCAGTGTCTCATTAATATCAATCAGTTCATCGGGTGCAAAATGTTTTTGTATTCTACTACGGTTTTATTCGACATGTTTGTCGAAAAAATGAATTCTTTTCTTCAATAGCAACCCATGCAGCTTAATTCCGGACGTCTCTGTAGGATTCCTTCTTTCTGTATTGAATAAAACTGTGACATGCTACGAGGCATGTTTCAATGATGGGAAGCTGTCGTTATAGCAACTTGCGATGCAGGGTTGTTGGACTTGTCTATTCATGACCTCCTGTTATTTGATTTCCTTGATGTACATATTCAAATCTTTTTTATCCCAATTGTTTTTAGGTCATGCTTTTCTCAAATGAACTTAAGTTTAACTGCCAATTACTTTTAAACATGTTTATTTCTATTCAATTTGTTGACGTGGAATTTGTTTAGTTTGGAGTTTGACTTTGTGTTCCCAGCAATTTGCCGTTCGAGACATGTTAGAGACAGACAGGAAGTTGCTAACGCAAAAGTACAATGCCGCAAATACCACATTGACTCCCAAAACACCATAATCACCAGTCACAACTCGACCATGTGCCACAAACTGTTCTTAGCTATGTTTGGCAGCTTTTCTAATCTTGGCGAGTCAACCCTACTGCAAAAAGAGGAGTCTTCACGTTTAGGATGGTTACCATAACATTCTGTTCGGATATCCAACGCATGCATTTACTGCTTATTAATATTCACTCCACAAGTTGTACTTCCGTTTGGTTTGTCAACCGCGTCATGGGCAGTTGTCACTTCTCAAAAATGCTCTTTCTTTGTGTTATTCTTTGTACCAACTCTGCTTTTCTCTGTGCCTTCTTTCTTTCATTCATTCATCTTCATTGACAAATTGACACCCCATTCAGCTGGAGGACTTGAGAAGTTATTTGTTTGCTGCTTACTGACTACCCCTCATTCAGTACAGTTTCTGTTTCATTTAACCCCTTTTAACATGTTACAATGGCCTGAATGCATTTACACTGTGGAACACTTGTTTTGTCTTTATTTTTTCTTTAAATGATAAATTAATATTTGCCTCAAAAGCAGGAATTACTTTTCTTAAAATATTATGATATACATTATTTTAACGGGGTAATAAATACATAAATAAATAAACAAAAGTCTTTTTCAAGTGCCACCTTGCTGAGTTCTGTTCGGTTTGCATTTTATCACACTTAAATGGTGGTTGCGGCTGGAGACTGGAGAGGGATGCGATCGCAACGTCGCTGCTCAATGCACCTTGGCACATTAAAATACAAAATACAAGCAACCTTAACCAACATATTAAAAATGTGCATCTCTCCTCACAGAAATACTTTGGCTCGGCACAAGTTTCCTTTTACACAAAATACCTGTACTATACTTGTTTAAATAATGTCTAGCAGTATAATAGTGATTTGCTCAAATATTTTGTCTTTATACATTTATTTTTTGTTTCATTATTTTACAAATGCATTTGGCTACATAAAGAAGACTAAAAACATTTTGACGGTTCACAGGTTCTTTGTGGCGTCATTGAACGTAATGCATAAGTGACATATCTACATTTTTTTTTACATGTTTAAAAATCATTCCAAATATGCACTGCCAGCATTGGAGGTGCATAAACTGACATTAAGTAGCCCCAAACTTCTGTATCTACGGTACTTCCATCTCGCTACTTGCTCATTCTCCTCCCTTCTTGATGAAATTTCTAGGAATAGGTATTATGAGCCACACTAGTATTGAAATAACAAGCAACTATCCATCCATCCATTTTCTGATGCGCTTTTCCTCACAAGGATCACAGGGTGTGCTGGAGCCTATCCCAGCTGTCTTCGGGCAGTCGGCGGGTTTCACCCTGAACTGGTTGCCAACCAATTGCAGTAACAAGCAACTACGATAGGCAAAGACATGACATATAAGTCTAGAAATACTTTCTTTAATGTAAGGGCACCATTGTGCAGTCGTACCATCCATGTGCAGAGTCATCGACCAAAGATAAAGTGATTAATGGTGCGGTACTTACTATGAGGGTTGTGCAGATGATGCAGATAATCGGTGCACCATTTTTACGTGACCAGTAGTAGTAATTGTAGTACAACATTAGGTGTGCAATTATGCAGAAGGTCCTTAAGCACTTTAAAGTGTCTAGTGCTGTGGAATATTGATCAACGTCAACTGTTCAACTATGGAGAGAACTGGAGCTAAAAGGATCAGTGCGGTAATACCTCGGGGGTGTGCAATTATAAGAATGAGATCCACCCTATGTCTCTCAGCTGGCCTGAAACACATTGATTCCCCGGAAGAGCAGGACGTAGTGGCTGGAGATAGGAAAGTCTGCGCTTCCCTGATAAAGCTGCTGCTACTGAGGAAAATACATGGAAGGATGGATGGATGGATGGATGGAGTGATATGCTGTTCTACCTGATGTAAGTGACTTGTAAAAACCTCTCCAAACCCTGAAATCATAGACACGTTTGAAACATTTTCCCCAAAAAAGAATATTTTACATAATAATTACCTGTACTTTTCCGGTGCCCCAACTGCGTTTTTGATTGAGGAAGCCAGTAACTGATTAACTTATTTATTTTGTGTGTGTGTGTGTGTGTGTGTGTGTGTGTGTGTGTGTGTGTGGAGGCGTCAATTAGTAACTATAAAAAAGTAATTAATTTAAAATAAGTCACACAACATTGCCCCTGATGCACATTCATATGGGTTTATGGCAGCGAATGAGCACACATGTTTTTGTCTGTGCTCCAGCAGACTGGAAATACCAGAATGAGTCACTGGCTGGTGGCTTTAGGGCTGTGTTTGATAACACAGCTGGGAATGCAGTGTAAAGGGAGGTCAGACAAAAACGCCTGAAAAAAATGCATTCGAGAACATTTCCGTTTGGTGTATTTTGAAACTACACTACATACTGTAAGCATAGTTTAGACTACAGGTACACAAAATATTTTTAAAGTGGAGCTGGTAATCCATAATACATGTTCTGTATAATACATGTCCTGCATGTGTGCGTGCCTGCGTGCTTGCGTGTGTGTCTACTCAACACTCAATGAGTCATATCTGCTTTCTAAGTCTACCTGAAAACCCATCGAAGCATCAGACAGATGTAAACAGATTTAATGTCATTCAAGCAGCCCCTGTAGTTTCCATACATCCATCCATCCATTTTCCGAACCGCTTGATCCTCACTAGGGTCGCGGGGGGTGCTGGAGCCTATCCCAGCCATCTTCGGGCAGTAGGCAGGGGACACCCTGAATCGGTTGCCAGCCAATCGCAGGGCACACAGAGACGAACAACCATCCACGCTCACATTCACACCTAGGGACAATTTAGAGTGTTCAATCAGCCTGCCAGGCATGTTTTTGGAATGTGGGAGGAAACCGGAGTGCCCGGAGAAAACCCACGCAAGCCCGGGGAGAACATGCAAACTCCACACAGGGAGGCCGGAGCTGGAATTGAACCCGGTACCTCTGCACCGTGAAGTCGACGTGCTAACCACTGGACTACCGGGCCGCCAGCTCCCATACATTTTCAGTCTTTGTCACTGACAACAAAGCATTTCTATACATTGTTTGTACCTAGTTCATTGGTTGTAATTCGGGATGGGCATTGAACAAAGTGTCCTTGACTAACTATCAGAATAATTAATTCATTGTATGACTGGTGTTTGGATAGCACTGCTTCATCATTGTCGTTAGCATACTTTAAATTACATCAGCATTATGTTTTGGCTCAACCTTTTCTTAATTTCCCGCACAAAGTGCTGATTTTATTTTTTTACACACAATGACTCTTTCACACAACTTTCCTCCCCTTTTAAAAATGTTATTTTCAATTGGATCTCTGCAAGGACTGTGATGGTCGGCTGCGATCGGCTAAGGAGGCAGAACCAGATGACGTCACTTTACTTTGCTATGACAACGCAAATTTACAATCTTTGTTTGAGTCCAATATTTTGTGCACATGTATTTATTTGCATATGGACATTTATGGTTGTAGTTTTCTGTTAAATCTTATTCATATTCAAGACTGTTTCATGTTCTTGTTTATGGGCTGAATTGTTTAGATTTTAACCTTGGCCGTTTTGTGGAGCTAGATTCTGAGCTTGATACAAACCCAATTCCAATGAAGCTGGGACATTGTTTTAAACATAAATAAAAACGTTACACACAATACAATGATCTGTGACTCATATTCAACCAGCATTTAATTGATTACCGGTACACTAATCAAACACCAAGCTAAAATTATGGTAAACTCAATTGAGATAGAAAGAGTGAATGAAACCAAGTTTCTCGGATTAGTAATAGACTCAAAACTATGTTGGAAGCCACATATCGATAACGTAAAAAGAAAAATAGCCAAAACCATAGGGATCCTCTACAAAACCAAGGAAGTGCTAAATAAGAGATCCTTGTACACATTATACTCTTCATTATTATTACCATATATGACCTACTGTGTGGAAATATGGGGAAATGCCTGCAAAACAAACACACTCCCTATTATAAATATGATGAAATTTTATGACCTGGTTGACTTCAAAATTCCTCAATTAATGTACAAAGCACACAATAACCTGCTCTGCCAAAACATTCTGAAGTTCTTCGAAATTCGAGAAAGCAGCTATGATTTAAGAGGTACCAACTTATTCAAAAAACTAAAAACAAGAACAAACATCAAGCAAAGAAGCGTATCTATCAAAGGTGTTAATCTGTGGAATAATTTCAAAACGGACCTGAAAATGAGTAAATCGCTTGCTGAGTTCAAAAACAAATTCAAAAAAATAGTACAAACAACCTACATCAATCAGAGTTAAAATGATAAGTTCTAAACATTAAATATAATGTTAAATCAGAACTAAGTTGATAAATAGAGAAAGGTATGGAAATATCCATTATGAATACAAGAGAAAATTGACACAAGAGTGCCAGGGTGTGTATGTATAAAATCCTGATACACACCTAAAGTTGTAAAAATATCATGGTTAAGGGTAAAGCATGAGCCTTAATGGAGACTTATTTCTTCTTATTCACTTTCTTTTCTGATTTATATAAAAATTATTTATTAGATATAAACACATAACACGGGGTAGGACTAGATAAGTTCTTTACTTCTTCCTACTCCCTTGAACATAAGAACTGCGTTGAATGATGACTGATTTCTCTTTCCTTTTTACCATTTTATTTACCTTATTTCTGTCAAATTATTACTGTATATGTTTTATGTTCAATAAATAAACCAAACCAAACCAAACACTACAAGGACAAGATATTTAACGTTCAAACAGATAAACTTCATTGTTATGGGTATTAATCATTCGCGATTATTTGATTCAAATTTTATGTTCCAAAAAAGATGGGACAGGGTCTTGTTTACCACTGTGTTACATCACCTTTTCTTTCAACAACATTCAATAAACATTTGGGAAGTGAGGACATTAATTCTTGTCAGTGGAATTATTTCCCATTCTTGCTTGATGCTTCGGCTGTTCAAATGTCTGGGGTCTTCATTGTGGTATTTTACGCTTCATACTGCGCCATGTATTGTCAATGGGAGACAGGTCTCGACTGCAGGCAGGCTGTTTGACTCCGAGGCCACGCTGTTGTAACATCGGTGCAGAATGTGGTTTGGCATTGTCTTGCTGAAATAGGCAGGGGAGTCCTTGAAAAAGCATATTTTTCTCCCAAACCTGAATATACCTTTCATCATTAATGTGCAGGTTGCCCATGCCAATGGCACTAAAACAGCCCCAGCAACAAGAACACACTGCCAGATAAACTGGCCCGCTTTAACACACTCAGCATTGACAATGCAGAGTGACTGTATAGTCACAGAGGCAGCAGAATGACCCCCTCTCACTGGACTGTCAGCTGATATGTGCCTAAGTACTGAGGAGGACTAATCCCCGAAAGGCAGCAGGCCCTGACATCATTGCTGGCCAGATTTTGAAGGTCTGCTCTTCAGAGATGGTGGAGCTTCCAGACATATTTATCCTATCCCTTTTTCACTCATCTGTCCTCACCTGTTTGAAATCCACCACAATTATGCCGCTCCCCAAGAAAAACCCAGTAACCTGTCTAAATGACTCCCGCCCCAATGCACTCACCTCAGTCGTAATGAAGTGCTTTGAGAGAGTAGTCATGACACACAAAGAAGGCAGTCACAGACACACTGCACACCCTTCATTTTGCTTTTTGTCAGAACCTCTCCACTGACTATGCCGTCAACACCGTCATCCATACAGCTCTCACGCACCTCAAACAAAAAAAGTATGCTTTCATTCAAATGCTGTTTATTGACTAAAGCTCAGTATTCGACAAGGTCAGCCCGATAAAGCTTACTGAGAAGCTGCTTACCCTCTGACTAACCACCTGCTACTTGGATGGACAGACCTCGGAAAGTCAGAGTTGTTACCTGGACATCAGGCACAAGGACTGTGAGCATGTGGAGCCCTCATTTACACCCTCTTTACCCATGAGTGCATCGCCTCCCAGAATGACACCACTCTCATCAAGTTTGCTAATGACATATCGTCATTGGCCTAATCACCAATGGTAAGGAAACAGCCTATGGGAATGAGGTGACGGCGTCCTCGTGCAGTGAAAATCATTTGTCTTTCAATGTTGTGAAGATTGAAGAGATGATTATCAAACCAAGATGAATGCTTGCACCGTCAACAATGGGACTTGGGTGAAAACCTTTGAAAATCACTTTGTACCCACATCATCGATTACCTTACATGGACCCACAAAAAGTAGCACATCTGGAAGGCTCAACAGCAAGTGCCGAACTTTGGAATCGCCCCCGAACTGCTCAACAACTTCTAGAGATGCACAGGGGAGAGCATCCTGACTAAGTTAATGATAGTTTGGTATGGGAACTGTACCACACAGGTCAGGAAGGCTCTCCAGCATGTCATTAAAACTGCACAACACATCGGTAGAGTAGCCTTCACACCGCTTCACCACATATATGACAGCTGGGCCACAAAAATGATCAGCGACATCATACATCCAGAACACACTTTTCAAATATATCCCATTTAGTAGATGCTGAATAGGCCAGAACAAGTCCTGAAAAAAAAACCCCAACAACAACACACAAAAAACGCGCATCTAACCGCATGTCATCAGACTCCTGAACGAATGACATCACAATCTGTCAATCACACTGGTAATCCTGCTCACTTGAACATTTATATTGTCCAATACCTTTGCAGCCTGCTAAACTTGAATAGCCAAAATTCAAGCTCTTTGCACATTATACACTATATTTTTACAATAACCCAAGTCTTACTACTGCTGAAGTCAACTGAACTTTTTTCTAAATTGTGATTATGTACATTGCCTAGACCCGCTCAATTTCCTTCAATATTTATCTTTCATTATTTAAAATTGCTTTTAATCATTTACATTCTTTGTATAAGTGGAAGGAGACTAGTGATGTACAAATTCCATTGCTCGATGGTACTATTGTGTTTTTATTGTGCGTAGGACATCTTGAATGAGCAACTTATGGTATTCTGAGAGGGCCATCACAAAAACGGCCATAAAATTATGGACCCTGCTCATGCTTTCACCATTCGGTACTCTGTGAAGAAATACCGTGTAGCTCAGCCACTGGGTTATCAGACGTCACGGCGAGCATATGTTTTTGGCTAAACCGCATGTCAAACTTGTTCACTCATTTGAAACAACATTTTGCGAATGGGAATGTCGGTGCAGCAGTGCAATGTTGTAAAATGTGAACAATAGCCACCTGCAATGCAGCTGGACACTGTTCAGGAAAGGGCTGTGAAAGAAGACATGTCAGTCTTTGGAAGGCTTGGCATTTTAAGGATGGGATCATCAAAGTACTATTTTAGTTGGAATTTAAAGGGCAGTTGATATTGCATTAGGCCCTGTGAGATATTTTTCCCTCTCCATCAGCAGTGAAACGAAATGGCGCTCATGAGGAAAGAAGTCACATTTTAATTCAAGGCGAATTATCTAATTAAGGAAATTGCATTGCACAGAGTGTGCTTAATGAGTAGAACTTGGCTCTGGGCTAGGGATACCAATTAATTGTGAGTAGGGCAGGGGTGGTCAGCCACTCAGAGGCGAAGAGCCACAATTTTTGCTGTGTTACTGCAAAGAGCCACGTCATCGACATGGGCACATCCAGTAAACCGCTCCTGTCTCATCCCCTCACTCACGAGCTCTCTTTTTGCCATCTTACGTTGCCATTCGTTAAGCTTACACAACTTGAAAACATAGGTATCTCTGCATTGTTTTCATAATCATTTTCTGTCCCTACAGCTAAAATGCTGTAGCGTGTGGCATAAGGTTGTCCCAGTAAGTCTGGGAGAAGCGCTACATGCACATTTCATTGGCAAGAATGCAATTTAAAAAATTCTCCTGTAAGGTGTATCTCTGAGTGCTATTCAATATTTGATCTGCATAATATTGTCCGAAAAATGAACCATGAAATGAAAACAAAGCCAATCAAGGGAAAGAAAATTACAGACGAAATGCCACCCTAACTTCTGCAAGTCACAATTCACAATACTCAGAAAATATGCTCTGAATGGTCCATGACTTTTTTTTAATTAATATTCCTTCCAAAAACCAAAATGAAAAAAACAGATAATGCCTCGTTTTCCGATTTTCTGAGTGTTTTAGTTAGTGCCTGTATGGTGAGGCAGAACTTTAATGTCCAGAAAACCCCAAATATATTGGGGGAGATCCATTCAATTCTTGCAGTGGTTCTAATAAGAGAAGTCCAATACCGGTACATTTGGGTGAAATTTGATAATGGATTGCAGTTTTCTGACATCAGGAGAAGTTAATGATCTGGAGACTGTTTTTCAACTTCGGCCTAGTTTGTCCTTGTATGACACTAACTTCTTTTGTATTTTACTTAGTATCCGCACGTCTGACGTTTGCAACAAAACAAACCACATGAAAATCACTTGGATATTCACCGCGTTATGATGTGAGCTCATGTCCACGTCTCAATACACCTTATTCCGACGTATTGAAGGAGTAATTCTACTTTTCACTCGGAAGGCAAACGAGCCAAAGAATGTCATTGCATGGTGTGAGATCGATGTGCCATCTGTCATGATGCAGACATTTTATCGGTCTGTCGTGGTGAAGTAGCTGAGCCAAAAGATGGAACTCTCGATTTACCAGTTCAGCTATGTTCCTGCCCTCACTTATGGTCATGAGCTGTGGGTTGTGACCGGAGGAACCACAAGTGGCCGAAATGATTTTCTTCCACAGGCTCTTGCTTAGAGATAGGGTGAGAGGCTCGGTCATCCGGGAGGGGTTCCGATTCGAGCCGCTGCGCCTCCACATTGAGAGGAGCCACAGAAGGTGACTTGGGAATCTGATTAGGATGTGCCTCTTGGTCGCCTCCCTGGTGAATGGAGATCGCAATATCTGAAATTGTTCAGCCCTACCATACACACTACAAACCTGAACCTGGAAGAGACATAACATTCTTCTCCAAATGAGGTCTCGTAGAAGTGAACATTATTTTTCAATCAAAACCAGATCCCTGAGAGAAAAACGTTTGCAAAAAAGTGTGAACACACCCTAAATAACTTGTTTAGTAACAACTCTGAAAGCACATTTGTTGGTTTCTCTCTCTCTTTCTCTCTCTCTCTCTCTCTCTCTCTCTCTCTCTGTGGCGGAGGAAATACTACAGGGCCATGTTCCACTAATAAATCAGTCATACTCCTAAAAACCTTGTCGTTACAACCGTGAGTCATACAGAAACCAGATTCTTGAGCTTAGTGCGCTAATGCAAAATGTTCTCACCCTGCTCAATTTTGGCTGACGAAGACATGCTGTAACACGTCCGTGTTTTCAAGTTAGCATTGGGGTGTGAAGGGGACTCCCCGTGTCTGACAGTGATGGAGATAAATCGGAAGGAAAGACACAGAAGTAGAAACGGAGGAGTTACACCAAGTGGGGAGGATGCGCGGGAAATGGAGGCGCTTCAACATCAAAGCGATCGCTTCTGAGGACTCAGCAAATACCGCACATTAGGCTGCGAGGATCCCCACTTTATCATTGGTTCTTCCTGTGTGGCTAGAGGTCTTTACACTTGGAGCTTCATTTAAACACTGACATAAGTCAACATCGCCCCTCCACTCCCTTATGATGTCACTGCTAGGAAATACAGTTAAAAAATACTAAAGTGAAAAGGCAATAAAAATCCTCATATGTTGTTTTTTTGTAAATGTTTGATCAGAATATTTCAGACAACATGATTTTACTGTCAGTTACAACAGTTAACTTGCTTTATTTAAGACAACGTTGAACTTGTGACATAGAAATCACATTGTTTAGAGTCTATATTCCTGGTTAAAAACATACATTTTCTGATCCACTTATCCTCACAAAGTGTTGAAAGTGTTGGTACTAGTTAGATATAGTATAATGTAGTGATTTGGAGAAGTAGCTTTGTCGTTTTGTCTGCCTTCACAGCACTCCTTTCGTATCCAACTCTTTCAGCACCAAACGAACATACTCTTATCTGATACGAAATCCATGTTCTCTGCATTTACTGTACATCCATGGATAGCCATATTGGTGTCCTGATTCAAATGATCAGCTCATCAGCAAGCTCTGCAGAGGCCTGATATCGATCCTGGACGGCGGCCCTTGAGGACCGGAGTTTGACATCTCTGTGTAAGAGTCTCAATTTAACTTAAAACATGCCCCCCAAAAATGGCAGCAAACAACTATTTATTCATCAGAACATTACCTTGTCCATTAATATTTAATTGCAGCAATAGTAAAATGAACCCACACAGATAACTGCACGGCTCGCTTAACTTCCACACTCCTGACTTTGCTTCCACTGGTAGAAGCAAGCAGCTAGACACCAGGAACACTCACTGCTCAGTGTAAAGGAGGTGGCCAAAAGCGAGCAGGAAAGCGCCAATGAGATCCATTGGGTGTTATTCTAACAAAAGACGGCTTGTGATTGACCCGGCAGCGTGTGGTCAGGATGAGCGCTGATTCTCTCCATGAGACAGATCTGCCCCTCAAACGAGTTGATTTCACCATGGCGAGAAAGACGCTGGTCAAAACAAATATCCTGAACGTGTGATCCTTGGGATATTTTGACACAAGAGTACCACTGACACGTTATTAAGACACCTGACTACCATATAATTAAACCCCCCCCCCCAAAAAAAAATGTATAGCAGGAGTCTATTGCTTGTGCTTATTGGATTACTTCACGTTAAGATTCAAATTTGCATATATTGATTTCTGCGGTCGCCACAGCATTTTCCCTCTTTGCCATCACCACTACCCGTTTTGTGGTCTCAGCCTTAAAAGTCAAAGATGCTCAGTGAGCTTAATTCTCCACATACCGTATGTTAAAGTCTTAAGCGATATCACCAAGTTTTATGTTTGATTGAAAGAAAAGGCAACTCAGATTTTCTTCAAAGTAGCCCAAATCAGAAATTCCAATGTTGTCCTCCTATTTTTGTCCTATTAAATATAAGATGTGCCGTTTATGTGATAATATGCAATGGCATGCTTGTGCACCAGCATAGCCGGTGGTGTATATAAGTTGGGCTTTGTGTACACAGCTTGTCTAAGCAGGCAGAGGCTGTCTCCTGAGTAAATATGGTGAGCTCCAGATAACATTCATTTGGGAATAACAAGGACATTCACTCACACCGCCACACACCACACTGCTTGGCAAAGTACAGTAACATTTCAGCAGATTTTGATGAACTTTTAGGAGATTTTAGCTGATGTCACGTCTTAAAAATCTGGCTTTTTATATCAAATCATCTTTAAATTTGCATGACCTCAATGTTTTTTAAAGACAAGGGTAAATTTTAAGTATTGTGCGTGGCCAGACTGTCACTGGCAATTAAAGTGTGCTGATGTTACAAATGGCTCAGCGGCATCTTTGGCCCAGGGTGGCTCCAAAGAAAATTGAGGAGACGTGTTCAAAAGCAGACACCCCGCCCAGATATCATAGTGCATCTTTTCAGGAGTTACACATCAGTTTCACTCACCCAAGTTCAGGTTTTTGTTTTTTAGAATTATTGAACTGGATGATGTGTATGCAGCATTTTGGTCAGCGGTTGAAATGAGGAGAATAAGAGATAAATAAATGAGCATTACAGTCACATTAAATATGCACTTAGGTACCACTATTTAATATGAACATTTCACGTTTAATAGTAATGTTGTTAGAAAATTGAAAAAATACAATCTGAAATATATATTGCACTCCAGATTTCTTATGTAGTATAAAATACAATGTACGGGTGGACAAAGTAAAGCGGTAGAAGAATACAATGCAATGCTTCCCCAGTAGAATATACAGAGCAATCTTTGTCAACTCTTTCATATGAAATCCAAGAGGCGCAGACAGAAAAGATCAGGGCTGCAACAGCAAGTCGTGCAAAATTCACAGTTGAGGTCAAAGTACCGGTGATTAAATGTGTTTGCACTGAACATTCCAAACCCAGCTCATCATGCATTGTCCAATATTCTCTACTGTATGCATTTCCTTATTTTTGTGAACAACAAATATAAAGGTAATCATTATATTTACTAATCACCTTCTCACCTTATTAGTTTAATGCAGTGGTTCTTAACCTGGGTTCGATCGAACCCCAGGGGTTCGGTGAATCGGTCTCAGGGGTTCGACGGAGCCTCTGCCATGGAGGGTAAGACACACGCGACTCAACATGTCAATTAGTTATAACACGCCCGCTTGGACATCACTAGCTGCAGATAATCACATGACATTTCTTGTCCAATCAGTGCTGCGGGAAATTTAGTTTGCTCAGTAGTCACCGTGTGACTGCCAGATAGTATGTCGTAAATTTTCTTTTAAATGTATACTTATGTCTTGAAATTTGATTTATGTATTTTGTTTAAATTTTTTTTTTTAATGTCTTGAATTTGTAACAAAAAATTGTATTATTTTTTCATGAATGAAGGGTTCTATGAATGTGCATATTAACTGGTTGGGTTCGGTACCTCTAAGAAGGTTCAGACCCACTGGTTTAATAGTACTGTACTCATTTGCATGCAACATGTGTGCTCTGTTGAAAACTTAACTCAACTTAACTGTGATCTTAAGAACCACTGCTCTATCCGCAATGAATCTTGGTCTTTTGAGCACAGGAAGTACTTGAATATTGACTTTGTAGTCGTTTTACGGCTTTGGAAGAATTTTCACCATGAGGCTTTCAAATTAAGACAACGGCCAAATCATCACAGGAATGGAAGTCTATCGTGTGTCCAGACGTATTTGTATTTTGGAGGGTAAATGAAGAGGATTACTTTCTGCCTTGCTGATATATTTCACTGTCACTTGGCCACAACTATCACTCATATATTTTGTGCTTCTGACAGTGAACAGTGTTCAATTAGTTCCGTCTGTGATCTTTTTGTAACTCCATTACCATCATCCTTTTGGTGACCCCTGCTGACCCACAGACTTGGTTAAAACAACCTAAAGCACTTGGCAAGAAGGCTAAAGCCAAGAGGAATGGTAAATATGCCAAAACAGGGCTGCACGCACATGCGGGCAAACACACAAAGCAACATGCGTACAGTATATGTACACACACACACACAAGAGCGAAAAGCCTTTTGCTCTGAGTCGTGTACCGGTCACTGAGAAAAAACAACACAACGAGAGCATTAGAAGACTCATGTGAAATTCTAAGTGCTGTGGACGGACTAGCATGACCAACAACAGAGAACAACACCTGCACACATTGTAGCAACCGACTTTCAAAAACTCATTCCTTAACTTGAGTTACTGAGTCAAGTCAAGTCACCTTTTATTGTCAAATATGCTCTATGTGGAACATACAGCACAGATGAAATTACTTTCCTCTCTCAACCACAGTGCAAATATGTAGTGCATTGAACACACGTTTGATCACAATTATTAACCTTCTTGGAGGTACCGAACTGAACAAGATAATATGCACATTCACCGAACCCTTCATTTATTAGTGGGGGTATATATATATTGCAAATTCAAGATATTTAAGAAAACGACACATTTACTGCATTACAAACAGAAAAAAGTAAATACAATTTCAAGAGAAAAGTATACTTTTTTTAAAAATTGTACAATGTACTATCACGACAGTCACACGACTACAGTACTAAGCAAACTAATTTTCCCACAGCACTGATTGGACAAGCAATGTCATGTGATCATCTGCATCCAGTCATGGCCACCAAGCGGGCGTGTCATAACTAATTGACATGCTGAGTCGCGTGTGTCTTGCCCTCCATGGCAGAGGCTCCTTCGAACCCCTGAGACCAATTCACCCAACCCAGGTTAAGTACCACTGGGATAGAGCATGCGCAAAACACCAACCATGTTCCATTCAAAGGAGGTTGTCCATTCTCATTTATATGATCACTGAGAAAGGGGCTAACCCAGGGGTCAAATATGAGCACACTGTATTTGGGTTTTTGTGTATGTTTACATGGTCTTTTAATTAAAATCCGCACATTGCCAATATTCAGGTTTTGAAAAGATTATTAACTGCATGTAAATGTAGACACTGACCATTATTGTTCCCTTATACTGTATGTGGAAGTGATGTGACAATGTTGTTTATTTTGGAAGCGTTTCAATATTTTGTCTATTCAAATATGTCAAGACGACTTGTACCAAAAACAAGGAGGAACAAATCTCCTTTCAAGGTCTTCAGTTTGTTTGGGAGTTGGTTCAGCTTGTCGACTAAGGCTAAGCCATTTGGGGAGCTGGCATCCTCAATTTGGCTTAAGGGTCACACAATTGGAATACCACAGTCACTTGACATTATACCACAATTGTGCTACATAGCTCTGGCTGTAAAAGTATTGTCTGAGCACCCTGGGTATCTGAATTTTTGGCTCTTTGGCATTCTGCTCAAAGTGCTATCAGACGCGTTGAATTTGTTAAGAAACTGGTAGATCAAACATGGAGTGAGCTGCAGGCAGAGTGCTTTCAAACAAGAGTTGGAATGCTGTGCTCTCTTTCGTACCGAATATCTCCTTTCAGAATTATTCCTGCTTGCATGTTCGATTACTTTTTGTCTATTATCTAGTTAATATTTTCCACTTTAGTTCCAGATTAATTCTAATCCTAATATTTTTCCAAGCTCTAATTGCATTGACTAAGACAACATAAGGGTGGTCCAGTGGTTAGCGCGTCGACCTCACAGTCCAGAGGTTGTGGGTTCAATTCCAGCTCCGGCCTCCCTGTGTGGACTTTGCATGTACTCCCCGGGCCTGCGTGGGTTTTCTCTGGGTACTCCCACATTCCAAAAAACATGCATGGCAGGCTGATTGAACACTCTAAATCACCGGTGTCAAACTCAAGGCCCGGGGGCCAGATCTGGCATCATTTGATGTGGCCCGTGAAAACAAATCAAAGACGTCAACGTTGCAATGATCCTTGCTAAAATCTCTACCAACATTTCAAATTCTCATTTGGAATAAATAAGAGTGATGCTGTAAGCATTTTCTTGTGACCAAACCCTTTATTACAGTAACTTAAACAATAGGTGAATAAACTGTTATTCTTGACTTCTTTATATGGTTTCAGTCATAACGGCCCTCCACGGGAAACTGTAACAAAAATCTGGCCCGCGACAAAAATGAGTTTGACACCCCTGCTCTAAATTATCCCTGGGTGTGAATGTGAGCGTGGATGGTTGTTTGTCTCTGTGTGCCCTGCGATTGGCTGGCAACCGGTTCAGGGTATCCCCCGCCTACTGCCCAAAAACGGCTGGGATAGACTCCAGCACCCCCGCGACCCTTGTGAGGATAAGCGGATCGGAAAATGGATGGATAATAAAACATGAGTGAATAAATTCAAAGTCCATTTGAAAAGATGCAAGATTTCCTTGTCGACAGTGAAGTAAACAGCTCATGTCATTGTCGTTTGTGACGAGCTGGTATTCCTCTTATTTGTATGTTGTTTGAATAAGATTTTGCTTTATCGTAAAGCAAACATTAATTTAGGCGTTCAATCTGCGATATCCCCAAACCCTCCACACCTTTCCCAATTGACCAAATCAAAACTTCCTGTAGCCCCATTACGCCTACTGCTTCTTAAACTGCTCTAAGTGTTTCTGTAATGTCTTATATTGAGTGATGGCCCGATTTGTCATGTTCTTACTGGTATATTGTCTTCATGTAGTGTGAAGTCCTGTTTAATTAGCTCGGTACTACTGTATATATGTATACTGTACGGCCTGCTGTGTTTGTTCCATGATGAGAATTTTTAGTTGTTATAATTTAATCAGAACTAAGTTGTTTCCATCTTCACAATGAGATGTGTATTTTTCTGAGTATTAGAGGATTCGAACTTGAGTGCTGCACTTACTGTACATTTCTAATTCCTTTAGCCCAAGGCCTCTTTTATTAATTCCGGTGACTGGAATTCGACCTCTGCTTTGTGTATTTTTTCCTTTACAGTGATTGATGGTCCAGCTAGGAATAGTCTGAACTATCTACTTGTCATCCCGACTAATGGGTGGATTTACTTCAGTATTGTCAATTCTTGTCCATGAAGGTTTTTATGTTAACTCAGGAATGAAAGGCACATCCTCCTGTCCTATTTCTTCCACCAGTTCAAAAGCCGCATACTTACAGGCTCTCGTTTTAGATTTCATAACAGATTATTTTTTTTCCTGTATTTAGCTACGTTAAAAGAATAGCATAAACCCATACAGGGAAAAGGAAAGGGAGAAAATCGCTTAAAATGAGTTACCTGTACAGTTTTTAAACATATTGTATGTGTATGTATGTGAGAAAAATATCTGAGAATGTGTATATCATGTAAATAGAGCTACGGGAAGAATTATGAGACCGCCTTGTTCATTTTTATCTCTGGTGCCACATAAAAGTGTATCAAGTCACTAACAGACACAAAAGAAGAATTTTATCCTTGTCTATGTTTTTGGGATCCACTCCTATCTGGATTATTCTGAATCGTAACTATCACATAGACAGATAGTCTTGTTATGATTAATGAAATAAAATCCAAAAGGAAAAAATAGTTACATAGGTCGGATCTATCTATCTATACGTGAAAGTGCATACAGTTTTCACAGCATTATTTTTAATAACTATAATTACAATTAGTGTATTTTTGTATTTATTATTATTATAATTATTATTATAATTATTGTTGCCACGAAAATAATTTCTCTTCACTTGGATGCCAAAAGGTACAGCCAACCTCTGTGTCCATCTGTTGCCAGCTTTGTGTTCAACTGTACAAGTCTAAATTTCAAACTGAGTAAATGCATTTACGACTAAATTGAGCCAAGATCATTATTTCAATATGCATACTTTCTATTATTTTTTTTTGGGGGGGGGGGGGTGATTTGCCATGAGTTTTTGTTTTTACAAATAAAAATTACGTGCCTTGGCTCCACAAGTTGGAAAACACTGATCAAACAATTTCATCTCCCCGATGTTTGCACCACACTGTATTCACTAAAACTGGTTTTCTGAGCCCATGTAGTGGTGTTCTTTCCACATTGATGTCAGTTTTCGATGCCGTGCCGCCTGAGGGGCCGAAGGTCACGGGCATTCATTGTTGGTTTTCGGCCTTGCCACTTACATGTAGCAATTTCTCGAGAAAAAAGTTAATTGAAACTTATAGCTAATAAATTCTTGAACACGCCCAACACTTTCTAAGGAACAAAAAAAAATGGTTTTGTTCAAAATTGTTTTATAAGACTTGTCATATTATCTAATATGGATAGAGTAATTTCGTCAGTCTGTCACCGACAGACGTAGGTTTTGATGGACTAAATGCTGACGGTAGCATTTTGTTTTTTTTGTCCATCCCCGATCGGCTTAACCCCAGCGGCGGTCAGTCTATAGTGACACCCTCCCATTTCACAAATCATTGTTAACCAACACTAATCTGTGCATCCAACAACACTCAATGCAGCTCTGCTTACCTTTTGGCTCTGACATTGTTTCATTTGGTTCACCGGTGGCTTGAAAGTGGCCAACGTTACCCTGCCCAGCTCCCAAATTATGTACGGAGGATGCTCTGTGTGGGTCGGTATTATGTAACTGAATTGTGGCATTAAAATTGGCTTAATTCAGAATGACTTGCTCACAAACACATCTTTGGAAAAATATTGACTTGGTTGTCTAATTTCACACCTCATGGGTGGACAGGCACCGCAGTGACCAAACTATTTTTGTATAAGCAATTAATCATTCACTGCCAGCGGCTTTGGAGCACTTTGACATTTTCAAGACCTGCAGGATATTGAGGTCAATATCATTGCGTTACCAAACTACCAAATGAAATAATAGGCTCTTCGTTTCACTTCTGTCTTTTTCTGTTCTTTTATAATGAGCAGGGGTGCTGCGCTGCCGGCTAGGCAAGATAAAGACAACCCTTTTGTACATTTAAATGCAATTTCATTCCCACGTTTAGGAAAGAGAAAAAAAAACACATTTTGCTCATGGGCAGTCAATCAAGTTAGCTTGTTGGTAGCACCTTGGTTTTAATATTAACACACACGCAGGACATAAAGCTAGCTTTTCCCATTCCAACTCAAACAGAGGACACCGGTACTGTTTCTGACCACCTGAAACCTTTTCGAGCGAGGAAAAAAAAAACAATTAAGGATCTCCTCCTGAACATAAATCCTGATCTAGCGTTAAGTTTAGTAACAACGACGACTGGTAATTGTGTCGATAGGTACGGTGTGGTAGACGGTAAGACGTGTTCCACATATCCTGGTTTAAGGCAGGTGTTTATGATTTCCACTGCGACGGTCCTGTCTGTATATCATTTGAAGGCAGCATATTTATCTGTGCAAAGAGGGCGCACAAAGCATGGTCAGGGAGACTTTGGTAGTGTTTATGCATGTAAGTAGCATATGTTAACACGGTTCTCCAGCTTGTTTATAAAGGAAATATGTATTTTTTTAAATAACAAAAAATTCTCTTAAATTTGAGGGGTTCTGGGATTCAATTTAGCGATTGAGCATTCTCAAAATGTGTTAGAAAGCCCCATGTTGACAAGTATACTCGTCAATGGCAGTGGACGCGTTTTAAAAGTCAAATTTCCTTATGTCCCCTTTAAGGGCTGTACGATATATTGTGTGGTCCCTCTGTTGACACAAACCCTTGAAAGTTAAACATCGTGTTCAGGTTTTAAAGGTGGGAGTCAGTGACCCAGTTGGAGCTATTCTGTCTTTTGTTTTTTCATCTCTCATTTGAAAGTAGACGAACATATGTGACCCCTGCAGCCTGCCAGAAGTGCATTGGTGTATGTGTAAAAGACACAAACCTCCAGTGCATTGCTCGGGAACGTTGTCCAGTGTGTTACTCTTTTGGGTTTCATGTGTGAGAGATGGCTCGGTAGACATACAGCAGGGTGGTGCATAGGGAATGAGGGTGTACTGTATATGTGTTCAGTGAAGCTTGTTATCTGATCCATTGTTAATGACCGTGCATCAACATGTGGGACTGTAGTGTGGGAGCTACGCTGGGCTCTGGTACTCACCTCTAATCTCCTCTCCCTTGGGAAATATTTTTGCTACACATTTGCCCCTAGAGATTCTTCCATAATGTGATCATTCATTTCTATTTCCAACCTTCTTACATGTATGTAGGTCCCCCTCTTTCTGTGGGACACGTGCAAAACTACCAAACGTTTTAAGCACCATATGTAGAAAGTCTGAACGGGAGCTAGTAAAGTTCCCGCCTCCTACCTGTTGCAAAACAGACATGTGTCACTTCTGTGGCAGAAATGTGAGTCTAAGCCTTGAAGACTTGATATAATATTACTTCTAACTCTCAATTACTACTAACCTGAATATTAAAACCCTTTTTGGTCATCCCCACCCAAACATTTCTTCTGTGTACTAAAAGTACATTATGAATAGTGTGCTTATAGAAACAGTTTCAAAAGTTACACCAAGTGGGTAAGTCTACACCTTGCTGTTTATCCAAGAACAAAACTTGATTGTAAAGGGCAACCAAGACTGAATGGACCACACCTCACTGTTTTTCTACAAACACAATGGAAAGGGCTCTCCCCCGTAACAACAGTGATGGGTGATAAATAGAATTCACTGATCTTAAATTCCTAATTGAGTTTCTTTGAAGGGTTCGACATCTTGGCTCAGTTAAGCCTTGAGTTGACATGAACAAATATAATCAATTGCTGCCTACCGACTAAATGTGGTTGAATTATTTACCAACAAGTAAAAATGGGTTCAAGTTAATATCTTTCACACAGACGGCCTGGCTTTCCATGGATATCGAGACTTGATCTTTAAAAAATATTCCTCCTTTAAAGGTCAAGTGTGAAGTAATTTTAGAAAATCCCAAATGAAATATTTTGATGTCACAAGTAACCAGTTCCCCACCGGGCCACCCACCTGAGAAACATCCATCCATCCATTTTCCGATCCACTTTATCCTCACAAGGGTCGCGGGGGGTGTCGGAGCCTATCCCACCCGTCTTCGGGCAGTAGGCAGGGGACACCCTGAACCGGTTGCCAGCCAATCGCAGGGCACACAGAGACAAACAACCATCTGCGTTCACACTCACACCGAGGGGCAATTTAGAGTCTTCCATCAACCTGCCACATATGTTTTTGGAATGTGGGAGGAAACCGGAGTACCCGGAGAAAATCCACACAGGCCCTGGGAGAACATGCAAACTCCACACCGGAAGGATGGAGCCGGAATCAAACCCTGCACCTCTGCACTATGAGGAGGACGAGCTAACCAGTTGACCACTGGGCCACCCACCTGAGAAACAAAGTGACTGAAATATATCACTCTGGAAGAGGTTACATTTCAAAGGCTTTGGGACTGCAGCAAACAGACGTAGTGTTAAAAAAAAAGGTTACAGAAACATAATTGGATCAATCGAGTGATTCTCAGGACTATGGGATGGCTCAAAGAAATGGAGCGCTCTAGTGACATAGTGTTGAGAGAATGGCCAACAATCTGATGTGCGGCATCTGCATCACAGGCACCATGTCCACAGATATTTAACAACAGATCATAATTAATCCACCACAAAAAAGTTCTGTACCTGTGCAAATGACACACCAGTAACATAAATCAAACCTGAAGTTTATAAACTTTATTGACAAGTTAAATATCAAGCGCAAAGTAAACTTCGACAACCAACTTTCGAGTAAGATGATTCCCAGAGGATTTTCGTTCCCAACACACATGCGTGCAGAACTACTGGTATGATAATAGCAATAGAAGACTTGTTGACATCGACTGATGTAAATACAATCCATACAACGAATGGCACACATTGAATCACATCTTCACTTTGGCACAATGACATATTACCTGTGTAATATTAACTGCAGTCGAACCACATTTGCAGGCTTTCAGGTATGTGGGCAGCATACTGCGTGTGCATACACACTGTCCCCATATGTTTTTGTAGATGGAGGTAAAGTGTTCTCAAATTGCTTGTTTGGGAGGTTACTTAATACAGAATAACTGACACCAGTTCAAGTGGTTTGCAAGGAAAATGTTTGACATTACCTGCTATAAGGGCTACTTTAACACGAAGCGTTTAAACATCTCTGTGGCATGTGCAGCATTGTGTTAGTAACCTTTGCTCTTTATACAACCACCGATGGTATTTAACTATTCATACAATAGTTCTTTCTTTTCAGTATCCCATGGTTGTCTCTTGGAGGATAATACTTGGCTTTAAAGAAACTGAGCTTAAGCTTCACCTAACGATGTTACCTGCCAAACACTTTTTCTGTGTGTGTGTGTGTGTGTGTGTGTGTGTGTGTGTGTGTGTGTGTGTGTGTGTGTGTTTAACTGTTTCCACCCCTCTCTCTCATGGTTCCAACTTGACACCAGTTAAACATTTTTAACAGTTATATTGCTCATTCTTGAGGAAATTACACTCAGGAGACCCTTCAACTGAGAACATAGCCTAAGTAATAAAATTCAATGCAAGAGCACAATAATGCTGTTTTAATGAAGACTGCCAGAAAGGTATTTCCTGTACAATGTTTATCATTGTGGTTGTCATTTTGAATGGTAGATGTTGAAAGGCCTTTCTTAAAAAAATTCAGTGTTTCAGATCCACAGCCAATTATGACCCCAACAATTAATGTGTAGTCAGGTTCATCAAAACGGAGCTTTTGATCAGGGATAGGTATTAGATTATGACAATATTACTACTCTGAATGATACTGCTTAACCATTTGGTGCCTTAACGGTGTTCGTATCGCTATTTATGTATTTTTTTTTGGTTTGGAAAAACAACAACATTTTAAATAAATGCACTTGTCTTGCAACTACACCAAAAATTAATGTAAACTAAAGACATTTAAAAAACAAAAATGTACATAAAAAGGAAGAAATTGAACAGATCCCTATTATACTGTTAACATAAACCTGCTGGGGTCGAAATTCTGCCCAGGAATAGTCCGTGGCTGTCCCTTGCCCAAAAAATAATCATGAATGAGGGATGGCAGGGGACTTCTCAGAATCCTATTCTTGAAACTTGCTGACTTTGCATCCCATTCCTCCCCAGCTGATGTTTCGGCTTCGAAGGTGGTGGGCCTGGGACCTTGGAGTCAGAGCCACTGTTACACAATTACCGATCCCAGACATCAAGGTAACAGTATGTATATATATATACACACACACCCAAAATCAATCAATAATTAATTTGAGTAATTTCCCCAAGACCGTTAACATTACCGGTTTGGGAATTTATTGGTACAGCAGGTTTTAAAAATTCAATCCCAGGGTCAGTTTAGTACCAGGGCTTTGTACCCATCCCTATTTTAGATACAGATTTTGCATTTAAGCTCATCAGACTGTGAAGAAGTACCTAATGAAGTGTAACTTCATGAGACAGCAAAACAAAGTGCAGAGGACCCAGTGACTAATTTGGCCTTGTTGGGTCACACAAAGACTCAGGTCTGGGCTTGTCAAGAGCTCATTGTGTTCATTTTTTGCATCTGGCGTGAAGAGGATGTTTTTGAAAGATGCTTCACAGATAGGAACTCGAACTCTGCGCTTCAGAGGTTTGAATTTGAACCATAATTTGAGTTCACAGTTGTTTTATCATCATCATTATCATTTTTATTGTTATTATTATTATTTTGTTGTGAAATGTTGGTTTACATAAACTACAAACTCACTCCAAACTCAGCTGACCTTTTACAGCTACAGGAGGAGGTTCATAGAAAGGGCCTGTGTAATCTCCTGCATGTTGTGTACAGTAAACTTTCCACCCATCTGATCGACTGGATTAAAATTGTTTGCTGTTTTCCATTTTATGCAAAATCGCTGATAATTTGCGCACTCTATCTTTGACGTTATTGCTCGGATCCACGAAATATGACAAACAAATACAACCTAATTCACTCAGGTCCTCTTGTGCTGCAATAGTGTTTATGTAAGTAAGTCATTTTTAGTCTTGTCTCGACCATCCAATCACAGATTAATAACGTTCATGTAGTGGTGGTGGCAGTGTGATGATCTGTGGTTGCTTTGCCACCTCAGGGACAGGACAACTTGCTGTGATTGATGGGACAATGAATTTTGCGGTCTACCAGCAAATCCTGAAGAAGAACGTCCCAGAATCAGTTTGCGCCCTGAAACTCAAACGCTCTTGGATCATGCAGCAGGACAACGATCCAAAACACACTAGCAAGTCCTTCTCTGAATGGCTAAAAAAAAAAAAAGGTTTTGGAGTGGCAAGTCAAAGTCCAGATTTGAAGTCAATTGAGATGCTCTTGTGTGAACTTAATCGGGCATTTAATGCTTGAAAACCCTCCAATATGGTGGGGTTGATGCAATTTTACGAAGAAGCATGGGCCCAAATTCCTCCACAGCAGTGTGAAAGACTCATCACCAATTATCAAAAACGCTTCATTCCAGTTATTGCTGTCGAGGGTGACACACCCCATTATTGGGTTCAAGTGGCAATTACTTTTTCACATTGAGACAAGTAGATTTGGATTTTTTTCGTGTCTAAATAAATTGGCATTTAGAAACTGTATTTTGTATTTCCTCGAGTTGTCTCTGTGTGATATTAAAATTTTTGTGATGAACAGAATTCTTTGTGTCTCATAAATACCCAAAGAACACAGAAAACAGCAAGGATATTTCTTCACGACACTGCAAATGCAAGTGTATACTGTCTTAAATCGAGATTTAAACATTTTCATGTAATTACTGAAGTTATCAACAAAGAGCAACTTTCTATTTGTTCGTGCTTTCACTGACTGGGTCTTAAACCAAGCCTTCTTCCTTTTTATGTTCTTGTAACCTATAAGGAAAGAAAGCTATCATTTAATTTGCTGTGACGCATTTGGGTTGTCTATTTTTACATTGTGAAAAGTGATGAATCCAGGAGGAAAATGCATCACTCACACACACACACACACACACACACACACACACACACACACACACGCACACGCACACGCACACACACACACACACACAATTTATCAGATTTGACTGATGCAAAACTACAATTGGTTTCAATGTCAATGCAAAAATTAAATATCGGTTCCATCTAAATTTTAGATGGTATCTGAAGATATCTCAAGTAGCTTCGGTCAGATTTCAGTTTGCCACGATATATATGTCAAAACAAGACCATTTTATAGTGACCTCACACACTGATGTGTCCGACCCTTCCTGGTAAAGCAGAAAAGTGCAAGAAGTGATATGATTATCATCATCCACCAACTGCTTGGGTTCTATTTTGTTCTTTTTTTATCCTCATTTGTTATGGTGTGTCTGCCATTGTTGGCAGGTGCACATACCACTGACTTTTGTTTGGGTATTAAAAAATGATGACTAGGGTTCATTGAGAGGAGAGGCAAGGGACCAACTTCGGGGGCCTCCTCACATGGGAGCATTGTTCCTCTATTCACACAGCATTTTGAATGTTTGGCCACACACTTGTAGTGTGTGAGGCTGGTGTCAAGGAACACATTTCTATTTAGTTTCAATGCTTTCATTGAATTATCTCCGCAAGATATTGTTTTGAAAGGCTCGAGCCTCTCAATTCAATGGCCATTTACCAGCGCTTTGGGACTGTCTCCAACCACATGCCGCTTAAGCCACCATAGCTAACCCGCTCAGAGTAATCACTGCTTACATACACACAGACAACTCACTCAAGCCAACATAGACTCAGAAAGAGCACAGAGTACTCCCGCAGCCATTTTTGACATTCTCTCACGCCGCTGTCTCAGTGGGACGATTTCATTCAATTGACCAAATGGTGTAAGTAGCTGACAGAATTACAAGCAGACATGAAGGATGGAGACTCACGGTCATGAAAAATGTCTGTCATTCCATTTGTAATAATGAGGTAGTGAAAATTCTCACGCTTCATAAAGAGAGCTTTAAAGTCTGATAAGAGAGACATCAAGAATAAAATAGGATTGCTGGTTGATTCAACCCTATATAGCCCTGTTCATAGTATAAACAAACCCTCACCTCAAGTCTATCAGCTCCCCCTCCTAGACCCGCTGAAGTTTGCCTATAGAGCCAACAAACTCCCCTCAGGCTGGAGTTTACGCTCCGTTCGGACCACAATCTCCCTCTCCACGAACAGTTTAGTCACTTCGGCTATAAGACTCATGAACTCTCAATAAACCAGTATGACTTAAAACTTCACACCTACACCTGATGTCGATTGCTCATTGCTTAGGCTAGTGCACATTGTTTATTTACTTTTGTTTCTTAGTTGACTTGTACTTTATAATTTATATAATATACCGTATTTTCCGTATTTTCCAAAGTATAAATTGCAGTTTTTTCAGAGTTTGCCCGGGGGTGCGACTTATAGTCTGGAGCGACTAATGTGTGAAATGGTTAACACATTGTACACATCATGTTATTTTCACATTAAACCGCAAGAGGGTGCTCTCGGCCTATGTTGATACTTTCCACGTTCCACGTTGGCGCTAACTGAGAAAAACAACTTACGATGACTCTTGTCCAGTCTAGTTGTCTAAGTAACTCTTAATAGGGCCGTTCACACGGGCAGATTTATTCCGGACTTACTGCGCAACTGCTCCTCTCGAGCGTTCATACGTGCAACTTTGTTCCAGACTAGTGCCCGAAAACAGCTTGTTCCGGACCAAATTTAAACCACCTCAGGGAGGTGGTTTAAAAATTTGGTCCGGAACAAATGCTCGTTTGCGAAACAGTACCGAAGCAAATGTGCGCGTATGAACGCAACTGGGTTAAATTTGCTCCAGAACAAATGCTCGCTTGCAAAGGTGGGGGGGGGGAGCCTCGCTGCGCATGAGAAGAGTTGATTACGTATGGCGAGAATGCGTTGCTTTCGTGCTCTGTCGGACTTCCGTCAGGTGTTAGTTTAATAACGACACAAGACATGGCTGCTAAAAGTAGCAAAGCACCTCTTGGGTTATACCATCTCAACTAGAAGGGGGGAGGGGGTTAGTCCCCAAACGTCATCTTTCCTTTTGTAGGAGACTGGACTGTCTCGGAGTTGTTTGTGTAGTTTGTTCCTTTGTTGTGTGTTCACAACCCCCCGCCCTCCATAGAATTTATTTTGTGATTTCATCTCTTGGTTTTTGTGTTTGGCGCATTAAATGATTGCTTTTCTGAGTGTCATTGAACTCATCGTTGATTTACGTTTTCGGGGGCGGTCACTCTCTAGCAGAAGGCACGGAGACACAGAAGGAGAAGGATGTACCTGTACAGTAGTTGCTTGAGTTGCGTATACGTTTTAAAAAGAACCAACACGACAGCTCATTTGTTTTCTGTCGTTTTGCTCCGCAGCAGAAACTGCCCGTATGAACGCAAGTGGAGCTGTGCCGGAGCTGTGACGCTCAGCGGCTTTGTACGTGTGAACGCTCCACAAAATTTGTTCCGGTGTAAAAATATATCGCAACAAAATACTCCGGTGCAGCGCCGAAATAAATCTGCCCGTGTGAACAGGGCTAATATGTTATGTGTACATACCAGGCACCCCGAATAGACCTTACCAGGGAGGCTGAGGAGTGTGATCCCTCTGTAGTTGGAACACACCCTCCGGTCCCCCTTTTTAAAAAGAGGGACCACCACCAATCCAGAGGCACTCTCCCCGCTGACCACGCGATGTTGCAGAGGCGTGTCAACCAGGACAGCCCCACAACATCCAGAGCCTTGAGGAACTCCGGGCGGATCTCGTCCACCCCTGGGGCCTTGCCACCGAGGAACTTTTTAACCACATCGGTGACTTCGACCACAGAGATAGGAGAGCCCACCTCAGAGTCCCCAGACTCTGCTTCCTCCAAGGAAGGCATGCTGGTGGAGTTGAGGAGGTCTTCCAAGTACTCCGCCCACCGGCTCACAACGTCCCGAGTCGAGGTCAACAGCGCCCCATCCCCACTGTACACAGTGTTAGTGGTGTACTGTTTCCCCCTCCTGAGACGTCGGATGGTGGACCAGAATTTCCTCGAAGCCGTCCGGAAGTCGGCTTCCATGGCCTCACCGAACTCCTCCCACGTCCGAGTTTTTGCCTCTGCGACCACCGAAGCCGCATTCCACTTGGCCAGTCGATACCCGTCAGCTGCCTCTGGGGTCCCACAGGCCATAAAGGCCCGATAGGACTCCTTCTTCAGCTTGACGGCATCCCTTATTGCTGGTGTCCACCAGCGAGTACGGGGGTTGCCACCACGACAGGCACCAACTATCTTACGGCCACAACTCAGATTGGCCGCCTCAACAATAGAGGCGCGGAACACGGTCCACTCGGACACAATGTCCCCCGCCTTCCTCGGGACATGGGAAAAGTTCTGTCGGAGGTGGGAGTTGAAACTCTTTCTGACAGGGGATTCCGCCAGATGCTCCCAACAAACCCTCACAATACGTTTGGGTCTGCCAGGACGGACCGGCGTCTTCCCCCACCATCGGAGCCTATTCACCACCAGGTGGTGATCAGTTGACAGCTCCGCCCCTCTCTTCACCCGAGTGTCCAAACATGCGCCGCAAACCGATGATACAACCACAAAGTCAATCATCGAACTGCGGCCAAGGGTGTCCTGGTGCCAAGTGCACATATGGACACCCTTATGTCTGAACAAGGTGTTCGTTATGGACAATCCGTGACGAGCACAGAAGTCCAATACATTTCCCTCAAAAATGCGACTTATACTCCAGTGCGACTTATATATGTATTTTCCTTCTTAATTATGCATTTTTATGTCTGGTGCGATTTATAATCCGGAGCGACGTATAATCCGAAAAATACGGTACTTTATCATTTTCAATTGTTTCACACTGGAAGGCCTGGTGGATGACTGGTTAGCGCGTCCGCCTCACAGTGCAGGGTTAGATTCCGGCTGCTTGTTTC
Organism: Hippocampus mohnikei; assembly: GCA_026261675.1. Classification (NCBI taxonomy): domain Eukaryota; kingdom Metazoa; phylum Chordata; class Actinopteri; order Syngnathiformes; family Syngnathidae; genus Hippocampus; species Hippocampus mohnikei. The sequence goes on along the minus strand of JAKGUB010000350.1, from coordinate 2,506,073 downwards.
TCCGTGTGTTCACACGGCGAACAAAATACTCCACATTATTGTTTCGAAGTGAAGGGTGTTTTGTTTGGAGATGGAATTTAAGCTTACTTGGGACAATAGAGCTGTTGGATAGTTGCTTTTCACCACATACCAAGCACAACGGAGTCGGTGCCGTTGCATCGCCGGTAAAAGTATATCCAAATGAAAGAGAGCTTTGGTTGTATTCGCTCATTATTGAACACCCTAAATTGTCCCTAAGTGTGAGTGTGAGAGCGAATGGTTGTTCATCTAAGTGTGCCCTGTGATTAGCTGGCAACCGGTTCAGGGTATACTCACCTGCTGTCCGATGACGGCCGGGATGGGCTCCAACACCCCCTGCTACCAAAAACATTCCTAATTTTGAATGTCTCTTTACCTGACAATGGTAGCAAAATCGATTCCGAATCTGGTATCCCAGCTGTGATAGAGTTGGCACACAACGTTTGATGCTATTCCATTGATGTTAGGACTACATTGTGAGGTTTCACATCTGACTCGTACTTCTCCCACCCAGTTGTGTTGTGCTGAAAGCTATTGGTGCTGTCCAAAAGTTTGTGTGTGTGTGTGTGGGGGATTGGTCACATTTTCAGTTTTTCCTGGAGATTTTGTACATAAACGTTATACTTATAATTATATTGCTCAAGGAGCTGTTCAACAAAAGCTGTTTTTCTTAAAATATTTTTTAATCAATCATTACGAAAATGTTCTTTCATATGTGAGCCTTTTGGTACTTGTGTTTTAATGAATTTACTCTAAAAGAGTGAATTGTCAACTTCCATTTGTGTGTTACAAGACAAGAGATATTTATGTAACTTTCCCCGAAGCCACTTGCGTGACTTCTCTCTCCTTATTAGTGGGAGCATCATGAACAAAATGTTTAGGAAAGGGCTTCTGTGCGGGATGTGTGCTGCTGTTTTCCCAGATGAAGAGAGAGATTTTGAGTTGGTCAGATGACTTCAGAGATTCTCGTCATGAGTCACATGGTCAAGACAAAACAAATTCCTTAAACAACAGTATTAGCACCGTGCATGTGTTTGTCTCTCTGTGCACGTTTGAATGACCAGCAGCCGCCACTCTTTGCAAAATGTGGGACATTTAAGAAAGAGAGAGATTTATACAGTAAGCATGCTTCAAAAAATGATCATTCTGAATTCAGGTTAAGAGCCAATCACAAGGAAAATAGAAATTTTGACCCTTTAGACTAGAGCAATGCTGATCCTTCACTTAAGCTGCGACAGGTTTGGGGACTGTGAGCTGATGCAAATCCCATGCAAACATCGGGAGAATATTTAAACCCAACACAGAAAGGTCAGAGTCAAGTTCGAAACCCACAACCATTCTGTGTGAAGCAGATGGGATGACCATATATGCAGCGTACCCGCCAGACTGATTGTAATGTCATGTAGTAAGATATTAATTTGTTTGTGTACTCTACCACATTGGACACCTGTCCTATCGCTCGATGTAAGAATAGAAATAGAACAGAAAAAAAATTTGTATTTTCAAAATCTGATGAGAATGTGGAACGTTTTGATTGGGGGTGGGGGGTTTAAAAAGCAAATCGGAGTTAATGATTTCCCAATAGCTCACCTGTTGAGCTAATCTACAATCACATTCTTACATTCCAGGGGGGAAGAAAGGAGGGTCTCTCTGCACTTTGACATTTCTACACCCAAATGGGAGTGTCCACTGCTATGACAACAGCGTGTGTTCCAATGGCTACAAATCTAATACTGTAATCAAGAAATATACATAAGATTTTATTTTTTTTTAATGAGCCCATAAGAGGTGTCAAAGCCAAGTAAAAACACTGCCACGGTTTGGCTTTCACCACAAGTGCTTCTCCTTAAGACTTTCTTTACTTGCCTTTTGAATAGAAGCAACTGGGGCTGATGTGACATGCATGTGCACAAAGCATGACGTCGTATCATTGCCACGTGTAATAAATGAACCGTGTCACCACAAATATACACTTTATTCTTCATGTTTCAAGTGTGATAAAATATAAGTCAAATGTTAAGACAACAACCGTTACTCAAAACAATTTTGCAGATTTACGGATTAGGTCAGTAGTCTCCTGAGAACTCTCTCCCTCACCCACAGGAAGCACATATTTGGCTTTTGATGACGTTTTGGTCGGATGTGTGCGAATGAGCGTTCACACTGCTAACGCATCCCCTACGTATCTGATTTATATCCACATATGAAAGAGGCCAGGGTGGGATTTGAAAAAAAAAATCGTAATTGTAATGTTCACACTGTATGGGAAAAATAAGATGTGTCTCCCATACTGGAAACAAAATTCAGAATTGAGATGCAGTGTGATAGTAATTTTAGACTATACAGGCTCTTTTTATTACTGAGTGGTGTTCATTCAACACATTCTATTATTAACACCTTCCCTGAACTTTTAACACATTTCTTTTGTTCAGAATTATGTGAAATTATTTTCCCCCCAACTCTGTTCAGTAAAATTGCCTATTAAGAGCCAACCATATGCTGTTTTATTTATACATATAATATGTATAGTATATTATTAACTGATGTTACTTCCCATGGAAAGTTGTGGAAGAATCTTGCACAGGCCTGAGGATTTCACAGTAACGATCGTTTCCGGTAGCGTGTCGTTTCCGTGGGATCATTTTTACGGTACCGAAAAATCATTTCCCATAAAAATCATTGCGCACTAGTTGACTGTACCCGATCGAATCCCTCCTGTGTGATCAACACAATTTCACTGTGGCTGGATGTGTGTTTTTGGTATGGTGTGTGAGTTTTTTTCTTCTAATCTACTTTCGTGTTTTGTTTTATTTTCAGTGGTGGGGGGCGGAAGAGATAACGTTATGTGCGCATGCGGGTTGCTAGTTTAGTCTGCACTATAAGAAAGCACGCGGATGTCGGAGTGAAATGGCAATGAAAAAAAACACAGAAAGGTGTATTACTGACAAAATTTAAGAAATGGGAATTCCAGTCGGATTTTTCTTTCGAATCATCCAAAGAAGGGCGTATCACTAAGCTCACGTGGGATGTATGCACAAAACAGAGAGATTCGACGGGAGGCACGATTCCGAGGCAAGTACTTGAAATTGGTCGTTAGATCTAAAGGCTAATCGCTATGAAAAATATTATGAAACAGTCTTAGTTATTCTATAATTTACTAGTTGTAGACATGGTAACTTTATGAATAAAACATCTGTCACAAAGTGTAGTAATACTAATGTTAACTGTCGGTAGAACTAACAATGACGTGTGGTAGATCCTTTGGTCAAATAATTGATAGTTGATTACACAGTGCATCATCTTGGGGTTGCAAAGAGAACGTAAAGCCATATCAATATTATAAGTCTATATATAGTAATAAGGTCATTTTTTTAAAGATTCATCACACGATTTTAATCATTCAATTCCCAATGCTGTACATGTTTTTGTATTAAGAAAGGGGGTGAGTAGCCATTGATATTAAGTTTATTTACATAAATAGTACACACACACATATTATCATGTTAACAGTGTCAGGTTTACTTGTGGCCCATGGTATAGAGCCAGATTTTGTGGTATGCTGTATTCATGATGCCATATGAGTACAATAAAAGTGTTAAACAACATATTTTGATCCATTTATTTTATTGAATAAACCTGGAGTACACCGCTGCTGATGTATTTATGTTCATTATTAATGCACAGTTTTCAAACATTTACCCTTGAAATATAGTACCTGTACTTTGGAGTTTCAGTATTCTTGATTATGAATATCAGTCAAAATAGAAAAATGGGTTCCCATGATGAACGTTTACAGAACCCAAAATTAGCGACTGTGGTTTCCCATTGGGGAATCCAACTGAACCGAAAAATGGTTTCTGTTCATTTCCGAAATCCTATAAGGCCTGTTGCAACTGAAGTTCGCATTGGTGCCAGTTCTTCACAAGCTTGAATAGTCTAAGCAGTAAAAAAGACGGATGTGTGGCATACATGCGTTTTTTACCATTATCATCATCAGCAGTCAATAAATTATCCCTCGGTGTGATTGTGAGTGCGAACGGTTGTTTGTCCTGCGATTGGCTGGCAACCAGTTCGAGGTGTCCCCCGCCTACTGCCCGAAGACACCTGGGCTCGGCTCCAGCATATCTGCAACCCTCGTGAGGATAACCGGATCAGATAATGGATGGATGGATCAGCGGCAGCATTATTGAATGTGAATGTGAATTTCAAGAAAAAAAACAAAGCTTTTTTTTTTAAGTCAGTGAAAATGTCTTTTTTTGTACCAGTTCCTTTTCATATACAAAATTCATATGAAACACAAACAGTATTATGAAATTAGTCTCTAACTGATTCAGTCTGGCACCGCAAGCCTCTAAGGGCAGGGAAAGGTCTGAACATAATAAATCAGAAGTTTTCTTGTATGCGAAACGGAAATGCATGACTCATCCTTCCCAGCGTTCCTTTGATCTGAGTTGAAATTAGGTTGTCAAAATGCTGTGATTACACTTCGTTCTGGTCTAGTGAACCACTCAGTGATCAGCACAAACCCAACCGCTATATAATTGAATAAGAGTGTTTTTCCTTGCGTGAGAGCATGACACACGGATGACCTGCTTTCGGGGTAAAAGTCACTTAGCATTCGAAGGGACAAAATCACACACTTCTGCAAGAAAGAGCTGGAAATGGTGACATGCGAGGTCTTTTTCTCACACATTATACTACATTTGCGGCCCGGTAGTCCAGTGGTTAGCACGTTGACTTCACAGTGCTGAGGTACCGGGTTCAATTCCAGCTCCGGCCTCCCTGTGTGGAGTTTGCATGTTCTCAGTCACTTTGTTTCTCAGGTGGGTGGCCCAGTGGTCAACTGGTTAGCTCGTCCTCCTCATAGTGCAGAGGTGCAGGGTTTGATTCCGGCTCCATCCTTCCGGTGTGGAGTTTGCATGTTCTCCCAGGGCCTGCGTGGGTTTTCTCCGGGCACTCCGGTTTCCTCCCACATTCCAAAAACATGCATGGCAGGCCGATTGAACACTCCAAATTGTCCCTAAGTGTGAATGTGAGCGTGGATGGTTGTTCGTCTCTGTGTGCCCTGCGATTGGCTGGCAACCAATTCAGGGTGTCCCCCGCCTACTGCCCGAAGACAGCTGGGATAGGCTCCAGCACCCCCCGCGACCCTAGTGAGGATCAAGCGGTTCAGATAATGGATGGATGGATACTACATTTGCATTTCCACCTGACGGAGATGGAAAGTGAAACACACACACACACACACACACACAAACACGCACTGTAGAAGTAATAGGAAGTGGCAATCAGGAAAGCAGCAGGCAGCATCTGTTTCCCTCTATTCATCTTTGGTGATGAGGATGAGGAGGATGGAATCAGATGAACATCCTGTGCGTCGCTTACGCGATGGCCCGCTGTGTTTCATGCCAGTGCACATTTGCAGCTGTGACACTGGTCAGAGCAACGGGGCTTGTGAAATGGCACAAAGTGTGTTTTGCCACAGATGGAAACATTGTTTACTTCGATGGAAAAAGTATTTCACGGAATGACGCATTTACCAGATGTATAGCATTTACCCTGGATTCTAAAGTCACAGAGCTGAGGGGGACAATTGACATTAGATGCCATATTAAAGGAGGGCATGAAGACTTGGTCCCTTGTTGATGTTGGTCAAAACAGCTGTCAATCATATCAATGTCAGCAATAACAGAAATTGAAAACCGTTGCAGTGGAGTATGCACATATAATAGATCAGAGATGTGTTCTCTGTAATCGCTGGAGTGCGCAAGCCGTGGACTCATACTGGCATTAAAAACACATTTAAAACAGGTAAAATATTTCAGTCAGTTGTTTTTGTAATTAAAGAAACTGGGCCACTAAAAAGTAAAAACATTGTACTTTCTTCAAATGGATGGTATGCTTTGTATCTCCAAATTTTTCAAAAATCCCAAAAAGAATCATTTAAATTCAGACGTTGCCCAGCCCTGGTCGGCAAGTGTTTGCTGCTGGATGATATCAACACAACACTGCTAAGTTTCCCTCCTGAGAAGATCGCCATGACCAATCAGCTGATACATGCAGCGGTATTACTTATCCTAGAGATGCTTGGCTACGAGATGAACAACCGCAAGCGGCATGGACCACCTCCACGGAAGAGTAGGCTCAAGGGGGAGGGAGGAATAATAACAATAATAACAATAATACAATAATATATATACTGTTTGTGTTTGTGTTTGTGTGTGTGTGTGTTGTGTGTGTATACACACTTGTCTAACATAATGTTCATACATACAATATATACACCTATTGGGGGAATGCCTTTCGAGTCCTCTTTCATGCCCAACCTTTCCCCTTTAACAACTGCATGCTGTCCTCAGTCACATCCACCTGTCCTCTATATAAGCAGCGTGCCGGCACATCAGTCAGTCAAGCAGAGCACTCATCAAAGTCACACAACAACATTCACAGATTTTGGAATTCAGTGCATACATAAGGCTCCCCGCATGATTAGGTGCCTCGTCTATTTTGGAGGAAAGTTAAGACTTTTAACTATGGTTGTAAAAAATACACACCTCCCATTTACCAAAAAACATACATGGTAGGTTAATTAAACTGTGAGTGTGAATGGTTGTTGTTTGTCTCGATGTGCCCTGCGTTTGGCTGGCCAGTTTAGTGTGTACCCCACCTTAAAATGTTCTGTTTAGTGTTGTGGATGTCCTCAGCATCACTAATGCAGTTATCTGTAGTTTGCATCAGCACCCTGTTTTAACATCCATCCATCCACGTTCCAATCCGCCTATCCACACAAGGGTCGCGGGGGGTGCTGGAGCTTATCCCAGGCGGCATCGAACAGGAGGTGAGTACACCCTGAACTGGTCGCCAGCCAATCGCAGGGCACACATTGACGAAGAACCATTCCGTGCTCACACTCACACCTAGGGAAAAATTTGAGTGTTCTATTAACCTGCCATGCATGTTTTTTTGGAATGTTGGAGGAAACCGGAATACCCGGAGAAAACCCACGCAGGCTCGAGGAGAACATGCAAACTCCACACAGGAAGGTCAGAGCCAGAATCTAACCCTGCACCTCTGCACTGTGAGGCCGACGTGCTAACCAGTCGACCACCGTGCCGCCCCGTTCCTGAATAGCAATTGCCATAATTTAACGAGTACACAAACTGTGTGTGTGACTGAACAAGTCTCAACTGCATAACCGACATTGAGGTCCACTCTACCATTGCACTTACAGGAGGGACTGGCAGGATCAGGATTTGACATTTAATAGGTGGATGTATTTGTTTGTGTCAAGAAGACCAATAAATCAATGGCACCCTGCACTGATACCACACACGTGTGGGAACTTGTTTAAGTGTTCACACCCACTAACACACACTAAACGCATAACTCACACATTTAGACATGAATCGAAGAACTGTAGCTGTTCGCTGGCTTCCACCCAGAAATATTGAAAAGTCTGTTAAAAAAAAAGTGTGTCACTCTTTGTTGTAGTCATACTGTTTGAATTTCTCACACACACAAACAACACATCAGAAGTCATATCAATTCCTGATAACATCAAGTTTGTTTACCGGCGAAAGCAGTTAGGAAATGCGGGAGATTGACAACTTGAGGCAGTGCATGCGGACTCATGGTTGATGTTGACATGAGTACACAATCTGGAGGTCACAACCATGACCGCTGCACCTACAACCTTGCCTCACTGATAAATACAGAATGCACTTTGCACTTGGATGGTTGAAAAAGCGGGTGTGGACCAGACAATCGTTTAGCACTACAAATATTATCAAAACACTTTATGGTTCGCAATACATGATGAGCAAAATGAATCTGTTCATCACATTTATACAACAATTCCAAGAATATTGTTAGGCAAGGGTCACTTCCATGAGTGATGATATACAATACATGTCCCAGAGGTCAAAGTAGTTGCTTCCAATTCAGGTGGCTGGTGGAGCCTTATGGCAGGAGGCCCGTATTTTTTACAGATATTCAACTTCTACACCTTTTTGTTTTTGCTTTACATAAGATGTCTTCATGATCTACCCTCAATGATCATGTTCGATGTTTAGGCTTTGTTCATTTACAAATATCAACTCGTACATTGGTATCTGATATATGCACATGTGTGTATAAAGGTGTCATGGGTGAAACTGTTGCTTTTTTTGTTTGTTTGTTTGTTTGTTTTTGGTTACATTTTTGGGCACATATGCAGTTCCACCCGACCTGGTCCTGTCCATCTGGAAAACCACTGACAGAAATAGATGACCTTCCTCATGAAAGCAGAACGGAGCGAAATGAGCATTTCTTTTGTTGAATGCCAGCGCTCTGGTTTGTTTGTTGTCTTCCATCTATTGTTTTTCCAACAGATGATGCACCACAGTTTTATCTGCCTCATTAACTCTCATTGTCACTTCACACATGAATGAAAGGGCTCATCCTTTGACACATTCTATTATCTAAAGCTGTAAAACACTTGAAATGTCTGCTCTTTTATGCCGCATGGTTGCGGTTATGTGGCCAGTAATTTCTGAACAAGAATATGGCTGAGTTACAGTTTACTGTATAAACATTTCTTATGGCCTTTTACACTATTGTTCATTATCCACTTTGAATAACATACACCCTATCGTTTCTGTTTGGAGTCCATTCCACATGATTTATAAGTCTTATCTATGGAGAATGTTTCATGTTTTTCTGTCGTCAGTGTTGTCTTCCTGCAGTGATAAAAAACTAAATAAATGCATCAATAAAAAATACATCATCTCATTTGTCTTAAATGAATGGCAGATGAGTACAGAAGAAGAGCTGGGTACTTATGAGTCAAGTCAGTGAAACGAACCGGCGCATCAAGTTCATAAACATCAAGGCCAACTGGCTCTCTAAATCACCCTGTCATTCCTCTTGTCTCCCTCTGAGAACACACAGCTCGCTCTTGTTTTCATCTCATGCCATCTATTCAGTCTTTCATCAAATCTGGAGCATATGGAGGGCAAAACGAAAAAGATGCATAATTTGAGTTTGCATAGAATGTTGGGGAAGCTGCAGAAGGGAGAAAAAAAATCAGCACTTGGTGAAAATATTATATAGTGTATATTTATTTATTTATTTGTTTATTTATTTATTTATTGTCAATGTAAGTGCTAACAGGAGGAAATCAGTGAATTACAATTTTTTTCAGCAATCCAGAACAAAAACAAGAAAACAACCCTGACTAACTTTGACAACATTGTTTATGACATTTCAAACGGGTTTCAATCAGTCCAATCATTATTTGAACCACATATACTCTATGTATTTTGGAAAGAAAGAAAGACAGAAAGAAACAATGAGCACAAAATTGAGTAATGTAGAGCTTTTATGAATACAACACTGAAATGATTTCAGAGAAAGTATATCATTGCAGTCTAATTCAACACAATCTGGGTTGGAAGTTGAGAGCAACAACCCCACAATCAACCCTGATAGCCCTGATGTGCTAGTTTTCCAAATTAGACAAAGCCGGCCAGCTGCAACACATGTCTTTGTGGAACATAAAACATAATTTTGATTGAAGATATCTTGCCGTCTTGTCATGCATAAATCAGCAGCAACAAACCCATACAAAATTGCGTGGGTTTTCTCCGGGTACTTCGGTTTCCTCCCACATTCCACAAACATGCATGGCAGGCTGATTGAACACTCTAAATTGTCCCTATGTGTGAGTGTGAGCGTGTATGGTTGTTCATCTCTGTGTGCCCTGCAATTGGCTGGCAAACGGTTCAGGGTGTCCCCAGCCTACTACCTGAAGACAGCTGCATGGGATAGGCTCCAGCACCCCCCCGCAACCCCTTGTGTGAGACCTTGTGAGGATAAAGCGGATCGAAAAATGAATGGATGAATATTTACTGGCACACAAGGAACAAAATGTGGAAATATATATCATGGAAAACGCCTATACTCATTGTTGCTCACTGAAATATGGTGCTCGATTCCATCAAGTTCTTTGACATGCAAATATGACGACCCTGTGCATCAACGGCTTTAGGGCACAGTCTGATTCCCAAAGTAAAATAGTGTCATCATTTCCTCTCTTAATGCTAGTTGACGTGGCAGAACAGCAGCCTGGCCTTACAAGCTGTTCGTGCTTCATTATTCATGATAAGGGTCGTCTTCAGCGGCTTCTTCGCTGTCGGTGGATTTTACAGACGGGGTGCATTTTGGCACATTCTGCACCTTTTGCTAAATAAATAATGTCACTGACAAGCTGCATTAATCAAGGGCAGATTAGCATGTTATTCAGGGTCACTGTTCCATTACTCGGGAAAAGGTTAATGTTGAAGTACATTGCTCACTGCAAAATATATCATACATCTGTTCAGCCCGAAGGCGTTAACATTTGCTGACTGTATATATTCACCTTAGTCACTCAAGCTGTGCCACTCGATCACTTTTGTCTAATACAAGGTTTATCGATTGGCCACGCCAGAATTTTATTAAATTCTGTGAGATTAATGGTCATAATTCCTGGAAGAGAAAATGAATCACGTTATTTCCGCTAGTATCACCAGTAGGTTGACATCTATTGTATATTCCACAGGAACGTATAACACCCCCCCATCCAGGTTGTACGTTACAATTCGATTCAAAAGCAGTCGGCTTTCAGTGCTCTTCTCAAATAAACTCAACTGTCAGCTTGCGTTTTACTGAATGTCCTTACAGCATGTAACATGTGGAAAAGGCAATTGTTTTCTTTTTCCCAGGGGCATTCAAAATCGAATTCACAATGAAGAAAATTTGGCTCGTGCACAGTAGCAGGATCAAAAGACATTTTGCGTTGATGATGCTTCGATCCCACATGCAGGTATTGTGCAGGTATTGCCTTTTTTCTTCCTGTCTTGAATGGGGAAGTTTAATTTATGAAATTACTGGATGAGGGAAAGGATTTAACTAGAAGCAAAAAAATGGTCGGAAACCAAAACCAACTTTTATTTGAAGGTTGCAATACTACATATTGTTTCTTTGACAATCCATAAAAGTTCATTTTTTCATTGTGAATGAGCCTTGACGGAAGATATGTGTCCGATGGAAAGGCTAGTTGTTGCAAATGTTGGCAATTTGTGATGCGCCATATCTTGAAGAGTCCATCACACAATTTTATGCAGTTGGTGTGGCAACATTTCTATACCCCAGTCAGATATCGTTTATAGTATAATTTTAAAAAATCATAACAAATCTAATATGTTTGAATAATCAAAACAAATAAAATGCACATTCGATAATAGGATGTTGGTGCACTTGACTCACCTCTTGTTTTTGAGATTCTTACTTGCTGACCGATTGGAAATCAAAATATAGTGGTACCTCTACTTATGAAATTAAGTGGTTCCGGAAGAAATTTCTTAACTAGAATATTTATCAGTAGAGTCGTGTTTTTTCCATGTAAATGCCCTAATCCGTTCCAAGACCCCCAGAATTCAGACATAAATGTCTTCTAAAGCATTAAAATGCATAAAAATATGTAACAAATACATGTTACAATTAGATTATTGCACGATAAATGAGAGTTGTGCATAGTGTAAAAAACAAAGAGGTAAGAATAAAAATAATGTTCATTTAACTTTTAACTGCATCCTCATCCTTTTTTGCCCTCTTTAGTGCATGTTCTCTCTCAGAAGTGGTTTTTGCCTGTTATTTTGCAACCAACTGATCTAAAGATGTTTTTTTTTTCTCGGCTTTTAACAATCCTCCGAAAATGTCCAGGGCAAACATCAGCATAGTGAGCGATCACCCTACTGGTGAACACTTTTCCCGGCAACTCGCATTTAAGTAAAACTATCCGAGCGCCTCATGGCCAGAAGACACATATCTATCTATATTACATGTATAGACTCATACGGTAGAGGTCCCACTTTGGCAATGGGATGCCAGGAAGATGCTAGGTAATAGCCAATGGCAGAGCAGCTATAACTATGTTGCATTCAGGAAACTCTGAACTACGAGTAGCGGCCCAAACTGTATTTTTACCTTTCGTATCTTGAAATTTCTTTCGTATCAAGAGGCAATATTTTATTGTTGAGGCGTTTCGTAACTTGAAAATTTCGTCTGAAGAGACGTTTGTAAGTCGAGGTACCACTGTATACAATTGTACAATTTCAGTCACATTTGACTTTAGAGCTTGGAATATATTCAGGTTAGTTGACTGACATTATTTCATGTGTCTCCCACTCTGGTCCGTGGTCAGTCCCAATTTGTGAAAGCATCAAAATCCGCCAGTACATCTGGGAAAGCCAGATGCTTACATACCACTGTAATGGCCATATACGATTAAATCCCACACAACAGCAAATATATTGTAATGCATATCTCGCATAACAGCTTAGCACACAAATAAACACATGCAACACGTGTTTCCAGGTTTTCTGATATAAACTGCAGTGTTTGAGGTTAAGAGATCCCTGCAAGCTGTGACAGCTCACTGACCTTGCACCACCCCACACACCTCCGATGAGCTCACCACCAAGTAGACTGACACACACACACACACACACACACACACACACACACACACACACACACACACACACACACACACACACACACACACATGTAACACATTGCTAACATGTCTCTTCTACAGTCCACTCCCAGTGAACAGAAAGTACTGTACCACAATGACAATTACAAACAGTCCACCTACCAAATATGTAATACACCGAGTCATGTAAGGAAGAGCCTTTGTCCCACTCCACTTTCTTTCTGTGCTGTAACTTTTTATCACGAAGACAGATCTGGATGTACGAAGGAGAAACAGGTCATTCTGAACCTTTAAATAATAAGTCGACTTATCTCTGGACATGGAAAACGCTATTGTAAGATGGATGGGCCTCTGGGTGGAGTATCTTCGAATGTTACTTTCTTTTCAGTGACTTGTGCTTGTGTGTTACATTCCTTCCACAACTTCTCATTCAGAGCACAGAGCTGTATGATGGTTGTAGGTTGGGAAAATGTGCACTTATTATTTCTCTTTTTCAAAATACACTTGACTTGATCAGTTGACTGAACGAGAATAATATGAGCATTCAGCTTTTGGTATCTCTAGCCTTACGTTTGTTAGGATACCAAATGACAACAATCTGCGTTCATGTTGACTGAGGCCCACTTTTGTCCTAAATGCGATGATGGTCCGTGTTCCAGGTCCCAACGAAGGCAAAAGCTGAATTGCCACGGCTGTTGCCAATTTGACTCTTATTGCGTGATTTCTTAGTCTACTTACACTTTGTTGACACTGAGAGAACATACAGTATGAAGCAACCTGTACTTGCAGTGTCATCACGCGGCAGTCAAACACAGAAGCAAAGAAAAACATAAATAATCTAAACATTAAGTGTTAAATACTCTCAAGGTGACCTGTGCCTCTTTCCCAAATTAATTTAAACTTGACATCACTCCACAGGCTCTCGCTGGTGGACACGGCGCTAATGTCACATATTTAGACAGGTTGTCAATGTATGTGCTTTCACTGAAGTTAAGATTTAAAGTGCGTATGTGTTTTAATGTATTTATTTGCCTGATTTGATCTGTATATGTGTTTGGTAGCAGTCGGTCTATTTCAGTGGCAGGAGGCTCGCGTTGACTGTTGCACATCCACGGCGTGTGTTTATGCTGAGCTGTCATTGGGGTATAGACTAGCTGAGACACTTGTGGTTTTTGGAAGAGGGATGATTTTGATCTGAAAATACAGTATACCAATCCATTACTTTCTATTTCTGATGTGTATCCAAATTGTGCCACTCGTTTTGATGCAATGTAAATCCAGCCTATGTACTACATACAAGCTATCATATGAACTAACAAAGACTACATCCCAATACATACATTCATTCATTCATTTTCCGAACCGCTTTACCCTCACCGGGGTTGCGGGGGGGTGCTGGAGCCTATCCCATGCAGCTGTCTTCGGGTAGTAGGCTGGGGACACCCTGAACCGGTTGCCAGCCAATCGCAGGGCACACAGAGACGAACAACCATCCACGCTCACACTCACACTCACACCTAGGGACAATTTAGTGTTCAATCAGCCTGCCATGCATGTTTTTGGAATGTGGGGTTTAATTAAAAACCCCTAATATGAGCAATATGTTTACATGGCCTTTCAAAGCCCAAGTATTGATAAAGTTTGGGTTCTTGATTGCATGTAAACATAGTCGGTGACTTTACTGATCTGAACAAAAGTGCCAGTGGCAACTGTTCTTTTAAAGCACCATTGTGCTAAGAGGCATTACAGTCTTTCATTATAGTCTTCAGTTTGGCAGTGTTTACAGTCACCCGCGTGTACAAGGAAAGGGAAACCGAGACGGCGTGTTGCTATCAAACGAACCTGTTGAACTGCCACTGAGGACTGAAGAGTCATTAATGTCAATCCAAAATCAAAAGAGTAGACAAGTAAGTCAAGAATTAGCAACCACACACCGTCATTAATACAACCGCAGGATGAAAACATGTTCCCTCTTTGACAAGCGACGTGTTGGAATGAGACGAACGGTGTTGGATGGCAGCAGCTTGTATCCGGTGACTACCTTGACGTGAATCATGAGAAAGCTGACAGACAGCGGCCTCGGGAACCGTGTTATCTGAACAAGGCAGAGTCAACGTTTGAAAGCCATTTGGCCACAAGCAGACTATTGGGTATCACTATTAAACACATCCAGCACAGCGGTTAGGTCTGGCTCGTGGTTCAGAAGTTTGGTGTTCAAAATCTCATAAAACTACTCGGAATCATCAAAATTCACATGCTCGTCTGTACTCATGCCCACTTTCAGCTCTGAAAATATCAACAGTCACCCTAATTTGGGGGATTTTATAGGCATTAAGTGTTTCCCTCTCCATTAAAAAAATAAAAATAAAAAGCCAAACGTCACTTGATGTCAGAAAAGTGCAAACATCTTTCAGAAAACACTAACATAATGAGGCGATCATTTGCTGAGGTTGATAGGTAGAAATGTGCACGTGAATTTGGGGGACAGTCGATCATATTTTTCCTACATGAAGCGAAGTTAAGCGGGTCAGTGTTCTCTGGAACAGCCAATCACGTCCTGCCTGAAAACCTACGTAAGGTCCGCAGCTTTATGCGTGACGAATACCTCATGTTTGCTTGTGAGAGTCTTGCACATTTCAAAAAGAGAATCTGCAAGTTTTTTTGTTGTTATTGGCGTGTCATGTGGCATGCCACGTCTAACATGATGTATGTGTTTGTAAATAACGTGAGCCGAGGACACTGCTTGGTGCTTGGGGAGGGGGGTGGGGGGTGTTGAAAAGTTGCCGACGGGTTGTCATTGCGCTGAAACAAATTTCAATGTGCCTGTTGCAACTGTAAGCCACAGAAGAGGAGCATGGATTGAACATGTTATGAGTCGCTGAACTGTGTCGAAAACCAGACAAAGTGGGGAACCTTTGGTATCAAAAGTTAATGGTAAAGACAATTTTTGAATACGTTTTCATTTCAAAAACTTGTGTTTGATTTAAAAAGTGGCAACATTTTATTGGCCCAACCTGTCTATTGTCTTAATAGGGATAATGCTACTCCATTGAGGTAAGGAAGAGATGATGCTTGCAATACTGTTTATAAACCATACACGTTTTTTTTTTCCATATGGACAGATTCATTTCAACTATGTCCTACTTTTTTAACAGAATTGTCAAATAAAGTTTTCTGAATCTGAATCTGAATTTGAAATAGAAATTCCAAATGTACAATCATCACCTTAACTCGAAAGTCCCATTTCAAATAATTCATTCATGTTTTTACACACATTTATTTTTACAACAGTGAAAATGGGCACCTCATTAGACATCTCTTCGGCACTAAAATGAGTTTATGGCATTTTTAGGTCTTTTTCCAACCATTTATTTGAAAATGTATTCTTTTTTTTTCTTAAATGTTGACTTTAATGAGGGCTTAACCGTTGCTTGTAATGTTGATAAGACATGTTTGTTTTACTGGACTCACATGAATTAAATATACAGGTAACTATTCCCTCATAGGTAATCATATTTGCCTTGTCCAATCTTTCCTTAAAACAGAGTTTCCTTATGTGGGGAACGACAATGGTACATGTCCTTTATGAACATGCAAGTATGTTAAAAAAAATACATGTGTATTCACTTTCTAGGCCTGCTGAATTTGCTAACCCTGAAGTTTAAATGCACGGTGGCGTACACCCAAACATGGTCAAAAAGAATTCAGATTTTTCAGGAAGTGATTTCTACTTAAATTGAAACTTTTTAGACTAGCGACAGGGACAGGGATTTAAAAGCAGAAAGCTCTCAACTGCGAAGCAGACATGCTAACCGCTGCCCCAACCCTGCTCTAATGTAATCCAATACAAGAGCTCTATCAGCAATTATGGCTTTGGTCAGTGATGTACTTGAGATTTGGTTGAGTTTTCAATCCGGTTTTATTGACTATAACCACAGTAATTGATAGAATTTTCTGTCTTCAGTAGTGTCAACCGTGAACGTTGTTATATTTACAAATGCAGACTGGAAAAAAAATCTTGTGCAGTTGTACATAAAGTTGTGGCTAGTGAGGATGCGGTATCTAAACTCTGTGGTTAGTCATGTCCAACGTGACCAAAAAATAAAAATAAAACAAATAACATATACATATAGTACATATAAATATTATTACTATGTACTGATGATTACAAAGAAAATATTTATGAATTTCGATCAGCACCAGAGTCATTTTAATGACGCACAAAATCATGTCCCACTCATTGTAAATAGAGCGAGAAAATTAAAAAGAACATTTGCTTTAATTGCCTGCGTGTTCAGACAACAGAGGCAAGTAAGTGGGAGGTGGCCTGACCCTGGAAGACTTCGCCCGTAGGCTGTGTGCAGGTGTGTTACTTTCATGGTAACATGAGCTCCCAGGAGTGCATTCACGTCTCTCTTTCAGGCTGTCACGATTTGAGCAGAAGCTCATGCAAGAGTGATCAGGGAGTAACGACCAGCATACACATAAATTCATTCATACATGCTTGAATTCACACACCTTTCACTGTGGCCCCAGTCCGTGCAAACTCTTTTTCCATTTGCCATATAAAGCCAAAGCAAAGTTACTTACGGAACGCCAAATATAATTCTGCTCTTGACATGTTTTTCGTGCTGAAAAAAAAAAAAACGCCACGCTACAAGCCAGAGGTTTTGCTGTTTATTTCCACACATACAGTTATGTGTAATTATGTGCTATAATGAAGCCACACTGGAGCTGATTGCATATATGAGTGCATATGGAGCCTGTGAGTCGCTGATCTGAAGCCAGTGATTATGAAAGAGCGAGATGTTGCCATGTTGCGGCCTGGGAGAACCCGACAAAATGGCCCTTAACTTGGCTCCAATAAATTTATGACGTTTCATTATTTTACTACTATATCAGACATGTAGGATTTGTCACCACAACAGTCTTGCAACGCAATCCAACGGTGTTCATGTTAGCTTACCGTTGTAGTTTCTTGCTTATCTGACAAAAAAAAGTAATAATAATAATAATTGGACTACCTAACTAGATCATGTTAAAGAATAACAAAATAAAGCCTAAAATACTTTTTAACTTGAAAGTTGCTGTGGCTGAAATATATATTTCTAGAATTGTTTTCAAATCTGATGGCTCATGGCTTGAGACTCACAAACACAATAAGATGCAAAAAACAAAGACCAGGTCGGTTACTCAAAACACGAATAAAAGACCATGTCTCAAAGAAAATGTTTTATTTTGTTTTCAAAAGGAAAATGAAAGGTTAAGGTATGACATTTTGATCCACAAATGTCACAATGTCATGATCCTCATGCTGCCTTGTAAGAACCGTAAAACGCACTCTTAGAGGAACATGAGACACTCAAATGTTATAGCGTCAACCAGGACAGGACTGAATTCTGTTATGTTTATGCAATCTACAGAATTACTGCAGGTGTTAATCCGAAAACATTAAAATGTTAACTGTCATTATTGCAAATAAAATAATGTCTTCATAAAAAGAGAGATAAGTTAATCGTTTTCAGTGCTCGAGAGTAGCGGTACAGTCGTTACTCTGTAACCAAACATTCAGAAAAAAGTAATGACACTGTCTTGGAAGGACCAAAAATTGTGCTGTTTCCACCCAGGAGAACTACAACAACTACTGGGCTTACGCACTTTACAAAGCACACAGTTGAGTTTTTCATGATTCATGACAGTATTCATGTGCATTGTTGGTTTTTTAGATGAGGCCGAAATGAACTGATGTCATATCTTTCGGACCTTAGAAAGTCTTTATCAAATTATTATTTTTGTATTAATAAGATAATTGGTTTCAAGATATGTCAGCCATAAGTCAACAGATAACAACATAGACAGTGGCTCGTGCTTGTCCAGTTATGGCCACTCAACAACAGTTTAGCATCCCCCGCCACCACCACCCCTCCTCAAGCTAGTAGATCATTATTAAATAATGACATGCCTTGCAATTCACGAAGCAATCCTTTTGCCACTAATTACAGGAAACGGTTCAGAGTGACCATAAAATATTAACTATGGAGTGTGGTTTTAGCTAGAATTTGCCAAATATAGTGAGCCTCGCCAGATTGAGGACAACACCATGACAACAAGTTGAACAAAGTCCTCCGAGGGCCGTACAGAATGTAGGAAAAATAGAATACGATTGAGCAAATGTTTTGTCGTTAGATTATAATTGTGTTTTGGAAACCAAACCCAACTTTGAGGTTTGACTTGGTTTGTTATTATTATTATTTTTAGATTTGCCTGGTGGGCGGATCAAATAATCTTTCATCCCATGGGTTCCGGTTCGCGCCGCTGTTTTGTAGAGTGGTAGCATGCCTATATTGCATTTGCATAACCTTGTGGCTAACCTGTCAGAAGAGTCGCAGACTGTGCTGTGCTTAACCCTGGAGAACCCACGGGGTCAAATTTGGCCCCTATAAATTCTGCTACTCAAATGCTACCCTTAAATCCCAAAGGATCGAATTTGGCCCTTATCCTAAATTAGGATTAAGGTATTGAATATTTGAAAAAAACATATATTTTGGTGTTCAGTGAACATATAGCAGTCATTTAATGTATAATTCATCATTTTCCAAAGAAGAAAAGGGTTATTGGGTTCTCCAGGGTTTTACATGCGACCGTTAATATGACGATACATAAATATGGTGGTCAGCAAGCTTGCTTGCTCTCATTTCAGGTGAGAATCTTTTTGTTTTCTTTTTTTTCTTGTACCAAGTTAGTACTTCATTTAAGACAGTGTGTCAACCTCATTTTTGCGAGGGCCACGTTGCAATTTTGGTTTCTCAGAGAGTTCCGTTGTGACTGTGAAGCCACATATAGGCCGAGGTAGAATTGAGTGATTTACAGTACTCCTTCCACAGCAAATTGATGGTGACTCGTTTTGGAACCAGGAGTCAGAGGAAAGCTGAGGAAATTGTTAGATTTGTTTAAAAAAACGATTTGGAGACAACAACAACAACAACAAAACATGTTAAAGTGAATCCAAGAAATATGGAGTGGACGCAACATGATTGGCTTTCATTGTGCATGAAATGATTTGGCAGACCTTGAGTTTGACACCTGTGATTTGATATATGGTATGGACATGCCTATGTGGCGTACTTTTACAGAGTTGATAAAATAGCCCAAGAAGTGGCACTCTTTGTACTCACTCCGTGGTCACAAGTCAGCCATAGCCTTTCAAACCAAACGTTCGCTTATTCAACTAAAAGTAAATGTATGACTTTGCAATTCTAATAGCATTTGGATTATGGTGCGTTGTTAGTCTATGATGTCTGGTTTAGACCAGAGACTCACACACAGGAGGGTTGTCAGAGTCCTGACTGTGCATGGAGCTCAAGCCTGTGTCTGAGTCCTCGTCGTTGGTGTTGCAGGTCTTTGACAGACCTCGGGCCTGCTCCACCCAAATGCCGCTCTTCTCCACTGGCATCACTGCGCCCTCATCTGCCTTTGTATCGTCGTCATCGTCGTCATCATCATCCTCAGCATCATTATCGACATCATCCAGTTTGCTGTCCACCTGATCTATTTCCATAGTTTCCACTTTGGCCAGGAGGTCCAGCATTTCAGTCTCCTTGCTCTCCAGGAGTGCGAGACTCAGGTTCAAGTCCCCCCGAATGCCGTCCAGGTCTGTCTTGAGTCTCAGGCCTATGTAGAGGCTGGTGTTCAGCTGCGTTTTGATCCTTTCCTCCTCCAACACCGTCTCCTCTCCAGACACGCAGTCCGGCACGGGGAGCAGACAGGCACATTTCCGACATTTTCTCATCTTCTCTCCCCTCCGTCGTCGCTTCATCCACCGAAGGTTGAGCTCCTCTTGGATCTCCGCAGCGACGCTCTCCATGAGCGCCTCTCGCTCCATCAACTCCTCCTGCAGCCGCACCACCTCCTCGCATTGCCGCGCGTACTCCTCCAACTGGGCCAGCGCTTCTGGAGCGATTTTGTGCGTACGGTCCTCCGGGAACGCAGAGGAGTCCTCCAAGTAGGCGTCCTGCACGTAGTTGACCCCGTGTCTCTTCATGCGCTCAAAGTGCACCTTGGACTCGTAGCTCTCAATCTCCTTATCCAGCTCCTCGAGTCTCTGGATCTGCTGGCGGATGGTGTGATCCTGCGAAAGCACCAAATGGACCAAAGTTTCCATCTTCTCCGGGAGCTCTTATCTTTACCCAGCGTTTGCTCTTTCTTTTTGTTCATCTTGTCCAGCTTCCGGAAGGCCTTCCTCACAATGCGCCTCTGCCGCTCCTGGGACAAGTTGTTGGCTGTGGCGGGCCAGCAGGTCCTAACGGGGGCCCTGATCACTCCGCCGGGACCCCAGTTCTCCCGACGTTGGACCACACGGGCCTCAGCACTCCGAGGCCCATTGTTGGGAAGTGACGCATCATTCTTGACCAGGACAAGCGGACGTTCTCCTGCTCGTCCCCAGGCGCTCCATAGTCGGAGGATTTTGGTCTTGTTGGGTAAAATCCTCTCAAAGCCCCTCCATTTCTCCACCATGCAATAGGACTGAGGGGGTCCTGAGAGCATTCCAGCTGAGGCACCTTGCGCAGGTTCTGGTCCTCCAGCAGGACTTGGACCACATCGGTGCATGTGGTCCTCTTAGTCAGCCCTGAGACCAGCTTCTCTTCCCGGCAGACCCACACAGAGACTTTGCCTTCTTCTGGCTCCATGTAAGCTATTCCAGAGATGCTGTTCATTTGATTTTTATCAATCCGTGGAACTGAAACACCGGTGTCAGAGTCAATTGAACAAAAGTAAAACTGACGGCACAATTCCTAAAGTAGATAACTGAAAAGATCAATGAGTGTCAGAGCTCATCTCGAAAGTAATTGCATCCAGTTCTTGTCCGCCATCGACTCCGCGCGGTCTTTTCCCGCTGCGTGGACATCGTGTCACTCTGTCCCCGGCAGAAAAACGATAGCAGAGAGCACAAGACGCGCGTGGCTGCCTGCCTGTGGTGGGAAAGGCTGCGTGTGTGCGCGTGGGAGACAAGAGCAGGCTAGTGGAAGCTTTGAGCCCCGCCCCCTCTCGAGTTCTCCTCCTCCTCCTTGTTCATGTGCGCAAAAATACAGAATTAAATACAAATACAAAATACAAAATAATCGGGTTTTATTTAGGCTGGGATTGAATTAAGACGTAAACTTAGTTGTGCTATTGATGCCAAATGTGAGTACATGCAGTTCCTCCAATTCTATTTTTGCTTGTTTGCACTTCTTTCTTGACTTAGTGTAGTTTAATAATAGTACGGCAGAGGCAGACCGATGTTTCACAGTACATTTAGTTGAACCGACAATTTCTGAAAAAAAAAAAAGAATGATATATTTCAGGGGTGGCCAACCAGTCAGAGACTAAGAGCCATTTTTTTACCGTGTTACTGCAAAGAGCCATATCACACACACACACACGCACACACACACACACACACACACACACACACACACACACACACACACGCACACACTTGGTTACTTACTACTTGGGTCAGCTTGCTACCATATTTGACCGAAGATCGACTTTTGAAGCCTCCGGCGATCGACCCGATCACGCACGTGCAAGCATATACGCAGGCGGGCGCCCAACCACATACACGTGTGCATACGCAAGCAAGCACGCACGCTCGCCGAGATGAACGACAGCCGGAACGTCACCAAACAGAATGAATTCGAAACACACGGACACACAACGTTTTTTCGCCCCATTTCCTCCTCCCAACGCTCGCGCTCGACTTGGGACTAGTCCACTGGCTCCCGTCGATCTATTGGGCACCCCTGCCTTAAAATCTGAGGTAATTCGCTGTCTAGCTCAGCGTTTAGCGCTGAGCACCGTTGTTTGCGCATACGCGATGATTCAGTTGTCATCTGATTGGTTGCCACGTATGTCAATCAAGTAACGGGTTTGATGATAGGCTGATGTAGTTAGTTCTGTGTATTTAGCGCCTTTGTTTGAATGCCAGCGCCACCGGCGAGGCTTTTTCGACGCTTGTCATTTGAACGCCCGTGGGCCGCATTGAGCCGGCCAAAGGGCCGCATGCGGCTCGCGAGCCGCGGGTTGGCCACCCTTGATATATTTGATGACCCATACGAAACAGTCCCATGATGAACATTAGCCAGGTTTTTGCACTGCAGCGGGTCTTGTTATAAAAAGCCAAACAGATTTGATGATGCGAAAGCACAGCTGTGGACTCGTCACAAAGCAGATGAAAATCCATCTATTAGGTCCTACAGAGTTATTCCTACATTGCAGTTAAATGTGTATGACTCCATTATCCTTTCTTTAACTATTTCAGGCTTAAGTATGGGCGAGGAATCCCATAAAAGGATTCATCTGTCTAAAGAGCATTTGTGTGTGAGATAGAGACTGTCACGGTAATGCTGTGGGTCATTAGTCTGTTTTTATCTAAAAGTCTGCTCTTAAGAATCCATGAGGTTTGTTGGGAGATAAACGCAAAGAATAAACACTAATAATCACATCTCTCACACACACACACACAGACACACACACACACACACGCGGAGCAGGAGTGTATGTACACAAAAGTAGATTTGAGAAGGACAATTTGTCCAAGGGTGGTGTCTAGGCTGTGAGATAACCCCGACTATTTTTCTAATCTTTGAACTAATTTCCTGTGAGGTCACTATTGCCAAAAACAGAAAAGACCCTCCCACAGACACAGCCAAGAATATTTAAAATAACAATGATAAATTAATTCTTCTTTCTAATTCTAATTAACAGGGACATCGAGTAAGGAAAAGCTCATATAATGTCAACACGCTGATTGAAATAGATAAGTCAGCTTATTGCTCTAGAGCACTTATCAACCGGCCCACGGGTCAATTCCAGCCCGCCAGACCAGCCCCGTGCCGAATCAGTGCAGCTTGGTGAGTCCAACAAGTGGATAAATTGTCACATTAGCTGAATGGGCCACCTTGCCTCCACTCCCACGGTCTTATCTGCAATATTGGAAGTGAACCATGTGATCATTGCTGCCGTTTGGCCCAGGCGAGCTAACGTTTGCTTTATGTTATGTTGACAAGTGACGAGCAAGTTGTTCACCGCCAAAACCATGCATTCATAAGAAAAAAAAACCCCACCAGACAATGTGTAAATCTAGATTGTATTGTATTTTATGTTTTGTTTTTATTAGCGCATTATGTATGGTTGCAGAAATGCTCCTGACAGCTGTCTGTGGAGAATGCTCAAATCCATTTGGATATTTTGACACTCATTTTGTAATTTATTGCTTCATTTGTTTCAACTAAGAGATTAACATTTTAACAATCAGCATGAATGCTACTGATATGGGCATGCGGGGATATTCCACTTTTGTATTAAAAAAAAATCATCTTTTCCTGCGCACACCCTTTTTCCTCTTGTGCGCTACTTGCTGTGGTTCGCTTCTCTTGATCAAACTGCTCATATTATGTTGACCGAAATTTTCATAAGGGAGTTTAGAAAACGCAAATTGATATTGGACTTTTTTCTTTCAATTGCAATTTTTTTTTTCTCGTCTGACCCGCAGTACAACGATACTACTTTGTGCTACGTGGTATCTGCTTTGACAACAAACCATACTACAATACTACTAATAATAACAGCAGCAACAATAACATCTGCACATAAAACAATATTTAATTAGTCATTAAAAAAAAACCTCTTGGCAACCCTGACATAATTTGGCCCTCGCTGAGAACTAATTGGGGGATGCTAGTGGAGAGCTGTGTGTTTTATCTTGACTTGAATAATTAATTCACGACAGATTTGTGAGAGGTTTTCGCTTTCCATGCATTTTAAATAAGCACAAATTATGTAAAGTTTAGTACTCATAGTCTGGTTCCCTCCAGTGTTCACAAAAGGACATTACACCGCATAGTCCAAGACCATCCAGGTAGAAATCCATCCATCTCTTCATCCATTGTCAATAGTCACCTTTTGAAACCACCAAGCATGAAATATTACAATTATTTGTCATTGAGCTCATACTGCAGTCCAATTACAGTACATGAATTCAAGTTTTGCTTATAGACAGATGAATCGTGACAAAACAGCATTTGGAACTGGCCATTTATTTGAAAGTGAATCGCATATGCATACAAAGTCTCTACAAAGCTAGAAAATATCTAACATACTTTAGAGTCATGTGGGGAAAATGTTACAAAGCAAAGATCAGACCCTGTGTGGTACCAATAGACACGTCAGCGGAGTTTGGATTCTCCTGCATGTTATAGTACTCTCTTCTTCACAAAATAGGATGGACATTAGGATATCAAACATCTGTAATAAACGTTATTGTCACTTTTATACAAAGCACCTTAAAAAATAACACCGACCAAAAAAAAAAAAAAATCTCCCATTCTTCAAAGATGGGAAGCAAATATTCAAGGCCATTTGGGAACTTGTTACTGGCTTTCTGTGCCACGCATGGTTCTAAATCTCCCAAGAGAACACGAAAAATACATTACAATCATTCACAAACTTAGCAGGTGAACTTTGAAACAATGTGAATCACATGAAATATTCACCATTTTGGAAGGAGGGCTTTTAATTAACTAGTAAGGATGTTCTCTCACTGGAGGAGTGCCAACCAAGTTGATTAAAAAAGTGTCACAAAAGTATGTTTAAAAAAAAATCTGATTACATGTAGATGCACTGTTGGACAACAACTCTTTGCTACTCTTCGTTGTCTTTAAATGACAAGATTTATTGGACACCACTTCTCAGAAGGATTATTGTTTTTGATTTTTGCTGTACTTTTTTTCCCCTTTCCAGTTTTACGGGCAAAGTACAAACCACTGAAAACGATTTTATTAATTTCCGAGTGAACGCATTGAATCTTAATGCCAAAAATGTAAACATGTATCCAGGAATGTGTTCACTGCAAATCGGCCAGTGTTAAAAGTTCGGGGACAGTGTTAAAAACAGAACGTCGGTGTTGCATTAACACGACTGTCGTCTTGGATGTAACACTGAGACATTTGTTAAAATGGGGTGTCTTCGGGATTCGACCCTGACTGGCAGCCATTTAAATTTGAAATGATGTACGTAATGATTGAAGCTCATTGGTCGGTCGAGACCATTTTTTTCAGTATCCTGATGGCCACAAGGCCAGTCAGGTTCATGAACATGTTTTGGTTCAAGGAGTACGTGTAGGCCGCTTGACCGACGAGCTGCATGTTTATTCAAACTTACTTCCGTGACTTTTTTGGGGGGGGACTGGTGACTCGTCCAGCGGACTCCTTTCAGTCTAATGAGCGTCATTTGTCAGCCGATTGACAAGCAATGTGCCTAATCTCCAAAATGTAACATGGAAATGCGATGGTAAGAAATGTCACGTGTCCTTGAAGGAATTTGACTGCATGGAAGAGTTCGTCTGAAAAGTTAAGGCATGCATTATCTATGTCCGCATTATCTCTTCCACAGTCTAGAAAACAAGGCCTTGCCAGCGAGTTACCGAGTTGCAAAAACACCTCCCGTGTTATCTCATTTGGCCATGCAGGCCTACAGGAAATGGAGTTGATGATGTCATGTTCATCGTTTTGTGCCCCGTATTCTGTTTTGCTGCCATTTGGTTTTGAAGGTGGCTCAAAGACTCTGCAAGACCACAAAACATCTGAACATGTATCAGGTAATGAATGCATGTCCACCATGAAACGTTTGGCCAACCAGCTAGTTGTCAAAAGTATAAAAATCAAGGCATCGTTCACGCAAAGAGAGAGATGCGATATTATGCACGCCAGGTGAAAAGGGTCTTGTAAAAACTGCAATGTCAAGTGGCGCCACCACCTTCTGGGGGAAAAAAACTCTGGAACTGACTGCCACAATGAAATGACTCTTAGTGCGGGTACTGCGAATGAATTCGCTATTTTCAGAAAAATTGTTAACATCTTGATGACGGTAAGACATTTCTTCTTCTATTGGGTGCCGAACATTTATTAAATGTTACTTTACACACCAGGTGATATGGATGCCTTTGTTAGAATGAACAGCCTAGGGTGTTGAGTTAACACCAGCACATTTGCAGTGTACCGTTCGGTGGTGACACACTCCAAACATCAGCGCTGTTGAATCTCAAAAATGAACAGAATAATTAACAGTTAAATGGTGGTTAACTTATAGGGCATTTGTTGGATTAAAATACAGAACAGAACCAAGCAGGTTGTTTCTACCAGTTAGTAGAATTATCTCTCAATGAAGAACATGTGGCCAAACCACTGCATTGTTTTGAATGAGGCATCTGATACTGTCCAGTCTCAACAAGATCACTACACACAAATCAAACACATGTATAGTGCGAGCAGATGCTGCTACGCCAAATGATCCAAAGTGTTTTATTTACAATACGTGGGAAGGAAAAACAGCTACAATGCAATGACTATCAGACACCGAACAGAAAAAAAAAATTACTGGTAGTCCAACATTGGAGGGTATGTAACAAGAAATGTCTCATCCTCTAAGTAATTGTTGAACACTGACCCCCCACAAAAAAAAATCAAAATTTAGTGAAAAGAGAAGACACTTTAGTTTCCAGACAAAGGCACTTCATGCCATTTAACATGACATGGACCAACCAACAAACATCACCTGCTACAATGCACAGCTTTTGGTTTCTAATATCATAAATGCATTTCTTCATTAATAGTGAGTGACCTAACAAGAAAGAAGGTACTGCCTTTAGTTGTTTAATGTGCCCTAGTTGACAAGGAAAAAAAACCCAAAACAGGTCAATGATCAATATGAACATTACCAGACTTTCAAGGACCCTATTTTTGTTCCAGGCGCAAGACGAGGGCACTGTGCAGTCTAACTGTGGGCATGGGTGAAATGTTTCTTTCTTTTGGTATTTTGCTTGACTTAGAATTGGGCATAACGCGGCATTTGCGCCTTTGTGCGCTGTTGTGGGGTGGAAGTTGACTTTTCCCGGCCAATCCACGCTGTGTCCCTCATATGCATAAAAAAATCCGATCGGTCGAAGAGCAAACACGACTACGTCATGCCTGATGCTGCTGAAAAAAACAACATGGGGATCGTACACAAGCCATTGGCTTGGAATCACAGAGCACTAACTCCTGAGCTAATATTGCGTAATAACTGCAATGGAACGTACAACTGAGGCTGGCATCTATTATACAATTTCATATTCAGGACCTCCAAGTATACTTCCTCTGACTCAGCAAAATATTCAATCAACATGCACATTAATGCGATTGATCATCAGCCGACCAACGTGCACCTTGGCCCATTTCCTTGTCACGTAAATGTCAAGGTGTGTGAGCGCGGACTACTTTCTGTGACCAAATTGCTGGATGACTCAGGGGCGAGGCAAACTGTGCGCCGAAACACCCAAATGGCTGCAACACGGACGGCCCCAAAGACACTAGACTTGCGCTGGCCCAAAAATGAAGTTACGTCCATTTTTACGCCGAATGCCTGGGCACCAGTGTGCCAAAATAGGGCCCTCAGTCTCTTCAAACACATTAGCTGGTCCACCTGTGTTAAAGCTCAAGTAAGCTGGTGTAAGTCCACTGAATGGCATTGATTTGGAGGGATATCATTTGTTTGTTTTTTTTGGAAAACATTCTCCTAACTTGTAAATCATGAGCAACTGTGTTACATAAAATTCACAGTGCTTTCCAAAAGATCCTTTACAACATAGTTGATATTTCACATCGTCACTACATCTAAATCAGTGCTATTTCAATAAAATGTACCTGAATTGTTTAATTTTGCTTATAATTTCTTATTAACATACATTTTTGATAGTTTTCCTGGAATTACAATACAGTATAGTGTATATATATTCTATTCATAGCAATTTCCCAAAGTTTTTTTTTTTTTTGGACAAAAACATACAAAATGGTAGAAAATTTTGATTATTTTCTTTGGG
This sequence comes from Hippocampus mohnikei, assembly GCA_026261675.1. Taxonomy (NCBI): domain Eukaryota; kingdom Metazoa; phylum Chordata; class Actinopteri; order Syngnathiformes; family Syngnathidae; genus Hippocampus; species Hippocampus mohnikei. Next base: position 2,477,640 of record JAKGUB010000350.1, on the reverse strand, counting down.
ACAGATTTTTTGTGTGTGTGTGTGTGCAAGAATGCAGTTTGCACTATTCAGCATCGCTACCTGTACGAAACCACCTCTGTATTGTACTAACAATGTGACAGTGCTATTTTCCCTAAAATGAACTTGCTATGGTTATTGATGATACACAGGGTCTGATCTTTAACACACACACACACACGGTCGCAGGAAGTGAGGAGTATTTGAATTTTTGTCTTCAAGTAGCTAAGAAACAACAACAAAAAAAGTGAAAATAAGTGTTATCAGATAGTTTTCGGATCTGATTTATCTGCTTGAATTGAAACTTGTCTCCCTGTAGTTGTGACGGTGCTCACTTTTGTAAATTTAATTTCAGCTCAGCTCAAATGTCAAATCCTTATCCCATGAAAAGGCCATATGTGTGTAAGTGTGTGTGTGTGTGTGTGTGTGTGTGTGTGTGTGTGTGTGCGTAGGCAGAGGACGAGGATGATTGGGGGTGTTATTATTCCTTGATAAGACGGTAGATGTGGTGCTGTGCTCCATGCTCATTGTTTGACACCTCAAACACGCAGGCCATGCACAGCAAGGTCTCCTGAGTGTCCCTGTTGCTCACGACCTAAAATCCCCAAATATGAAGAATCATCAGAAATGTGTCTTTGAACATAACAACGTCGCACATACTGTGTTGTATGCTCACCAGCAGAATAGTGAAGTTCTCCAGTACACTGTTCATCATGTATTTCTCTGGCAGGTGTTTGAGCTTGTGGATGAAGTTGATCATGTATTCGCACATTGGCGAACGACTGATTCTGTAGACGAAATGTCCATTCTCAAACCTGGCGTACTCCGTCTGTGGGAGGAGAGCAGAAATTTGTCCAATACAACCAACGGAAGCCAGAATCTTCACACTTCCTGTCTGGCGAATTGCGACTGAATTAACTGAACAGGTCAGAAAAGGTGGGTTTTTGTCTAACGGTGTATTCGTTACTAACCATTTCATATCTGGTAAGTTATCATGGCCATTTGGTTGGACTTCATCTATATGTCTTGAAATGTTGCGTAAGTGGGCCAGGAATTGTGGAATATCAAGGTTTTTGACACTAGTACTAACTAGTAACTGGTGGCTATCTCATTCAGCTCGTTAGCATCATGGCTTTTGTGATGTTTACCTCAGCTGTTTTTCCCAGGGCATCCTTGAACACCTCAGAGGCTTAAAAGTTGCCCTACAGTGCGGTCCCACCGAGATTGATGAAGAACCTTTTTTGACCGAAGATCTACTTTTCGATCAACCAACCTCCTGCGATCGACCCGTTACCGCACGCGCGCATACACCCTCATTTACACACGCATGCCATAATGAGCAACAGCCATAACGGCTCCTAAGATGAACGATGCATGGGACGCACTTTTGCAACGGGTTAACTATTCTAGCTCACGTGTCGCATTTAAAATGCTTCTCTCAGCCATCCACATTCCCATTCTTTGCCAGTGCCCTCGGTGAACTGTACATGAAATACAGTTTGTTTTTTCACGACAGCCTGGCATCCCGTCGTAATAAATAGAAACGTGTGTCGGAGGCTATGACGCAAATCCTCGTTGACAGAAATGTTGACATTTAATATTTATTCTACACATTTTTAAAGCATTGGAAAACATTAAGAATTTTTGTGTCATGTTTGTCCTCCTACAGAAACCATATTAAAACAAAAATATATTTCACTGCTTAATCTTTTTCCATTTTCAAACATTTTTGAAAAAGCTCCAGGGAGCCACTAGGGCGGCGCTAAAGTGCCGCATGTGGCTCTGGAGGCGCGGGTTGCCGACCCCCGCGCAAATCATTCACACAAACTCCCTGAGAATTCCTTGGGCCGCCGAGAGCAACATCAGGTATGCACACACAGCGGCCACACCTGTGTGGTACGTGATGTAGAATGCAAAGAAAACATTCAAATTACATTTATATCAAAATAAAACATATCATCAAATGGAGATTAATGACATGAATAAAATTGGCCCAGGTTTGTTACTTTTATTTTAGCTCAGCGAGTCTGTATAAGTATGGTCACACATTATTCACTCATAAATAACAGAGAATATGTCCTTCAATAAACAAAAAACAAAAAAAAACAATCCAAGTCACCTGACTTTTGAAAAGCGCGAAAAAGCCTCTTTCAAGGGGATCATAAACTATGTCCATCTTTGGACTTCCTGAATGGAGCGTTCCGCTCGTCGCCTGCAGCCTCTCGTCTGTGGTGAGTGAGAGTGTCTGTGTGTCAATATATACATCAAACTATTATTGGAGAACAACTGACTGGACACCCTCAGTCGCACTACTGAAACTGTAATGGAAGTGAGAATAGTCCGGTGTCCCGTTTGTAGATTAAAGTGGGGTGGAGATGAAGAAGTCAGTGTAAAAAGTTAGTGAGTGCTTGTTGCACGCCACCTGTCACGGAGTGCGCTGAGAGGGTGAAAGAAGTGTGCAATTGCTCACGTGCGCAGTTTAGAGAGAACATTGGTGACCTAGGCCGCTGACAGATGACGAATGACAGACCGAAAAAATTGCCCGCCTCTTCAAATCTCCGTAAGACATGATAGGACATTGAGAAAGTGAAACAATTCAAAACAACATTTCATTTTCAAGTAACGTGTTAAGAAGCCAAGCTCTTTCAAGTTTGGTTCACGTGGATTGATTAATAAGGCGTAGCAGTCAGCTGGTGCTAAAAACCAAGTGGCACTCAACCGAGCCAATGCTTTTGGGTAACAGCTATCATCTTGCACAATTTCACTGCTTGTTTATGCACAATGGCTTCTGCGAACATTCGCTATGCCCGCCAGTAACTTAAAGAGAATTGTGGCTGCCACCTGACACCGGTTTCCAGTGCCAGAATTGACAGCGAGACCAGCGCACCGAGTCTGTGTCTCGACATTGCTAGATCTCTGGTGCATCAAGAGAGAAAAATCTAATTGCTGACCAGCAAAGAAAAATATTTAAACGTATGACATGAGTACTGAAATGATACACAGGCTGATTGTACATTTTGCCATTCAATGGAAGAACATTTGGTTTCTCTGCCTGTCACTATCCAGAGATAAAGAGACATTTTCTTTATTTATTATTTGGCCTTTAACCTAACTGCAGACTAGATATGCAGTACAAAGTGCTTGTGCATTTCCCAAACAGCCATTGCAGCATTGTACAACCAAGTGAAAGAAGGCATTGTGAAGGAAATGAAAGACTACAGATACAGATAGTACCGTTTGTGGCGTACATGTTGTGTTCATATTTATTAAATGTTGTTAAAATCAATTAACACGGTCAGCCTTTTTCGTTCTTTAGCCAAGATATTTTATTGGTGTACATTTCAATGCAAACGTTCAATAGCCATGAGAATTTCCAAATAATTGCATTTAAAAACGATGGACTATTTTTGTTCTATAATCAACAGGATATCAGTGGCATTTAAAAAAACAAAAAACACATTTATCGTCATAGTTTCTGGGTAAATAGATCATCGGGGGATGTTATCGTGACTTGCCAATAAATAATGTAAATACAGTTCACTGACTGAAATGAAATATCTATTACAAAGCTGGGCAGCTTCTCTACCAACAAGCCCAGCACGTTTTCTGGGGGGAAGCCTGCATTTCTTTAGGGAGTAGAAAGAAATACAATCTTACCTCCACCTTCTCGACGACCTGCTTGCCGAAAGAGCAGACCTTGGTTGAGCAGGTAATCGTCATGTTCTCTGAGCTCGTACTGGCTGGTGACCCCATAAAAGGCGCGGGGTCTTCTTGTGCATTGTAATTTAGGTCAGCCTGCCGAGATGGAAACAAAAATAAATAATGTCGTTAAACTACACAAATGAGATGAAGAGACAACCTTCACTTATGTCTCAAGGGTTATCTAATTCTCGAGTTTGCGTGGCTCAGGACGATTCTGCTCAAATCAAAACACTGGTTAAATAGCGCCCTCTGCTGGCTACCACTGTCCATACAGGAGCCATATTCAAAATGCCTCACATTGATAACAATGGCCTTACCTTTACAATACAATACAATACATCCTGATTTATTTATATAGCGCTTTCACAACAGCTGCAACCGTAACAAAGCGCTTAAACAAAACAGTTAACATAAAGTAAAATAATAAACACAACACATAACAAAAAACACGGACAGTCATGCAATCCTAACCACTTTTCCCTCACACGCTTTGTTGTTGGAGGTGTTTTCCTGCACTCTAACAATCTTTAGGATTATAGTTTGCAGTCGGATAGAATTGCATCACATAATATTACTTTAAATAATGTGACGACATTTTTTTAAACTGCATTAAATAATCAAAATGTTAAATTTGATAAATAAGTAAGTCATTGTATATACCTGTAAGGCATCTCTCTCTGGCAATTACTGTAAAAGCATTATTACCTTCTGAAGTACCCCTTCAGATTAAACAAGTGACGGAAAAGCTTGTGGCTGACTAGTTTTATACATATTGTAGGTTCGGGTGTTCCTTATATTTTAACTTTTAACAGTTGATGGTCTCGCTCAATGAAGCCGCTTCACCAGGGCTAGGGGGTGCTATAGCCCCGTCAGAAATCTGTGCTAAGCCCCTCTTGCATTTTATTTTACATTCTAAAATGTATTTAGAAATGAGCGCCTCTATGTATCGGTCAAGACCCCCCACCCCCATAAACCTCGTGAGTGAAAAGTCCTGGAGCCGTGCCTGCTCTCACCTCACCAATACGCTTGAATAAATACAAGAAATGCTTGGAAAAACCTGATACAGTATATTGTAATATCTGTTTCTTGTATTTGTGTGACATCATAGAGAGGGGAGGAGCCAGGTTGGAGGAATATTGGCTCCAGCAGTTAGTCTGAGTGTGGAGCGCATGGGCGTGACTTGTGGCTGGCAGCAACTCCTATGAATGTGTGTGTTATTGCTCCTTTTGTTTTTTAAAAACGACAGATTACATCAGCGACTGCGCTCATCCTTCTTTCCGCATTGAAGGGAATTATAATGTGTTTCGAAGTTGCTCAAGACCTTTTAAGTTTTACAGATGTACACAATGCATATTATTCATGCTTCTTCTGTATTATGTGATACATTACATGTACAATGTAATCAAATTGAATAATGTGTGCTTATGGCAACCGTGGACTTGTTTGACCATGCAGTCCATTTGTATTGATTCTTGGGGACCAGCGTGGTGTTCAACCTGTATCACCAAATGAATCTAAACATGGAAATCTTATACAGCAGTACCATATAGTATGTACTATACAATATTTATAGTTAATCTGGTTTGGTATTTCCCAATTAAATCTGCTGTTGTGAGCAATTTTCATGCCAACTCCTGCTTTAATTGTGATATGACTTTTACAGGAGGAACACTTCGATGTGAATGAAGCACAAGAGATGATATAAACTGAGACAATGGCAGAAGTATTTGTATTTTTGTCAATGTTTTATTATGTGTTCTGTTGTATTGTTCTTATTTTATGCTAAATGATCTTTAAAGCACTTTGTTTCAGCTACGGGTGTCGTGGAAGGGGATCGTAAACTATGATTTGATATAAAGATGGATTGTATTGTATAAAAATGACTCCAGAATTATGAATTCAAATTTCCAAGGCCTTGAGCAATCTGGAGATACAGCGAGTAGAAATACACAATTTTGCAGTTTGTATTACTGGTGCCCTATTACCAACACATTTACAAGGTGAGAGTTAAACATTTCACACTGGTGCAGTAAATCTCAATTAAACCTCAATACATTTGTGGAAACCCCAATTTAGGTCAGTCATTCCAATCTAAACGGACTCATATACTTTGTATTATACGGATTCACCACGCCACACCATGACATAAGTAATTAATTTAAAATATATATATATTTAATGATTATGAGGTACAACTAACAAAGCCCCAAAATTGTCATGGAAGAGTAAAAAAGAAAAAAAGATAGACTAACCCTGGACAGGTTGCCAGCCAATCACAGGGAACATAAAAAATGAAAAATATTTTTAATGTAGAAATTGAGTACAAATTGGCCTAAGAATAATTGTATATGCTTTGAATGCAACTTTTTCAGTTAACTACTGAAATAAAAGATCCTTTCTACTACATTTGGATTTATTGAGATGCACCGGTGTGTGTGTGTGTGTGTGTGTGTGTGTGTGTGCGTGCCCCATCCAATCTGAATCTGAATTAGTGTCGACCTCATTATTGAAACTTGGTTGTTTTCTCAGAACAACTTTTGTACTGCGTGCTATCCAGCTTCAACATCAGGTTATATACCACTTGCACAGGCTAACAAGATCCAATACATGGGCCGCATCGAATATCTACTATTCTGCGGGTACAAATCATTTCTATTATTTGAACACAACAGGGTGTGTAATTGAATATGGTGTCAAACAGCAAGCACCGCATCATTCCAGGACATGTTTGTTGTTGTTGTTGTTGTTGTTGACACTTTGAAATGAGCATTTACCTAAAAAGGAAAATGATTGAATCTTTTTTCAAATTACTTCCTTAATAAGAAAGATTTTTGTTCAATACAAAACCAAAACGTTATGTTAAGAATTGTAACGGTTGAAATTTAATATTTGTGCAATTACATTTTTATTTTTTTTTACCATCTGTAATCCTCATGTCGAATTCATCCAACAACACACGGAAACAACACCGTAATTAGTATTACATTTAGGCAGAGAAAAGAAAATATTCAGAGCAGACTAATGAGAACACATTGCTCCTCAATGACTAATTGAGAGATGTGAGGGTGGTGTGCACAACTTGTAATGAGTTCTCCAAGGACAACAGTGTGGTGGGAGTCAGGTGCATTTGCGCCATGAACACACACACACACACACACACACACACACACACACACACACACGCACGCACGCACGCACGTACGCATGCACACACACTTACACACACACACACACACACACACACAAACACACACACGCATATCAATGTCCTTTTTTGTTTAAGGAGCATAATGTATATATTGAATAAAGTCGTCGCAAGCTTATTTAAATAGATTCACTCATTATTTTAACCCAACTTTTTCACATGATTGTTTTAAAATACATATGTGATTTCTTTGTGAATGTGTTCGACCAATTAAATCTTTAGTCTAACCACAATTGTTTTCCTCACTCGCTCACAACAGTCTCTGTGAGAAAATGTGATATCAATTTAAAACTAAATGAAACTGTGAATCAAAATTTTGCTGAGGAAATTCTCGAATTTTCAAAGTCTCTGAAAAGAATCCACGTCGAATCACACACTTTCCTAAGTGACACCTTTTCAATGTACCTGATGTTTATTCTTTTACTGCCTTTTGATGTCACAATAAAAGAAGCCGAGGTTTCAGCCTCCCAGCTCAAACGTTTTCCCCGTTATGGCCCATCAAAGTTTAAATGCCACGCCCACTTTGGGGATCCAGGAAAATCTATACACATGATTATACTATTTCGGGATGTTTTCTGAAAAATCCTAAATCCGGTAAGTAGGTCAACTGTTGTTGAACTGCCCATTCATGTGTCTGACAGCAAGCTTTGCAAAAGCCTGATAACAATCCTGATAGTTTGAATCAGTTGTGTTGAAATATGGAGAAATCTAGCCCAATATGCTCTTGACGGCCCTAGTTCAGATTGAAAGAGTTGGAGACGTCTTTATTGGCTCAAAATGATGATGGCAGTTGACTGTTGATGGGGTAGAAAGCTCATTCCCAACATCATGTGCCCACGTGGCCATCTAGTGGCCGGAAGTAGGCCTGCGTGCCTTGGAACTCTCGAAGTACAGCAGAGTGCCCAGATCAGGCTAAATCATGAAAAACAGGAAAAGACGAGCCCAACCCGGAGCTCGAAGGAGAAAATGTTAAAAGCCTTTGCATATAAATATATTTTATGACGATAAATCAATTGAAACCCCACCAACACAAAATATTTCACAAAATTAAAATAATGTATTGCGTCATGAAAAAAAAATCCCCTTTTAAAGGGTTAATATCTCTAAACATTGTATACCTGCGCTATTTTCAAGCACATTTTATGATAGGTGGGGTCAGACTACGTAGATTTACAATTTACAGGTCTGTATCTACCTTAAAATGACAGATGAGGGCCTCCAAATATGGTCTAAAATTTAGTGCGCAATTCCTGGATCCCAAAAGCGGGTGTGACCCTCCAACTTGGACTGGCCACAACTCGAAAAACATTTGAGCATGGTAGCTCAAAATTTGGATTCTTTCATTCGTTATAAGTCACAAAGAGAATAAACAGCAGGCAAATTGAAGGTGCGTCACTGGGGAGGTTGACGTAGAATTATTTCTAAATCACACAACAATGAAGCACCGGCCGATCATTTCTGTTCAATCAAATAGTCCATAAATAATCACAACAGATCTTGGGTCTCGGTGATGTTTAACGTCAGATGTATTCTTAATTGGAGATGGAGTAACATGGGAGTGGGGAGGTGAGCAGGTGTTCAAACAAAGCCAGTGTGTGTTCGTCACTGCATTGCTTCCATATCCCAGGTGGAAAGACATCACACATATAGCACATAGACACGCCCTCCCATTTGCCGGCACAATGGAAAACTACTGGATGACCTACAACCGTATATTGGACAACATTGAAGCCGATTTGAATTTGTTGGGTTTGAAATAGAGATGGCGCAAACCAACAAATATACAACATGCAACAAGTTCAACTCCGCGCTCACCCAAAACTTGATGAGATAGAAAGCGTTTTGAGGGCCCTTTGCAAACAGCTCCTTCAGGCCGCCTTTCTTCTCTGGGAACTTGTCGTAGATTTGCCTGATGTCCACACACTCCAGCAGGGGGTCGCTGTAGCTGGGACTGCTCTGATTGATGTGCACAAACAGGTGCTTGTTGCACTGAGGAGTGGAAAATAATGGACAAATCAGACGGCGACAGACACAACAAGAACATTTACATCAAGGTTTAGGAAATTTGTGACATGGTCTATTTATGAATTCTTATTGATGAGCTTCAAGCCATCAATAGATTTAGCCATCATCTCGTCACACTGGACCAGTGAAACTGTCCAAGTCTGTCCTCATATTGTAACTAATCAGCCATTTGCGGTCAGAGTGTGCACACGTGAGGGGCAGGTTGCTTGACAGAGACCCGCGCAGGTTTATGTGCGTAGTGGTGAGGCGGCTGTGTAAGGTGCAATTGAGAGCAAAAAGAAGAATCTCGAGTTGAGTTTAAGGAGCATAGGGAACCAGTGCCATAAATACATCCATCTCAGCAGTGCGATGCCCAACTCTTTGCCCGTTTTTTTTGGTTAGCTACTGCCACCGTTGCTGGCAATGGATGACAAGTGCCATCCCCGGGGGACAGCAACGATGGCCGTAGCGCAGCCTGCGTTTCCCAAAGATGGAGCAAACAGTATTCCAAAGGCTGCACTGATGTATGAGTAAAGTAAACCGAACAAGCTCATAAGCAAATTTGCCTTGTGTGACAACAAAACAGATGGAAAAAAGGTTCTGGGACGCTGCTGTGTAACTATCTGCCCACGGCATTGTTGGAGGAGGGGGGCGGGGGCATCAGTGTGTGTGTGTGAGTGTGTGTGTGTGTGTATACATCTATCTATGGAAAATGGATGGATAGTTGGATATATATATATATATATATATATATATATATATATATATATATATATATATATATATATATATATATATATACACAGTCTTGTAATTCATATTAATTGGGCTGTTAAGGAGGTAAAAATGTCACTTAAGTTACTTCATACAAATTAATCACATACAGCACAGAAAGTCACATTAACTATCTAAGCTTTAATAGAAATTATATCAATGTGCGTTGAGTTCTTGAAGTACTCAACAATGTTTCTGCCTGTTGTCAGTTGAAATATCGTGTGCCGTAATTAAAGTTAAAAAAAAAGATCAGGATGAATGCCGGCTGTCTGTGTGTGCAAGGCAGAAAAATGGCATTGAATCCACTGTGTGGCAGCATGAACGATCGACTGAAGAGCTTTAACAAGGTTAGTCATACGTGGAGACACACAATGGAGGCTTAACGTGGGCTATCTGTCATCTGAGTGTGTGTGTGTGTGCGTGTGTGTGTGTGTGTGTGTGTGTGTGTGTGTGTGTGCGTGTGTGTGTGTGCGTGTATGTTTGTGTGATACTGACTGCTTCTTGGTCTCGGTGGGTTTCCAGGAACGACGAGAACTCCACCAGTCTTAGTTTAGTGGTGCCGATGGAGCGACCCTGCCACGCTGGTTCTCTGTGTGACTCGGCTGCAGGACGCTCATAACCTGAACGATACACACACACACACACACACACACACACACACACACGCACACATATGCACGCACACACACACAGAAATGTAAGCAGGGTCAACATTAAATTATATATTAATTATAATTTTTAAAATTATTAAATTACAAATTAATGCAACAACATTGATTTACATTTTTTTTAAAGCCAGGCAACAACCGTTCAAACAAGATTCCATCACCGTTGACAATATCAAACAGATCTGAGATCTCTGTAACACAGTGACAAGCAGTCAGGGCCAGTAAGGCCTTCTCTGCTGGCTGAAGCACTAACCTTCTTTTACAACCTAAATTTGAATATTTATTCAATGATATTGCATTACTTTATTCCTAATGCTCGACTCTCTTGATTTTGTTTTATTTCTCTAGGCTGCACTGCTTCCAGTACTCTTCGATTTTTTTTTTTTGTGTTGCCATGTCAGTTTCATCTGCTCGGAGCCTTCTCAATCAGTCGTATTGGCCAATGTAACTTCAACTCTGTGAGCACTTGAACCAATCAGACTTCAAATTGAGCAAGGCCCTCCAAGATGTCCTCTGATTGGTTTGTCGGAGCAAGCCAAATTTGAAGCATAAAACACGTCTGTAGCAAGCTGCACAAATTCCTAATCCAGCATTTTGAGTGAGTGTGATGTATTTTATGTTTTTGCCATGTCACTTGATAATTTCTGATTCGGAAACGCTGCAGATGACGTGGCACAGTTGCACGCTGTTATAGCACTTTTTTTTTCTGCATGGGCGGTTTCTATAATTGTGGCATAGTAAATTGTGGCATAAGAGGTTACAAACCCAGACTGATTCATGTAATCGGTGACATGACAATGACATTCTTTTGAGAAAAAATTACTCTTTCCAGATGACACTGCTTTGCAATCACGCGCAATGCAGAAACATCCCAAACCTCAAAACCTGACTTTAGTTATCATCTCACTGCATTACTGTATTCCATGGAACTTTTATGTGGTGTTGTTTTTGTTGGCCTGTTTTAGTTTAAGTCTTGTCTATGTGTCAAGCTGTTTTGATTCATTTTTGTCGTGTTCGTACTCTGATTAGTCTCGTCAATTTTCTGTCAAGTAAAAGTGTCAGCATTTTAGTCATTTTATCTTTTACAATTGTCCATGACATCTATACTCTAGCTCAGGGGTGGCCAACCAGTCAGAGACTAAGAGCCAATTTTTTTACTGTGTTACTGCAAAGAGCCCCAGACACACACAAAAACCAGCTTGTATCCAATGACTCGTCTCCGTTCAACGCATTGGGACAACCTACCCCGAACTCACTACCGTTTAAAGCACAGCGAAGCTGCGGGATGAATGAGAAGGGAGTCGCGTCGTAACAAGTAAGAAGAAGCTGATTCGGAACAAAAGTTGAGCACGTTGTAGCGCATATTTAGTCAATAACATGTACACACAATGAAATTTACATTCATATATTTGATCACTTTGACATTTTAGGGGAAGCCAAGCTTCCCTTGTAGTTCGAGCAATCGCCACTGATTGAAACCCAGCGGCTGGGTGTTCCATCCATCTCGTTACCTCTGTGTCCGCGTCCTAGGCGGCCCGTGGTGGTCGTCAAATAGTTCGTTGAATCTTTTCGATACAGCAGTGGATGTTATTATCTTAATATTATGGTGCGAGCATGCGACTGCAACACACAAAGGGGTTTAAACTGTTGTCGGAGATCGTGGCGCCGCCATGATTCAATGTTGTTGACAGATGACAGGGCAAGCAGCGAAGCGTGAATATCGCGAGTTTGCACCAATGTAAGCGCTCTAAATTCATCTTTCCTTTTATTATTTATTATTTTGTCTGTGGTTTTATTGTTCTTGTTTTGATTGTAAAGCGTCCTTGAGTTTTTGAAAGGCGCATATAAATTAAATGTACTATTATTATTATTATTACACAAAAATGTAGAAGGTTTGAAAAAATGCCGACCGTAAAGTTTTTTCAAAGTAGAAATTCTCGGTCGGTCGGGTTACCGAAACACACTACTTTTTTTTCTACGCCTAACGGGATTGATGATAGGCTAACGTAGTACGTTCTGTGTATCATTGTGACTTTTTCCACAATTGTCGTGTGAAAGCCTGGGAGCCGTATGAAACCAGCCAAAGAGCCGCATGCGGCTCGCGAGCCGCGATTTGGCCACCCCTGCTTTTAGTTGGCGAAAACCGATGACTAGTTTTAGTCAAAGATACCGATGACATTTTTGCAGATGTGTAAAAATTCAGGTGCAGAAAGTAAAAACGCTGCCACAATTTGGCTTTCGTCCCAGGTGCTTCAGTCTGGTGACATTTCAGTCTACTTTTAGTCAAAGACATTTGTATTGTAGTCTTTTTTCAGTAATGCAATTCTATTTAAGCCTGTCAATATCGCTTAAGTTCCTAATCGTATCGACAAAAGCAACATTTTCCTTCAAGCCAGACCCAGTTGCTACCTTCTAGATCCAAGAATAAATCCATCTCAGACACAGAAGAGGCTCTGGCTTGAATTACTTTGTGATCCAACATATTTGTTATTTTTTTGAATGTTAGACGCGCAAACACAACCATGTAAATAAAATGGTATCACAATGCCACCAACACACACAAAAACACACACTCTCACATCATTGTTTGACGCTAGCTTTCAAAATAAGAAACTTAACGTGACATGAATGTCTTGAATGACCTCTATTTCATTTGGGATGCTTTGAGAATTATTATCAGATTAATTTGAATGTGTGATTTTGTGGCCACTTTTCTCCCCCTTTACTTTTTCCACAACACATTCATTTTCTTCTCTACAAGTCTACATGTAACAAAAGTGTTCCCAAATGTTTGTTGTCCAAAGACAAACCCCAGCTGGTCGGCCATCGCTCCCTTTCTCTGTGTTCAACTGTGCTGACCAAGTTGTCGCCCACTGCATTCTTCTGATCCAAATACTACCGCTAGTCAGGATGGAGTAAAAGATGTCGAAATAACACATGACAATTCGTGACATTTCGACATGTCTCGTTTTAGAGTCGTTTTTTATTTTGGAAAGCACATTTAGATTCGTTTTTATTGGTCAAGCATCTAGCATGACAGATTTAGTGTTATCGTCACATGACCAGAATTTTCGGAGCGTGTGAAGATTGTGAAGACATTTTGTCCTAATTGTCGCTGAAAACAGAGATACTACATTTATGCATCTCCGTGTCAGTTTCATTACGTTTTACTTAATTCCACTCTCTTATTGATCATGTATGTTGAGTACGGTAAGTAAGAAATTGTGATGGCTAATTTGCTCTCTCAAAATCGCTGAAAATGCAAGGTTTTTAAAGGGCAAATGTTTTATGTGTGAAAACAATGCTGATGTATTTTTTTTTCTTTGCTCGCTTTTAATGTTAGGCTGCCATGCCACTCGGCACACAAATTTGTAAATGTAACCGCAATGTCAGTGCCTCACCAGCCATGAGCCTCACCACTGTGTTCAATATGACAATCTCATATAAATAATGTGCGGTACATAAAAAAGATATTTATGATATTCAAACAAAATGTTTATAATTTTGACTGTCAAAATTAGAATAACATAATAGTAGGCGAATGCATGCACAATTAAATAAGCTTAAATTGATTGCTATGTACAATCGAAGGAGACAGATGAACCCACTTAGTTCCACTCGGGACCTTTCCTCAAAGCAAGCCTCATGGTGACCTGGCCCAATCAAAAACTACTCTATAAAAAAGCAGCGGCCTAAAGAGCAAGCGGGAGGACCACCTGTTCGCTTCAGAGAAAAGAGATAATTGTCGTGCGGTTCCTCTCACCTGTGATTGTGGTGGTCCCTGCTGTCTGCACTGAGTAGGCTTGCTGCGAGAACGGCTTGATGCTGAGAGAAAGAGGCAGGAAGAAAGGGCACTATTAAAAGGCTGAAAGGACACAAGACACAGCATGGCCAGTCACATTGTACCTGCGGCGTACTGAAAGGGATTACGGTGTGTTCTGTGACTTGGAGAGAACACTTGCACAAGCAAAAGAGGTCAAGAGGGTCTAAAAGCTATGAAGGTCTCATTTCATATCCTCATTACCGTTCCGCAGTCATGTGACTTCAACTTGAACCCTAGACATGAAGGATTATTCTTTTTGACAGGAGGGTCAAATCTAAATACGCTAAACTTAAATGAATTAATCTTTTCCAAACAAGAGAAGTGCTTCCCCCACATGAGTATCGCATTTTGGGGTTACACCAAACTACATAAATGCAAAGGCTTTTAGGTGTCATTTTTGCAGAAAACATCTTGATTTACAGTGGGAGTCTTTAAAGAACAGTGGTAATAAAAAATGTATTGGCCTATTTTCCGCAGTCCAGTGGTTCCTCTTTGTAAGTAGAGACGCATTGTCCATGTAAATGCCCTTATCCGTTCCAAGCCGCCCCCCCACCTACTCCCCAAAACAAATGTTTTTCAAAATGCATCAAAGTATGTAACAAATACATGTTATATTGCAAATAAATGAGAGTTGTGCATAATGTAAAAAACAAAGAATACACTAAAGAATAAAAATGATCATTTAACTTTTAACTGCGTCCTCATCGTTTTTTGCCCTCTTTAGTGCATCTTCTCTCTCAGAAGTCGTTTTTTGCATGGCGTTTTGTAAAGAACTGATCCAATGACGTTTGCTTTTGTCGGCTTTTAACAATCCTTTGAAAATGTCCAAGGCTAACATCAGCATAGTGAGCAATCGCCCGACTGGTGAACACTTTTTCTGGATGATTCACATTTACGTAAAAGCGATTGGAGCGCCGCCTGGAGGGCAAATGGCGAGGACGCTGCATCCACACACTGTCGATCTATCCACATACACACATCGAAACATACGGTAAAGAGGTCCCTCTTAGCCAATGATATGCCAGGATGATGCTGGGTAGTAAGCCAATGGCAGAGCAGCTCTAAGTATGTTGCGTTCAGGAAACTTCGGAGCTGCAAGGAGCAGCTCATACTGCATTTTACCTTTTGGATCTTGAGATTTCTTTCATAACAAAGGGCAATTTTTTGCCGTTGAAACATTTCAAAACTTGAAAATTTCGGATGTAGAGACGTTCATAAGTAGAGGTACCACTGTATAAGGCCCCTTCAGGGTATAAGGCACACCTTCAATGAATTGCCGATTTTAAAACTGTTTTCATAAATACAGTGCACCGCATTATAAGGCGCATAGAATAGAACCTATAGTAGGGGCTCGGTTGCGTTATGTATCCACTAGAGCAGAGGTCCCCAACCTTTTGCCCCACTGACCGGTTTCATGCCAGACAATATTTTCAGGGACCGGCCTTTCACGCCGGATAGATACAACAATATAATATAATATGACCTGCATGAAAAGTGGGGTATTTTCGTAACATAATAATAAACACGAATCATGACACGAGGAACGTCCTATACAATATTCTCTGGTCGCTATGTTAACGTTCAAACGTGCCTTCAAAATAAGATATGCAGCAAATGAAAAGGCATGAAAAAACACCATCACCGCTTATTATGCAGAGTAGTCTTGGTGCGTGTGGATCTCCCATTGAGATAAAGCCGTATTTGAAATAGGACTCCTGATACTGTCTATTAAATGTAGCCTTCTCTTTCTTGAAAGTCGTAGGCTCCTCTTCTGTCTCCTGTCTGGGCCTTTTCCCCTTCCCGAAAAAACTTTTCTAAGGCGTTTGTTTTTATTCATTTTGCTAACTCCTGGGTTTCATTTTCTATCACGTGACCGAGAAGCGCGCATTCAGAGTCCCGCTTCCCGATCTGCTCGGAAAACGGTCAAAAGCCGACAATATTAAATGTTAAACCTGTTAAATATTTATGAGTGTAAAACCTTATGTTTTTGGTCAACACCGAGTTTATCATGGCTTCTCATATTTTTCAACTACGGTACTTTTCTTCTGCTTTGTATTTGGTTCAAATTACCGGCAGTAAAAAAAAAACAAAATTGGCATGTGTACCCGCTTTTAGCAATGACACAATGGTTAATACAACATAAGGGATGCCCAGTTTGGTACATTGTTAGAAACTAGCAAGAACCAAGTGCCAACGAAATTATTTTGAAGTCGTTATTTTAAGGTCCAGTTACCGGCATCTTCCCAAAACAAAAACTGGGAACACATTACTGCTTAATTAAAGGCCACTCATACACACTACAATGTGATACACTTTATATTGAATAACAATAAAACAGCTTGACAGAGTGCACAATATGACTTACTCTTCTGAGGCGGAACTGGACTGTCCCCCAGGGATCATCCCCTGCCACAGCTAGAAATACAAAAATAAAATAGTATTATGAGATCAAGTAAGGAATCACATTGTTGCACATTATAGGACCAGAATAAAAATACACAAGGAATCGGGAGAGTATTAAATTGTATAAAAATTTGAGATACCGTGAATGAATAGCATAATTTCTTTGTCTATATTGGTTAAAACTGGGCAAAACGAATCTCTGAGCCAGGAAATAAATCTAAAATAGATTTTTTTTTTAAAAGGGTGCGATCGAATCTTGTGTGGTGCCACCAACTTACCGTATTGGCCCGAATATAAGACGACCCTGATTATAAGACGGTCCTTCTTTTTCAATACTCAAGTTTGAATAATGACTTTTTGAACACCAAATTAATTTTTATACAGAAAATAATTGCAGTACATCTGAAATGATTATAACAATATATTTGAGAGAAAAAGCATGTTATTTTGCCTCATTCAAATCTGAACATTTAAATATGCAAACTAAAGTGCAATCACATTAAGTAAATGAATGGCTTCTGGTTTTGAAATGTAAACAAACCAATCTATTGTGATAAAACAACAAAACTGCAATAACTGCATTAACCATCAAAGTGAAGTGTAACTAACTGTCGTCTTGAAACAAATCTGAATAAGGAAAAACATTGCAATAAAATAATGCAAACTGGTTAAACTTGAGAGTAGCTGAGATCTGTCATGACAGAACATTACTCCTCACAAACATCCACTGCCTCGCTGTGCTCAGTGTCACTGTCCTCACTCCCATCCTCTGGCTCCACTGGTTCCTCCCATAGCACGTCACCCTCACTGCCCTCCAGGGCAATTGATATACATTTTTTATTTGTCTTCTTCGTGCTACCGCTATTTTTATTTTTATTCTTCGTGACAGGGGTTCGCTTTGGCCTGGGGAGTCAAGTTCAGCATTCGCTTCAATGATATCTGGCCCCATCTAGCGTCGTGAATGGGAATAATGTCTAGACCCCGTATATAAGACGACCCCCACTTTCTCAGTCTTATTTCAATGCAAAAAACACCGTCTTATATTCGGGCCAATACGGTATTCACTTGTGCAGTTCTTCCAGTGCAAAGGTTAGTATTGAACACTCAGGAGCTTGTTAACAACCTCGGTGACCTCAACCCCAGAGCTAGGAAAGCCTGCCTCAGAAACCCCAAGGGAAAGCAATTTGGTGGAATTGCGGAGGCCATCATAAGTATTCTCTCCACTGATTCAAAACATCCCAAGTCAAAGTCAGCATTGCCCCATCCCCACTATGCAGTGTCGACCGGGCACTGCTTTCTCCCCTGTGACGCCTTGGCAACAACAAAAGCCACGTTCCATTCGGCCAGCCAGTACACCATCAACTGCCTCAGGATTCCCGCGGGCCAAAAAGGCCTGAAAGGACTTCTTCTGCTTGAGGGAAAATCTCACCGCTGGTGTCCACCAACAGGCTCGAGGTTTGCCGCCATGACAGTCACTGATCACCTTACGGCCACAGCTCTGGTCGGTCCCCTCAAAAATGAAGGCACGGAGCATGGTTCAGTCTGACTCAATTTCCCCCCGCAACCCCTGGGACGCGAGCAAAGTTCTGCCGGAAGTGTGAGCCGAAACTCCTTACAGGGGACTCTGCCAAATGTTTTCAGCACAACATTACCAGTCACCGCACGTTTGAGTCTGCCAGGTTGGACTGGCATCTGCCCCCACCATCGGAGCCAACACCTCACCAGATGGTGGTCGGTTGACAGCTCTGCCCCCCTCATCACCTGAATGTCCAAGACATGTGGCCACAAGTGCGATGACGTGACCACAAAGTCGATCATTGAACTGTGGCTTAGGGTGTCCTTATGCCAAGTGGACACCCTTATGAATGAGCCACGATGAGCACAGAAGTTCAATAACAGAACATCGCTTGGGTACTGATTGGGGCGGTGCAGTTCCTCCCAACCGCGCCCTGATAGGTCTTACTGTCATTGCACACATGAGCACTGAAGTCCCCAGCAGTGCAGTACCCAATCAGAGGATCGTTTGTCTCGATAGCCCGACCGAATCAGCCGAAAATGCCCTCTGAAAGCGGGTCTGACTTTACGACGATCGTTCTACACTAGGCCAATGGTGCATACACACTTCCTGACCGCTGAGGTGTGAGTGGTGTGAAAGAGGCCTTAAAACTTCCAGGATAGTTGCCCTCGAAGATTTGTAAAACTAAGAATGTTTCGAACATCAAAGCATTACCTGTATACACAATTTAGAGGTCGCTGTTACATCGATATATGACATATGGTATTGAGTTTTGGGGAAATACATATAAAGCAAATACAGAAAAAGAAAAAAAAGGCAAAATAGTTCGTATACAGAACCAACAAATCCAATGTTTATTAACCTAAATACATTGAAATTATATGACTTGGTTGATTATAATGTATAAAATGCATAACATACTGTGTCACTGTATTCAGAAGCTGTTTGAAAATAGAGAAACTAGTGAAACATGATGGGAACTTGTGTACATATAGCAAGAGAATGACTAACATAAAGCAAAGAATTTTCTCTGTTATAAGTGTAAATCTGTATAATAATTATGGGAATGATTTGAAAATGTGTGGTTTGATTATTTATTATAAAGGGATGTTTTAAGTCACAGTACTCATGACATATAAGAACCAAGCATTAAAGAAAATACATAAAAATTGTACATTTTTGAGTGTGGAATATTTTTGTGGAACCTATTTGGCTTAAAAACGAAAAAAAAAAAACTGTTGCTTTTCATGACTTTAATTCAGATGTATTTTATGTTTAGGGGAGGGTGAGTGTACGCCAGCATGTGTTACCTGTGTGCTTCCGGAAAAGTTGGCCCGCACGATTCCTGGCAGCAGCTTGCTGTGTATGGCAGTGGCTGAAACAATCTGAGAAGAGGACATGGATGAGATGCTCTGTAGTGCTTTTTCCTTGGCATTATGATCCTACAATGAAGCAAACACATAAAAGAAGAACGTGTGACAGAACCGTCAACAAAATAAGCAACACACAATCCCAACTACACACAATCAACCGTAGTGACGGCCATTAACCGTTGACATGACATGACAGTAATAGAAAGAAAAATCTTTTCAAAAAGTGTGTTTCTTGGGTTGGCTATAAATTGAAGTTCAGCCTTTTAGACTTGATCCGAGCAGCTCCTGAATTATGATTTATGGAGCTCACTCACCATCTCTTGATTTCTTGCCTTGCTGACTCCTGGGGCCCTATTTTTGTCCCGGGTGCAAATCTAGCACAAATCACAGTCTACATCCGCGCATGGGTGGAGTTTTCTTTCTTTTGGGATTTTCATAGATGCATAGTTAGAAACGGGCGTTTGCCCCATTGTGGGAGTGAACACAGCCTACTTGGTTCTCGACCAGTGGTAGCGGCTCCTCTCATTCCCTTAAAATTCAGTGCAGGAGAGGCATACACAGTCTTTGACATGACAGAGGCAGAAACTGACTCACTGGAGTCCGTGCAGGAGATCAACGTTTGCAAAGTATGTTTTTAAGAACATTTTCGCGTGCGGATGATGTCGAGGTGGCTGCTTTGAAGTAGGCACTTGGAGACTGCCGTGTGTTCGTGTGTGACATACACTCCATTGTCCACACCTCCCACAGCAGCAGCCATGGGAGACAATAATAATAATAATAATAATAATAATAATAATAATCATCATCATCATCATCATAATAATCATAATAATCATAATAATCATAATAATGATACATTGAATGAACTGGGTGGTCGACTGGTTAGCACATCTGTCTCGCAGTGCAGAGGTGCAGGGTACGATTCTGGCTCTGCCCTCCCTGTGTGGAGTTTGCATGTTCTCCCTGTGTCTGCGTGGGTTTTCTCCGGGTACTCCGGTTTCCATTCCAAAAGCATGTGTGGCAGGTTAATGGAACACTTGAAATTGTCCCTCGGAGTGATTGTGAGCGTGGATGGTTGTTCTGTGTGCCATGCGATTGGCTGGCAACCGGTTCAGGGTCTAACACGCCCACAGCCTGAAGACAACTGGGATGGGTTCCAGCATGCCCCGCGACCCTTGTGAGGGTAAGCGAATCAGAAATGGATGGATGAATGGATGAACTGATTTCTACAATAATTCAGAGGGTACAATGCATGCTGCTGTCCTATTTATAAATGAAATACGATAACATCCACCACACAAGCCAGCAAAAATATGGGGCGGGAGGCCAGCGGGAAACGTGTTGAGAGAGCTTCTTCAAAAAGACCAAATAATCAGACAGAAAACGAGCCTTCAACTTTCAACATGTGCAGTTCTACTTCAGGTTTGTTTTTATTGCTACTTGATTTGCACTCGCAGCCTCCTCTTTGTAATATGTCGTGGCAGGCTCGCAAATGAAGCAATGACCCCATCAAAACAGCCTCGGTATATGCACCCGCCATTAAAAGACAAGCAAGATAAGCCCATAGAGGTGTGTTTTTGTTTTTTTAAACCCTATCAGGGACAGCGGTTACTGCAGTGGACAGCTTATCATGTTATCAGGTTACAGGGTGCATGAAAGGGTTAAGATTACCCTAAGAAGGGACAGGCTTGTTGGAGAGAAAGAGGCGCAGAATGGGTTGTATATTTCATCTTATTTATTTTTAAACAGGTCGATTTTTAAATATTTATTTACGTGAGACCTGGTATGGGGATCACTGACATGCAATATGCCTTTTTACAGCGTCACTGTAGACTGCAGTAGATCCACCTTATTCCTGGGAGCTCCCATGTAGAAACGATTATGGGAGCGGCTACAAGAAGCAGTAAGCTGTTTGTTCCAATGGCTTTCGTTTCACAGAGTGGCATATTTGAACATTTGAGCTCCTATTCTAAACGACGGTAAGTCCCCGATTGTGTTGCATGGCTTGGGAACTTGTTGCTGGTTGTATTAACAACCAGAAGAAATACAGTCTGACTACAAGGGCTATGTTTTGAAGATGCACCCCGGACGAGCAGAGAAGGTTGTATGTGATAAATTCAATATTTTCATCTTAATCTGGAATTAATGTTGTTTCTGTTATTATATACGAGGTTTGCCTTGTTTTGTTTTTCAAGCACATATGTGATGTTGTTACCATGCAAGATTAAAGGTTTATCTGAGTCCTACGTGTGCTTTAAGTAAGACTGTGTCTAACCTCTTTTAACAGAACCCGACCAACTTTATGGTAAGGTGGATCTCCCATGTTGAGGACGTCAACAGCATTTTCCAATTTGTTGTTCGGTTGTGGCGATGTGGCCTTTGTGGCAAGCATTCAAAAGAGCAAAATGTGTCAACAGCACAGTAGTGTTGCCAACAAGCTCTACAGTTTGCTGAAGAAAATAATATGGAACTATAATATCCCCTCAGAAGGTAGGAAGCGCTCCAAACTGGGGACTGGTAAGGTGGAAATCATGCTGGATTTTCCACATTATATACCAGAACCATACCGTCTTCCAACACCCAGTGAACTGAATGTCTACTCCGATTGTTTTATTGGAACGTTTGCCCACAGGCAAGTACAGTATTTACTATTCAATTAATAGCATTGAAACACACAAGAAGGCATTCACAGATCCCAGCGTGTCTACAACAGTATCCACTGTACAATACCAACATTTGGTGGAAACCCGGCTTGGAAGCGAGATTCTGAAGTGGAAAAAAAGGACTTATATGCATTAATGTATCCATATAAGAGATTTTGAGGAAGTGGATGATAAGAAACGAATTAGACAGGAAGAATCATGGGAAGCATGCTTTGCTCTTTCAGCGGGGTTGTTACTGTGTCTTCACTAGTCAGAAGTTGTTATCGGGTACTCCCAACATGGTAACATTTGCAACACACTCCCATTTATTCTGGACAATAATTTCCTTTATCTAATCCTACCTTTATCTTGGACTGGAATTCCCTTGATTTCCTTCTGGCTAAGACCTGGATATGACTGGAAACCTGTAAGACAAATAGTGGAGAGTACAGTAGAATACAAGCCGATGCAAAAGAGTAGAAGAGAGAAGAGGAGATGACAGAAAGAGCGGAGGAAACAACCAACAGTGGGTTACCATGGTTATGAAAGGACTCTTTCCACGCACTCACGCAAACACACTAGTCCCTTGACAACAGACTAGATCCATCTACATGTATCAATTGAGTGAGCAGAGACCGAACACCGGACCAAGGACTGAGGTATTCCTACTTAGTATTCCTACTTAGGTATTTCCTACTTAGTTGCTCTCTTATACCGTACTGCCTATACAATATACCGTTAAGTATAGGGAAACCAACAACAGTTACTTTGTCTTGATGGGCAAAACTGTGTATTATCACGTACATATGGGACAATGAAGTGATTAAAAAAAAACATGCTGACTGGATTCAAACACCCTCCTTCATGCATACCTGTTTTCTTGTCAGCGTTTTCCTGTGCGGAGTTTGATGTATCTGGCTATAAGCTCATTTCGACCTAGAAAGCAAAGACAAAACAGGAATTATTTCCCCTGCAGGACTGTATGTACACAGACACGCACAACTACCGAATTTTCCAGACTATAAGGTGCACCCCAACGAGTCTGTTTCAAAGCATTTTGATACATAAGGCGCACCAGCCTTTGTGACGCATTATCTTTGTGAAACATTTTATGTTGAATATGCATCCATCCATTATATGAACCACTTCATCCCCAGAAAGATTGTGGCATACTGTATGTTAAATAGTTTATTCTAATTGTACGATATGTTTATTTGATAGATTTAGCGCTATTATGCTAGCTTCAGACCAGACACAAAATATCAGGTAAATATCAGGTAGGTTTGTTTGCCGTGCAACTACACGGGGGGGGGGGTCCTCCGACAGACGAAAAAATAATTTTGAAACACCGATAATTACACCGGTGACCAGCGGTTTTGTCATTACTTTGGCTAAATGCTACCTTGGTTACCAGCTGTAAGCAAGTCAAGCGCTCATTCTTATCCATCCATCCATCTATTTTCTAATCCGCTTATCCTCACAGGGGTCGCGGGCGTGCTGGAGCCTGCACTCATCATTATCCAACCTTTTTCTCGGCCCGGCGGATGTTGGAAAATGGCTGTGTCGTCCCACATCATAACAATGCAAGCGTGCGTTTGGTCTGACCAACCAATATGCACTACGTTTCCCATGATTCTGAGACACAGACGCAACAAGTACTTTAGCTTCTGTATGGCGAAAGCACAGATGCCTGGTAGCGATTTGATGCTGCTGTGGATGAGAATGACAACGCGAACATCAACGTGAGAGTAAATAGGAACAAATGTCACTTTTTGTTTACCTTGTTTACTGCGCTGCCACTCAGACCGCAATGATATTGTCCCACATTGTAAAATTGGAAGCGTGCTGCCAGAAATGTTTAGCACGCACTTTTCGTCTGACCGCAGCATTAAGCTAATAGGACATTTATCATGATTCTTCGACACGCAAGCAAGAACTAGTCCATGCTCTGGTATAACGAAAACATGGAAATATGCTAGCAATTACATGTGGACAAGAATGAGAATGTAATCGGAGGAATTTGAATGAAAGACGACAAATTAAAGAGCTGTTATCCACCCATACAAAGGTGGACGGATGAAAGCGCACTGTCAATTTTTGAGAAAATTTAAGGACTTTAAGTATGTTTTATGGTCCAAAATATACGGCAAGTTTATTTAACTTTTCTTTAGTCACAATCACAATTCAGCTGACACTGAGTGGCACAATTTGGCATTACTGATCCAGTGACCCGGTGACATGCAGCCTCACACCGTGGAGCTGGGATCATCATACTTCTCTCGAGTCGCACAAACACACACACACACACACACACACACACACACACACACACACACACACACACACACACACACATGCACACAATCAGGCACTCCCAATAACACGCCGTGGCTCTGAATACACATAACCCAACAATACAAGCATTCATGCAGACTGGCCACCCCTCGATTAACGAAAGCACCAAAGCCAGCTGTAACCATGCTTACATGCGTGCACATGTGTGAGTGCACACACACACACACACACACACACACACACACACACACACACACACACACACACACATAGACAATGCTGAATAATTCAACCAATTGAATAGGGAGCACAGCATGACCTGGCTAGTATAGATTAGCGCAGCCCAAGGAGCAATAAAGGATAAAGTGTGTGTGTGTGTGTGTGTTCAGTCTTTGTAGAATATGCCTTATAAAGCACATCCGGGTTTTTTTCTTTTTTTTTGACGAGGCTGTGTGAAACATTATGTGATGTGTTTGTTAGTTTGCAAATTAGTTAACATGGGTGTTTAGTCTCTTGCTTGGTTGGTGTCCTACAGTGCTTTTTGTTCCAATCAAGTGAAAAAGCAAAGTCAGGCCAGCTGGCTAACTGATGGTCAAGATCAGCACAAAGCCAAACCTCAACACACAACCCAAATGGCTCCCAACAATAGCCCAAACTAACTAAGCAGATGGTGAGTGTGTACATGTGTGCGCGCATGTGTGTTTGTGTATTCTGACCAATCGCACTCTCACTGAGATAGGCAGCCGGCAGCTTAGACTGATACAATCTACAGCTCCCCATGCAGGTGTTTTCCTTCCAGCAGTCAAACGCTGCCACTGACAACAGAACGCATACACTTAGATGTACATATATGCATGACTGCCAACACACTTGTGCGTGCAGACACACACACACACACACACACACACACACACACACACACACACACACACACACACACACACACACACACACACACACACACACACACATGGACACAGAGAACAAGCCCTGGCTGCAGGCTGACATCTGACTCCAGAGGGCCAGCTGGTCTTTCTAGGAGGCTTAACGGTGAATTATCATCCTTCACTAACCCTGCGGCACACATCTTTCTCTCTGGCCCTCCCTCTTTTAAACTCTCCAACAGTACACACACACACACACACACACACACACACACACACACACACTTCCCACTGTAGATCTATCTTCTGTTCTGCTTGTTCCCTTTCCCCTCCTCTGTCCCTCTCCAAGTGAATAGGCTTTCTGCTCCCTCCCCCTTCCTGACTCTGCCTCCCGCTGTACTCGCCCAGTGAAAGACTTCAAGGCCAAAGTCAGATGGTCATTAACCGTGACCAACAGAAGCCCCGGAACACACTTACACACAACACACACACTTCATGTTAAACTGCTGAACAACTGTTTTTGACCAAAGGAACCTCTGATCTTAAGCCCTGCAATATTCTATGATACAGTCAAGAATACAATAATACTGACAGACCCTAGACAGGAAGGTAACTTTAGTCATTTTAATTCACTATAAGGAACAGTGGTTGTTCCAAATGATTCTCATCAAAGTATTCGTATACAGGAAGAGAGCAACACCAATCCAAATGTTTTTTTTTTTAACCACAACCCGCTTGGCCACCTCTATCACTAAATTGTGGTGAAGAGTTTTGGCTACCTAGCCCCCAAACAAATCAGCGGTGAAGACGTTTTGACCCACAGGATGTGAACTCTGGCCCCGAGTTGGGTCTTACTCATGCCCGTGTGGACAAACATGAGGAGAGTATCTGTTATAGGACAACAAAATTGAGTGTTTGAGGAAGACTCGGGGTGAACTGTTAACTTTATGTTGTACCTCCAAGCACCTCCTTGTTCACTGTCAGTCCATGCAAAGGATTGCCCTTTTCCGCTGATTTGTCTTTGTTTTTAATGTGCCTTTTTCAAGGGTAACTTTCTCAGAGATTCTATTTGGCTAAACTGACAGGCTCACATTCAGAAACTGTGTTTGACAGATGGCCCCCAAAAATTTTGTGGACTATATTTTGGACTATATTTTTATGTCAATGACAAATTTGGTTTTCAGTACCAGTATATGATTGGAATTCATTAAGTTTGCAGATGATACGACTGTGGTGGGTCTCATCAACAACGATGAGACGATCTACAGGAATGAGGTGAGCAGGCTGGCCTTGTGGTGCAAAGGCAACAATCTCCACTGGAATGTGGCGAAAGCGAAGGAGATTGTTGTGGACTTCAGAACCCACCCAGCATGCTGTGCTGACCATCGGCGGTGCCGCAGTGGAGAGGGTGAGTAGCACCAAGTTCCTTGGTGTGCACATCTCTGAAGACCTGACCTGGAGCCTAAATACTACCTCATTGGCCCAAAAAGCCCACCAGCGCCTGTACTTCCTCCGCAAACTGAGGAGAGCAAGAGCCCCGCCCCCCATTAAACAGACATTCTATAGAGGCACCACTGAGATCATCTTGACTAGCATCACTGTGTGGTACAGCACTTGCACCGTGCCCTACAGAAAGAGTCTGCAGCGCATTGTGAGAGCAGCCGAGAAGATCATTGGTGTCTCTCTTCCTCCACTCGCGGACACTTACAACTCTCGTCTGGTCCGCCAAGCCACCCAGATCGCAGGTGACCCCACCCAACCGTCTCACAGCCTCTTCCACCTGCTGCCGTCGGGGAGGAGACTGTGATGTCTCTCTGCTAAATCCACCAGGCTCAAGAACAGTTTATTCCACCAGGCGGTCAGGAGACTAAACTCCCTCCATGTTCTGCATGCACTCCCCCCCCCCCCCACCCCCCGTCTACCCCTGCCTCCTGCCACAATCGGTGTCCCTCCCCCAGCATCTGACATCCGATTATTGCACTTTAAACAAATCACTATGAATATGCAATAATCACAAGTACCCTTGGTTGGCTGTTGTTGCGATTTGTTTATTTTATTTTTATTTAACATATGTATATATTTATGTCTTCTGCAATTTTAGCTGCGTGTGTTCAATGCACTGTGGTTGAGAGAGGAAAGTAATTTCATCTGTGCTGTATGTTACACAGAGCATATTTGACAATAAAAGCTAACCTGACTTGACTTGAAGAAAACTTTGAAGAAAACGAGCCTATGTTTTGAGCTCTGTGAAAGAAAACTTAGCAATTAAATTCAACAATTTAAACCTCAAGTATGGAAATTCTAACATGAGCAATGAACTATTTATAGCCGGATGTATATATTAAACATATGGATATTAAATTTGTCTAGAGCAAGATGAAAGTTGCACATTAAACTACATTTTAAAGAAGTGTACAGAATATATAATTTGTTTTATCCATCCATCCTGTGACGTTTTGCATGGTGGTGGTTGGAGGACCCCAAAAAAGCAGGGAGGCAGGGAGGAGCAGGATGGAGTGTCTTTAACAAAATTGCAAACAGAAGTACACAGGAGAAACTAACTCAAACACTCACTCAAATAAAGTCCAGAAATCACAGGAAACAAAGTAGCAAACAAAACCTAAGACAGAAAACAAAACATGACACGTGCACACAGCAACACACAAACAGCAACAATGACCCGACACCGAGTGTTTGTGCCGGGAGTCCATTTAAACAAACAAACTAATGACACAATGACCAACAGGTGTGCAGCTGCAGGCGGAGCCCTACAGTGCCATCTGTTGGCTACAAAAGAACCATGACACATCCGTCTATTTTCAACACTGCTTCGCCTGAACGGGGTGACAGGGGGGAGCTGTTCTGAGAACATAAAGTGTCGATCCTTATAATGTGTGTCATTTTACTGCTCATTATATTAAATCTCTGCTCCATAATCCCACAAATCCGCCATTATTCACCTTGTTATTCTTGCTCCTTTTGATAACAACTCATTTATAGTTTTTGACGCATTTCTTCAACAAGAACATCACGGCATCCATGCACATCTCCTCTTCCATTTCTATTTCAGCCTATTTTCCTGCAGCCAGTGGGGGGTATTTTTAGCCCCAGATAGGTCTGTCACACTAAGATATTACCTCTTTCATTTTTTGCTCATCTGCAGCTCATTCGAACTTTACTGGCACACGAAACCACCATTAATGACAGTGAGGTGTCGGGAAAATGGTTTTAGGAGTCCTCAGATAGTATACGTTCTGTTTTCGCTTATGTAGTACAGGCTTTCAACATGGTTTTTTTTTTCAGAATACTCCACATTTTTGCCAGTTCTAGGCAGTTTAACAATCATCAAATCTCCAATCCGAACACATACTGTAGGCTTAGATCAAGATTTAAGGAGACATATTGCGATTTTGTTTTTACTTTCCTTCCGCGATTTAAAACAGCCCACTGGTGTCTTGACAAAACGTGTGGCACTCATTCATCAATATAGCGCAAGGACTACAAACTATCACCGTTTGACAGAATATTTCTGCGCATTTTGTTATTTTTTTTGCAGAACGGCTTGCTCATAGATTTTCTTGGATGTTTAATAATTTCACACTTGAGACACAATGATTTGTATAAAAGTTAGTTTTCTATAAGTACGTCGTCTTTAATGGTGTTGTGTTGCTTGAGCTTTTTAAAAGTGCTTTTTAAAAAAAATGTTTTGACTATTTGGAGTTTGAAAATGCTGACCAAATGGGTCTTTTTACAAATGAAAGTGTCACTGCGTAAATGCTGGAAAAGGCAGTCCATGAAACAAAGTTTTGATGGACATATAACAAAGCATATATTGTCATGTTTCTTTGGCTCCAGATTGCATATGATAGTATTTTTTCCCAATGTTTTGGAACTTATGAACAGCGATCAGTCTGATTTGTCCTTATATACTAAGTTGTTGTGGTGTAATCATACCCGATTAGTCAGATTTTTTTTTTTTGGGCCAACTGTTGCTCATCCCTTCTGAAGATTTCACATACGGTTCTGTGCCTTGGCTTGAATAAAAAAGGCAACGTCAAACTCTAATCGTAACCAAACTTAGCAATTGAGAAGGGCTTTTGCTGTCAGTGTGCATGCATGCATTTCAGGCCTGCTGATGCACTCATTGCTGAGGCTGCTTGTTGCCGATGACACATTAACGTATCGAGCGACAACTGTGAAAAGTGTGAGCAAACGTTGACACATCCAACAGACACAAGGCAGCAACAACATTTATTTGGATTTACCTGATAAATGTGAGCAAGCTATCCTATTCACAATGCACGCCAGCTGTTCACAAACTGTGCCTGTTGCTGAGCAGGTGGCGTGCGGTGGCTTTATCACAGCATTTCACTGAAGCAGCTGACCACTGCTGCTCGGAACACAGATGAGGAGGGATTGGGAAAGGACCAAAGAAAGACTACGGGGTCCAAAAGCAAAACAAGAAGATAAAAGCCTCAATAAGACTAAGAGGTCCCACGATAATCTTCAAAATGGACTAAGAAGAGAGTAAGGCTGTAGAACAAATGGATTTGGGCCAAATGGATTTTGGCCATGTAGCACTACCAAGCAAGCCCCCTCCTCACACACACACACACACACACACACACACACACACACACAAGACTCCAGCAGCATCAGGAGTTAAAGAAAAGAAGTACTTCAAATCAAAGATCTTTTTCTACTTATAGAAGCCCCGATCTGACACGGTATCATAAAGAATTCACTAGAGAGCACTCTGCAAGCAGAGAGAAGGGCAAGAGGAGGCACAGCTGGTGGCAGCCAGAGGACCATCTGCTCATTATTATATTAGTTCAAACATGCACCCACACACAAGTACAAACACACATTCTGGTGTCCGTGTGTCGTGGGGACCCTTTGGGCTCTTCGGCTCTCTCTTATGGAGAACGGCCGTAACAGTGTACGCTTGGGGTCACGTTTCAGCACTATATGGGCAGCTTGGGGTGCATCCTTGTCGGATGTGGTCATCAGAAAGCTCCACCCACTATTTACGGGTAACCCCGCCCGCTGCGAGGAACACATCATGGGAAGCCTGCCCACAGACGAATCCTTTGACCACTCACTCCTTGTGGACTTCATGGAATTTTCTTTACATTGTCTTGGTAGTCCGCGAATGAACTTTCAAGAGTTTCTTGACTTTGGCGTGCCCAATTTTCTGGCTAGATTTGGAATGATGAAGCTTCCTGGCTCGCAGTGATATTCGTAGGTGAATTTCAGAAGTTCAGCCATCTCTGTGCGCTTCTGTGGAACTATGATGTCTTCCATAATTTTTTCAGGGGTTGACCTTCCTTTCCAAATTCAGCCCAACTTGCAAAACTTGCCTCGCATGTACCACAGGTTTTTTTTTTGGCAGATGTCACACCATTGTTCAACATGTGCTGCTTCATGCCAAGAATGACTGATTTTTTTCAGTATCCCTGACTGGGGGAGGATTCATTACTCGCATCACACTACAATGAGCGGATGCTGACTTTGCATTTCACAGCATTACCTTGCATAAATAAATCAGATGAAAAGTGTCTGTGAAATGGTTGGCATAACGTATACTGTACAGTAGACGAAATTGCCGTTCCAGGTCGTCATCATTAAGATAGGTAATCAACCACATTTGGAAGGACTAGTTGTGTGTGGCGAATCTATTCAGGTGTGAGAGGTCCACAAAGCATGTCCAAAATAGTTCATACTTGATAGATTAATCTCAAATTGTTTCCCTTTTGGTGCGCAAAGTTCACCAAGAGTGACGGTTATAACGAGTTTACAGCCACAAGATGAGATGGTGAATGCAAATGAGAAATGGGCTGACCCATACAGCCCTTTTCCACTTTTGGCACTCAAAGCGCTTTACACTGTTTCCTACTGAGGACGCAGAATCAGGAGCAACTCGGGGTTCAGTATCTTGCTCAAGGACACTTCGACAAGGTCGCAATATTGTGGGATTTAAGTCCCAACCTCTGGATTGGGAGACCATCACTCTAACAACTGAACCACGCCACCCCCGATGATGAATATGCACACACGTGCAAATGCACGCCGATAAACACGCACACACACACACACACACACACACACACACACACACACACACACACACACACACACACACTGACAGTGGTACAGCCATTCTGCAAATTTCTGACACCCCATACCTGTAATCTGAGAAAACCACAGTTTTGATTTTGAACAGAACTCTGGCTCTGTTTTATCCATCCATCAATTTTCTGTACTGCTTGTCCATTCGGATTGCGGATGTCGGAGGAAACCGGAGGACCTTGAGAAAACCCATGCAATATGTCCAGGGAGAGATTGCTACCCATGATCCCACCATGGTGTGGCCGTGGCACAGCCATACATATTCGGCAACGGGGTAGTTGGGGGTTAGGGTGTCCGACCAGCCCGGAAATACGCTGGCCGTTCAGGAACCTCACAAAATTCCAGATGGCAACTACACCCTTTCTGACAGCTAAACAGGCTGATTGCAAAATTAAGTAATTTTCCAAAATTGTTTTCTCTATGGATGTTCCAATTGGGGTTTTAAGTTGCCGATACCGATCATTCATGATCAGTCCATACTGATACCAATCGTGTGAATTTGGAGTAACAGTTTTGGTTTTAGAGCTATAACTACAATTTATTCTTAATCAACTAATCAGTTGCTTTTTTCATTTAAATGATTAATTAGATGTATTTTGATGTATTTATTTAACAATTGGGTGGCACGGTAGTCGACTGGTTTATAGCACATCAGCCTCACAGAGCAGAGGTGCATAGTCCAATTCCAGCTCTGGCCTTCCTGTGTGGAGTTTGCATGTTCTCCTCGTGCCTGCGTGGGTTTTCTCTGGGTACTCTGGTTTCCTCCCAATTTCCAAAAACATGCATGGCAGGCTAATGGAACACACTAAATTGTCTTTCAGTGTGAGTGTGAGCGCGAATGGTTGTTCCCCTGTGTGTGCCCTGTGATTGGCTGGCAACCAATTCAAGGTGTCCCCCGCGTACGGGCCGAAGACAACTGAAATAGGTTTCAGCATGCCAGCGACCCTTGTGAGGTTGAGCGGATTAGAAAATGGATGGATATTTAACAATTGTTAATTTCTTATCCTTTTTTAAATTCAAATACAGGACATTGATTCAATTAGACATTTCAGAAAATCAACAAACAAATTATGATTCAGTCACTTGGGGCGGAAATTGTATTTTCCCCACATAAAAGCAAGCATCTGTTTGGAAATTACTTGTTCAGTACACACATCAAGATGATCACTATTCACGTTTACATTGGGCCTTGTATTCCAATTAGATTGAAACCAAATTAGCACGTGGAAAGAAATGTCATTTGTGTTAAAGGGGTGGTATATCCCTGGTGCCAATCCTGCTGGAGTATGAATATGAAATATAATAATAGTAATCATCATCATCAACATTTCTTCAATAATTTTGTTACGTGTCAGTATAATAAAACGTAGAGGGAAAAAAAGATTGCTTCGAGTAGTAACATTTACATTTTCAATTGCAGTCCCCCTATCTGACCACAAGGTGGCACCCGCATAACCAGAGCTTGACGATGAAGAAGTCAGTGACGTCATATCTATGCTACACCTTAAATAGATCAATAAAGAAATATGAGACTGACTACTGAGATTACTGCAGCAATCAAACTTTAGTGTCAACAAGTCCATTCAGCAACTGCTCATTCAAAAATTCTTTGCGGCCATTGAAGGTTTGAGCTGAGCACATGGAAGCTAGATGCTAATGCTAGCACTCTGCCGATGTGGTGGCAACGGAGATACTCCCGAAGGAAGATTGCATCCTCTGCCCCTGCACCTTGAGTTGGCATGCGGATGGTCTGATTTTAATGCGTCAAATTATATGACGCTTCCGGATATTCCCTGCAGTGTGTTTCCGTTTCAGTAATTGCTTTTTGGGGCATTTAATGCATCGCTAATGCGATATCCTACTGTGTGAGTGGTCATTGAACGCACCTCGAGTCAACGACGAACTCAGTGAGCACAGCAGGCTGCTTGCTTCCGTTTGCTTCTCCGCGTAGCTATCGATCGTTGAATCCAAGCACTTTTTCCCACAACCTTGTTCATAAAACCGCTTTTTCAAATAAGGCGGAGCGTGTTCTTTGTGTCTTTAGCTCGAAGAAGTTGATAGAATTTTTTCAGGGTAACTCCATTGGCGCAAAGAATCAAAGGAGCATTCTGGGAGAAAACACTTTAAAAAGGAAAAGTGAAAGGTCGATGTACTGCTTTTTTCACATGTATACTCTTTCACTCTTTATCAATCACGATGAAGGTAACATTGATATATCTAATCAGGAATTTTGCAGCAAATGGTGTACTCAAGGTTTGTAACTTGACTAGATACCTGTATGATGGATCAGTTTTCTAATGGCTGAAATTCAGCCGCTGGAACTCATGTATCGTTCCTATATTTTACAGATTAAATTCATTTGAAGTCAGTCACTTTTAGGGTTGAACAGATTGTTTTCATTTCATCAGTATCATAATAACATTGTGATAATAGCAGAGACAATCAGGCGTCCTAGGGTTAAGCCTTTATTTGCGAACATGGCCTAATTGATTCATGCAGGTACATGTTTGCATTTTGCTGATTCATTGCAAAAGGCATTGCTTGGCGGAAACAAGTTGTTCAATCGTGCCACGCAGTGGAACAGGTTGAGATGGGCTAACATCCAGGCGGCAGCCAAAAAGCCTCCACATTTATTATTTGAAGAGCTGTTATATGTCCGGATGGGTGCTGCTGTTTTGGTTAGCCACATAGACAGCAACATTTAATATCTGTGTGTGAATAATACTTCAGCATCAATGCATGGATGGATCAGAGTAAATAATCACTGTTTTTTTGTTTTGTTTTGGGTTTTTGGGCAAAGGAGGTTTCTATTTGGGGTGAGGTGTTCATTTGTAGCGGACAACAAACCTGGCGGGTCATTGAGGCATTGCTGTTACAATGCAGACCATTATTGAATGAAAACAGTACAAACAGCACAACTTATGAGTGATTTAGTTCATTAGCACTCACCATACATCTTTCCTTCATCCGACAGTATAATTTTCCTTCTTCCGCATGGCGGGTAAATGGCAAGGGCTTCTTGGAAGCTTTGCTCAATGTCAGGGCTCCACACTCCTTCAGGGTCCCCGTCCATTGTCTTGTCCCCTCCAGAGTCACTCAATCTGTCTATGTCGTCCCCGGGACTCTCACTGCCACTCCAACTGCTGCGTTCCATCCTGGCAGCTAATGTTGACGAACCGAAGCGTGGTCAGCGCACAAGGCAGCAAACTAGTTTGTTTTGGAAGGGTCGCCCCCAAATTGTTTACGATCCAAAATATTCCCCCAAAATTGGTTGGGAAAGCATAGAAAAGAGAACAGTTGGTCAAAATCCCAGGGCCGCTGGCAGGAAGCCTATGAAAACAAGACAAAGGAAAGAAATGTTGGACGCAGAGAAAATTAACAGTTAAAATCACTCAAAATGATCAGTTATCATTATTATTTAGTAGTCAGGATCCTCCTAAACATTGTTTCTGGCTGGTTTGTCAGAACATCTGCCTGTACGGGAATAACTTCTTTCATTGCCACCCGAATAACATCACCGCTGCAATTACGTTTATACATCTTCTTGTAATAAAGAATGCCAAATATGTTCATGCTTCAACCAACATGTTATAGAGGGGTCCACTGGTGTCCGTGCTTTATTACCCCAGACCCGCATCTATTTGCCTCAAAGAAGCTCTCCCAGTTATCGTCCAAAATAAAGATTAACTTTGAAGAAGGATGTTGTTTCTGAGCTATAAATACAACAATAATGGCAGTGTTTCAATTCGGCGGAAAGTGGGAAATTTAAACCATGAGTCAATGTACACCCAACGGCAATCTGGAGTGTTGTTTGAAGTTCATCCTGCCTGATCTGAATAAGACTCATAGCAGGCATCTAAAAAAAAAAATAATAATAAATAATCAACCAAACCATCAGAATAAACACATATTGACAATGGCCACGATTCATAAACAGTCCTGGTAAACCGCATGCACAACAATGTCCTAGATACCACCGGATGACCTGAAATTGGATGCACTTATTAACACCAAAATGTCTTCCTTTGAATTTAGTCTAGTTATCAATGTCTACTTTTGGAAGAACTTCCTGTATGTCTCACAAGAGTCCATCAAAATATCATTTGCAAGTGCAGAGTAGACCGAGAGCACATGCGCACTGCTGGAGCCATGTTATTGCATCTTTTCATGATCAACAACAACAAAAGTTCATGTTTTCCTACAATACATTAAGTGGAGCAGCAAACACTGCCCACCGCAACTAGCGGATGAGGAGAAGGAAAAAAAAAAAAAGACAACGGTTGCCAGCTGCCTACAATTCTCTTAGAACCCCTACGGTAAACAGCAGGGTTGGCACAGTACACACAGACACACACACACACACACACACACATTACGCAATTGCAGTGCCAGCTCCTTGGGCAAACATGTCATTTTGTCAGGGCTCAACTGTTCACACTCCGCATGCTCTGTCCTCGCCAAAGTATGAACAAACAGTTTGAATTGTCTGTGTGGTGGTGGCGGGCTGAGGAGGGGGTTGGGGTGGGGGGGGGGGCTCACAGATTAACACATGTACATATATCCAACAGGAGCAACAAGGTCCATACACTTCAGCAGCGTGACAACTCAATAGGAACAAACAAGGTCGTAAGGGGACATCAGACGATTTGGACTCGCGAGAACATGCAAAGAAACGAGATGCGCTGTTTTTACGAAGAGTATTTGTCCTCTGGTGTCCCTTCCGTGCTCATTCTCTTCACTTCCATTGATGTTTCCTCTCCAAATTCCTGCCCTTTACTGCCACCCCCTTTCTCCTCTCCTGCCCGAACATCCCTTAGTTTTCCATTCAAGCAACAATCTATTCAATTTGAAGGCTGGATGTCTTTTCCACTGCTCTGAAAATGTGAGTGACAGTGTGCATATACAGCTGCTTGTCTGCAAGCGATCGTACGCCCCCAGTAGTCCACACATGCAAGAAATCCAGACTTTGGCCAACATTGATTTAAATGTCTTAGAATAATGACGAGCAAGGATGAAGAGCTGACATTGCAATTTTATATTAATGAAGAGAATGTCCATTCATCCATTTTGGAATCCGCTTGTCCTCACGAGGGTCGCGGGCGTGCTGGAGCCTATCCCAGCTGTCTTTGCGAAATAGGCGGGGTACACCTTTAACTGGTTTCCAGCTAATCATAGAACCCTGCACCTCTGCACTGAGGCCGACGTGCTAACCAGTGGACCATCGTGCCGCCCCTGGAGGAAATGTCTGAATCAAAATCGAGACATCCCTTCTACGTCTTTGTTTTGCTTATATGACCCACAAAGCAGGTCCTCGTTAACCTACAAAAACAGTGGATTTGACATTCATTGTTGGCTTCCTGCCCTGATTCACATCAGAAAACTCTGAAAAAGAAACCGTTAAGTAAAATCAACCAATCAATAAATAAGTGCCGCTCCGTGACAGAAGGTAAACACACGGATGGACATATATTCGATATTTTCATCTTTTCATTCATCATTTTCTACCACTTTTATTTCAGGATCACAATAAGATCCTGAAATAAACTTTGGCACATGTTGGGTAAACCATGGACTGATTTATTTTTTTATTTGTTGTATTTTTCTCATCTTACTGTATGTCTGGTGCATCGCCTGCTTGTATACATAACACCAAGTACATTTTTGTCAGTGATTTCCATCAAACGCCTTTTGCAATGCAAGCACGCAAAGTTTTTGACGCGACACCAACTGTTAGCTTCCATTCAGGCGCAGCTTGATGATGGAGCAAATGACCATTGCAGAGCTTTGAATGACTTTTGGCATTTTTAAATTTATCTGTTATCGCTCATGATGAGGAAGTTATGGAAGGGGCCAAAAGGAGTTTTCATGAGCTACTCGCATGAGAGGGCCCCAGGAACAGATGGACGCTGGAGAGAAACATTAGTCACACAACAATCAACTCTGGCTACTGGCCCTTCATATCCTGAGTTACCCCATCTTCTCTGTGTGTGCGCGCGTGTGTGTTGTCAAGCAGGCCTGGGACACTCCAGCCAGGACAGCAGGCTTCACGGTGTCAGTGCCAAACCCTCGGCAGCACACACGCAGGGCATCCAGCCACAATCCTGCAGCTGCCTTGGACCCTCACGTTCTCCCTTGGTGTTCCATTCTTTTCCCGTGAAGCCTACTAGTTTGTTGCAGCACCGCTATCAAGCCAAATACACGCATGGGTTGATGTGCATGTAAAGCCCATGGCGAAAAGCCTCCATCGTTTCACGTTGTTTTAATCGTGTAAAGTCTTGTTTGCACACCAAGAGGATATTAACATGTTGCACCTGGATTCTTGTTGGGACTTCAATCTTATCACAAGCTCTTCCTTTCCCTGCACTAATTCTTCGATTGGATCACTCGGCAGCATCTATTTTAAATGCTTCCAGCATTGACACGCAGGTGTGTGTTTGTGTGTGTGTGTGTGTGTATAGATAGATAGATAGATAGATAGATAGATGGATAGATGGATAGATAGATAGATAGATAGATAGATAGATAGATAGATAGATAGATAGATAGATAGATAGATAGATAGATAGATAGATAGATAGATAGATAGATAGATAGATAGATAGATAGATAGATAGATAGATAGATAGATAGATAGATAGATAGATAGATAGATAGATGGGATGGATGGATGGATGGATGGATGGATGGATGGATGGATGGATGGATGGATGGATGGATGGATGGATGGATGGATGGATGGATGGATGGATGGATGGATGGATGGATGGATGGATGGATGGATGGATGGATAGATAGATAGATAGATAGATAGATAGATAGATAGATAGATAGATAGATAGATTATATGCTATGTTGTCCTATTTTGCCTTCATATCAAGGACCCCACTCAGTTTTACAGCAACTGAATATTTCAGTAGGTCAGCAGATTCAGGTGAGCTTTCATTTGTCTTGTCACTTGAACAGCCTCCCTAAAATTGTTCATGTACTGCTCATGTTTTTCAAACAGTTGGAAATTATTCAAGATTACCACTGCTGATGTCCTTTCTGTCCCTGAACCTGACAAGGTCTGACACACATCAAATCAATTTCTCATTTCTCTGTGCTGTAAGATGCAAAGAAAAAAAGCCAACTAGAACTGTTGAGGTTTATTTAGGATTAATAAGAGGCAGCTTAAACGGTGACAACTACGTGATGGCTCCCATTTAAATATGGGTTTGAACGTGATTAATGCTGAACACAGTCACATCCTTAGTTATAAGAGCACACGTGTGTACAATTAAACCACATTAAGGTGGGGCGAGACCGTTTAAAGAATGAAAGGCAAATATCAGAATCTTAAAATAAACTCTAAAATAAACAGGGAGTCAATGAAAGGAGGCCAGATATGGAGTGATCTACTCCATATCTGCTAACTTTAACTAGCTGCCTAAGATGAAAAGAAAAAGTTGGATTGAACAATGGCACCTATTTGTCGGTCCAATTTAGAATCACTGTCCAATTTAAAACCCAAATTGAGACTTCTCTTCGCTTTCAATCAGATGACATAAGCACCAAAGTCAACAGGATGAGATGTACAAGGGCCACCGGGACTGAACACCATGGGTGTAACTTCATTTCCGTGCTAGCGCAAGTCTAGTCTGCCGTGTTTGGGGCTGTGTTGCGCCTCTGGGGGTTGCGGCGCACAGCGTTGCAATTCCAATAAGTATTGTTGTCACTTAATGAGGACGAAGAGTTATTCGCTGGAGATGACACAGAAGTCATGGTAACCGCAAAGCTATTATGAAAAGTAGTCGCAAAACACCAAAATAAGGAATGACGCAGCACCAGTGAAGTCCACTTTTCAGAGAGTAACCGATTGAGCAGCAAGTCGGTCAATCAAAAGCATATCTTTTTTCAGTTTTCTGTTCTCATGCTTTGCATATGTACCTGATACGATTGCAGGACGGAGGTTCGGATCTCGTTCATCAACAGGTGATAAAATATATCACAATTGCTCGACAAAACAGGTGCGAAAAGCAATGGCAGAAGAAGGAGCAGGAAACAGTCAGCAGCAAAAAGGAGAAGGCCAAATGAGGCTCAATGCAATTCCCGCATTTCTTGTCAGTGGTCATAAACAGCACCCGTGCTAACGATCTCAAACAGCAACAGCGACCAACCAAAGACACAACCAAATGTGGTGGTTATGCTGCCGCAGCTTGCGCATCTCCTCCCAACACGAAACCCTTTGATGAGTGCAACCTGAACACAGGTCATGTGAGGTCACGCGCCTTCTTGACAACTCCGAGTGGAGGAACGTGACAGCACCACTGCAGAGGTGGAAGGATCCAGGCCAAACTGATGAATGGATCAACAATCTTGCGAGGGGAAGTCAATGCAACACAGACCACGTTTAGATGCTGTCAGTAACCCTTTTAAAACCCGAATATTGGCAGTATTCGTGTTTTTAATGGCCATGTAAACATGTGCAAAACCCGGAATAAGACGCATGGGATACCCCTTTCCCAACCTGAATATTAGGTCTTTCCAACACGATCGGTTACCTCCTTTGAACGGGGCTTTTGCTTGTGTTCTGCGCATGCTCAGTTTTGCAAGGAATCCTGGTCTTTGTAGTACAGGAAGTTCTTCTTTCAGTGGCAATTAGCGGAGATGCTCGTCACTATGGCTAGAAATAAACCACCAGCGGCCATCTTACGTTGCCACTCGCTAAGCGAGCCAAATTTGGATACGTCATTTTCAGTCGCTACGCCGAAAATGATACAGTCTCTGTATATAGACGCTGTGCAAATAACCAGTGCGCAGGTACCAGATTTAAGGATGTCACTGTGAATTTGCGCACTTCGCCTATTGCAGCTCAGTCAGGTCAGCCTCAATTCGAAGCCAAGTCAGCCACCATAACGGTCCACAGGAGGGCTGCCGGTGAGATTGTCACCTCTGTGTCGCTGCGATTTAGACAGTCTGTCAAATATTTCCTTCCACAGAAGCGATGCTTGGTGCAAAAACAAAAAAAGTGGACATCGGATGGCAGCCCTAGAGCACTGTGCTAAATAAGCTAAATAACAGACGTTTCAATCAGTTCAAATGAAATATCCCAACATATTAATGATAATCCTTGCTCAGATGTCAGTCTTGCTCAGATGTCAGTCTTCAAGTCCACCTCTATGAGGTGGCGGGTCGGGAAAAAAAACAAGCACCAAATAATAACCAAGATTTTTAAAGCAACACACCCGATTTTCCATGTGGGCTTGGGACTGGCATTGGAAGTGTATCTTCACAAATCCGCCGACAAATAAATGGGCAAAAATTACCGTACTCCAAATCTTATAAAAAGTCTCCGCAGAGCATTTGAAGCCCTAGACAGCTTTCTTTGCTCATTTAAATGTAATGGTGGGGTGTTCCAATACTTTTCCAAATCATGTGGATCTATAAGGTTCCTGTGTAAACAGAATAGCTAAATTCATTATTTATAACTGATTTGATGTTTTCAGAAGCAAGTGGCATTTGTGGAAAAAGATAAATAAGACCTGCATGCTTTTATTGCGGTGAGAAAACTTTGATTCAGAGGAAACCCATTAAACACCATGTCTACATTAGCACTGAAGCACGCACACACACACACAAACACACACACGTGGTAATTGCTCCCAGGCTGCACACGAAGGCCCCGATTGACTTCTTCCATGGGAAATGTGATGAGAAGGTTTAACTCTTTTGTCTGATCAACGCACTTTCTTGCTGAGTCAGAGGAAGCCATTATCTAGCCTTTTTCTTGTGGATAGTGTGGGGACGGATATGTCACACACACACACACACACACACACACACACACACACACACACACACACACACACACACACACACACACACACACACTCATATTTGTACACGCAGAACCACACAAAACAATATCTGTCATGTGTCACCAGAGGAAAGAGGCCAGGGAAGGTGTAGCAACACCATTTAATAAGTGTGAATTTAGGAGCAATACCGAGAATGACACTGATGTGTGAGTGTGCGTACATATAGGAACATTTCAAACCTAACACTACAGTACCCCGAACATCCACCACAATTAGATCCTCATCCATCGTATATTTGCATTCCCCCAACCACACACACACACACACACACACATAGGGCAAGGCTGCAAGAAATCCAGAAAACATGCTACAGTGTCCAAGTGTACACGCAGTCGCTTTTTAGACAATCTGAAAGCTTTTTATCAAATCTACACATTTCCTGTTCTTCTCTCCCGAAGCCGTGTAAAACGCAACCGGATTTGAGGGTTAGCAGAAGAGCTTTTTTTGACATGACCAACACGATCATCAATGCCAATCAAACGTGTTTTCAAAAAGAGCCGGCTAAGAACTGTAACTTAACACGACACAAAGTGTTGTGGCTGGGATGTTTTGCCCCCTCTCATCCATAGCTGAGGTCATGAAACAGAGGGACATCGTTTCCGTTTTTGAATCAATTCTCGACAAAAATCTAGATGTTCCCAAGCACTAGAGAACAGAGACACCAAAAAGAAACAAGACCTGAAAAACAGATACACTTGTTGAGTGCACTATTACACCATGTTAGTGAATGTTTTCTTTGTAGCCAACTGTATTTTACAAAGAAATGTCAAATTATTTGAAAAAGTGATAGTTCGGCTCGAGATACTTTCAGGTGTTTAGTTTCCCAGAAGCATAAGAACAACCCCCACGCCTCAACCCGAGACACGACCTTTCACACTGATAGATAGTCAGCCACAGACAGGCAAGGGATTCATTTTTTATAACGAATCTTTGAGAACAACAATTCAACTCTGGCTCTGTTTGCCGTTCGCTTGAGAACAGCCTGCAAATGGAAACATTTTCAAATGGGCCTCAAAGATTTGAATTGAAGCAGTCAGTAAGTACACTTCTCTCTTCACATCACCGATTCCAGACATCCACTTTCTCACACTTTTCTGTGAAGTCACATGCACGGGGGTGCTAGTCAATTTTGGGCCATCAATGTTTTCCTTAGAAATGTTGAAGAGGAATTACTCAATTTTCGGCTCGTTTAGCTGTGCAGATATTTGCTGAAGACATGGACTGTGTGTTTTTTT
The DNA here is from genome assembly GCA_026261675.1 of Hippocampus mohnikei. NCBI lineage: Eukaryota > Metazoa > Chordata > Actinopteri > Syngnathiformes > Syngnathidae > Hippocampus > Hippocampus mohnikei. Next base: position 2,435,133 of record JAKGUB010000350.1, on the reverse strand, counting down.
TTTTTTCATGCAACGGAGATGCTCCTTGGTTCGTGCTTATGGTCGCGTTCAGAGGCTAACAATTTGGAGGCGCATTAGCTAATACCAAAGGTTTTGTCATCGATAGTTCACACTTCAAATAAATTGCAACTAGTTGCTGGAGAAATGATGGCCCGCTTCCTGATTGCTGTCACTGTGCCCTTCAGCAAGACACCCAACCACCAAGGCTCAGCTCAGAAGTGTAGTTGCCATTTGAGTGACCCATCACTCCTAACATCTGTTTGTGCATAGAAATGTTTGGTTGGATTCACCCAAAAACAGATCAGATACAGCAATGTTTCATTTCCCTTCAGGGATTATAGGAATTCTCATTTTTTAAAATAAAACTGGAAAATGTCAACACTGTAGTGTTGACATTTCTATGAAGGACATTCTCATAACTATCAAATGACAAAGATTGGTGTGATGAGAGTGGGTTCAACACACATTCTTATGACTTGCTTTGATTGATTATTAACAAAAAGAAAACCTTTTCCTGCACAAGTATTATTCTAAATTTGTGGTTCTCAACCATGTTAGAGGTAACAAACCCAACCTGTTAATATGCACATTCACCGAACCCTTCATGAGTGAAAAATAAATATATATTTTTAATAAATTCAAGATATTTTTTAAAAAACCCTCATTTCTTAAAAACAGAAAAAAGTAATTAAAATGTCAAGAGATAAGCGTACTTTTTTTTTTAATTGTACGACGTACGATCACAACAGTCCCACGTTAACGACTAAGCGAACTAAATTTCCCACAGCACTGATTGGACAAGCAATGTCATGTGATCATCTGCAGCCAGTGATGGCCAAGTGGGTATGTCATAACTAATTCACATGTTGAGTCTCGTGTGTCTTACCCTCCATGGCAGAGGCTCCGCCGAACCCCTGAGACGGACTCACCGAACCCCTGGGTTCCGATCAATCCCAGGTTAAGAACCGCTTTTCATTATTGTATCTGCACAGCCTTATATTGTACTTTAAAAAAGTTCAAAACCAAAGGAAAAAGATCAATACATTTGTTAGCTTAGTGCAGTTTATATGTTCAAAGGGAGTACTTATTCTGTACAAATGATATACTTGATTAATCACACACTGACTGTTTAGGCGCTGCTATATAAATAAAAATGCATTGTAGTGTACTAAAGGGGTCTTTCCGCAAATCCTATAAATCTATTTTGAATCATTCTGAAAAAAACGACATCTTTTTACCATCACCTTCTAGTTGTCAATGTATTGAGTTTGCCAAACCGTGTGATTAAAAGGCAATGCACTACGGTTACAGTCAGATCGATATGATAACATTTTGACGAGGTCCTATTCGATTACAACATAAGGACAGCAGAGCAAAGACTGACGGGTCAACGCTGGGACGGCTGAAGACAACAAAAATCAAGGTTGTACGAAGAAGGAATCAGGCAACAAAGAAAGCCGTTTCTCACTTGGTCGCACACATCATGTCAGCTCGGCCAGCCGGGAAAGTAAGCAAGATGGAGCTGAAATCCCCACTTCCTGTTCGCCTCATGCTGGGCTCAGGAAACAAGAGGTTGATTCAGGCTTCCCAGTGAGGGTTAGTCACTCCGCTTTATCTCCTGGCTACGAGCCAACAAAGCAATGGGCTCAGGACAACACCGATGAAGACATATATCGAGACGGTTGGATATGGAGCCATTTTAAAATGTCAAATCGAGTTTAAAAAAACCTGCAGATTGGAGATACTGTAAAGTAGCCTTGAAATTCACATACAAAACATAAGGCATAAACGTAATGATTATGGCATGTACACCCCCTTCAAGGCAGTTTTCCTGTGGTAAGGACATTTAACCACAATCATTTTTCTGAATTTAATTTGCACATGTTGAAAACTTTACTTTTTTTAAATTGGGTCTCTCTACATTTAGGTTTCAAACGTTGCATAAAATAGCTGATGAGAGGCAAAGCAGTCGACGCTACCTGTCAATCAAGACTAAGATGAACGTCGATCAGTCGTCTCTTCAGGCAGCCTTCATAGCAGACGATTATACCGACGGGAATTGCGTTTCTGCTACGGTCAAAGACAAATGGGACAGAATCAGACACGTTCCTTCTTTCCCGTCACACAGATGTTGGCCGGCTAAAACCGCTTCTGATGTCCACACCGTTGTCGCAGCACAGAATATTTTGCCAGAACACCACAACAACATTAACAATTAATAGCAAATCTTATGAGTGCAACAGTTGTTCAAAAGACCTTGACCAAACACATGAACAAAAAAAAAAGTTCGGACGTTACAGTTACATACAACCACAACCTCCACTCCTCTTAAGAAACACTGTCAAATGAGTACCTTTCTGACAAAGAAAGTTATCTTTGGCCTCCCAAATGAACTGTTCTGTGAATGCAGTGCAGCAATGAGATCTTACAATTGAGCATTTGAAATCAAGAAACGGTCTTTCAAATGGCACAAAAGCTCTTTGGTGCATCTTCTGTATATGGTGTGACTTCAAGCAAAAAATCGGCGTATACCACATAGGACTTCAGTTCAGCGCGCATTAAAGGGCATGTCTTTTTCTTTCTCTTTAATATTTTGTATATCATGATCAGAAAAGAAGGAGCAATGTCTTGGTTTTTGACCCTGAGTGACACATTATGTCTTCCGCTGCACCAACTCGAAAGCTAATCTCGCCGTTTACGATACGAAGAGGTGCATTATGGGTCAAATTTCAGAAACGGCTATTGGAGACGAACTGAAAGACAGACGAGCGCGGAGAGAGAGTGACAGGGTGCCGGGGCAGTCAGACAAGCTCGCACAGGCCCCTGCCGCCCGCCTGTAGCCACTAACTAACCCCCACCTCCATAAGCGGACCCACTCATGTCTCCCACCCCACCCAGGATGATGCCCATTGTTCCCCCTATCCCCTAAACAAAGCCGACCAAACTCCCACACCAAAACCCACCCTCCCTTTGCCACCCCCACCTCCTCCCATTGCCCCCTGCACCCCTCGGATCCCACCCACTCGCTCAAGAGGGTAGCTCTAATAAACTGTCTCTGCTGCTCCCTAAATTTCATTACATATCCTGTAAAAAGTACTTTTTTTTTTCTCCACACATACTGTCTGACGATCAGGGACCACATTGACGGAAAACTATGTTTAAGAAGTGGACCCTTCCTGGAAACTAGCATCAAGCTCATGAGATTTTGGAGCAAATTGTGTCAATGTGATTCTGGAATTAAAGCTGCTGCGGTTTAGGTTAAGTGTTTTCAATAAAAATTATGAAATGGGCAAAGCAGTGGGCGCCAGGGACCCCTTTTTATCCTGAAACAAGAGTTTATTCCCACATTTGCAGTGTCACCTGTTGATGTGTGCTAATGTGAAGGATTATGAATGATTTGCCAGTAAGGCAAACTATATCTGACGTCTTTGAAAAAGAAAAAAAGTCTGGATGCCAGATTTTGTCCTCGTGTCAAGAAATGAGACAACAGATGACACAAAAGGGAGCAGCTTGCAGCAAGCAAGTCCACCATACTGAGACCGCATTGGTTCAGTACATGAACACACACACAAACATGCACAAGTACACAGCAGTTGTGACTAAAGCACACAGAGGCCATATGGTGCGTCCTCATACACCGACGCCTGTTGCTGCTGCAACAATAGACCTGCCTGGCCGGGACAGCAAGAGGCAAACACATTCACGTACACGTACACACACACGCACGCACACACACACACACACACACACACACACACACACACACACACACACACACACACACACACACCAAATGGTCGTTAGTCAGCCGGTCTGCGTTGCTTAGTCCCTGAACAAACGCCTGGATTTGCATTCTGCACCTCCCTTTATCGTCCTCCCCTTCCTCGGACACACACACACACATACACATGCACGCACACAAACGCTTCCACAGTCTACAGGTGCACGGAGCACTCAAAACAGATGTCAACGGAATGAAGAGGCTGGGGGTGGAGGGGGAGGAGGAGAGCAGGAAAATGGGGGAAACGAAGGGAGGCTGTTTGCCCAGGGTGACTGAAAAGCTTTGTACACACCCAAGCCTGGACACAGCAAAGACAATGACCCAACACACACACACACACACACACACACACACACACACACACACACACACACACACACACACACACACACACACACACACACACACACACAAACATGTAGTTACACTATCACAACAAATTCATCATTGTAAGAGAATCATCATGGCAAGTTTTTGATACAAATTCCCAAATAACACTAACTATATACTGGAACTGAAAATGTGTGCAACAAGTAAAAAATCCAACATGAAAACAAAACTGTGCAAGCATCAGTGTGTCATATTTTAACGTACCAACTCCTTTTAGCGTCCACTACAAAAGGACGATATACTACAGTGCATGGTCGTTAATGGTACTTAAAAAAACTCACATAAATGACCATTGTGAGGAATTCTGTCTTGTGTGGAAATGATTGTTGTTCATCTTCAAGCGTTACATGTGCTACATATATCCATCCATCCATCCATCCATTTTCCGATCCGCTTTATCCTCACAAGGGTCGAGGGGGGTGCTGGAGCCGATCCCAGCTGTCTCCGGGCAGTAGGCGGGGGACACCCTGAATCGGTTGCCAGCCAATCGCAGGGCACACACAGACGAACAACCATCCTCACACCAAGGGACAATTTAGAGTGTTCAATCCGAATGTTTTAGGAATGTGGGAGGAAACCGGAATACCCGGAGAAAACCCACGCAGGCCCGGGAAGAACATGCAAACTCCACACAGGGAGCCCGGAGCTTGAATTGAACCCAGTACCTCTGCACACTAACCACTGGACCGCCCTTGCGCTCTCTCTCTCTCTCTCTCTCTCTCTCTCTCTCTCTTTCTTTCTTTCTCTTTTTCTCTCTCTATATATATACACACACGCACACGCACACACACACACACACACACATTCATTTTCCGATCCGCTTCTCCTCACAAGATTCGCAGGGGGTGCTGGAGCCTATCCCAGCTGTCTTGGGGCAGTAGGCGGGGGCCACCCTGAACCGGTTGCCAGCCAATCGCAGGGCACACAGAGATGAACAACCATCCGTGCTCACACTCACACCGAGGAACAACTTTAAGTGTTCAATCAGTCTGCCATGCATGTTTTTGGAATGAGGGAGGAAACCGGAGTACCCGGAGAAAACCCACGCAAACTCCACACAGGTCCACAGCTGGAATTGAAAAAAAACACATATATATATATATATATATATATATATATATATATATATATATATATATATATATATATATATATATATATATATATTCATCTTCAATGAATGCCTATTTTGTAATTTTTTTTTCATACATTGGACACTTCACATTATAGGGCGCAATCTACAATGCCTCCACTAGATGTTGCTACGCTCCTTCCATTCAACTCGAGAGGCGTCCGTTCAACTTATTACTGTACTTAAATGAAACTAGGAAAATTGAAAATAATGCATCAAAACAGAAAATCAAGCGAGGCAATCACAAAATAAATTATATATCCCCCCTACAGAATATATTTTGTGATTTCCTCGCTTGATTTTCTTCGTGGATTTATTGAAGTAATGATTAATTTACATTTTTCGGAGGCGGCGATGAACGCAAACAGGGTTTGATTATGGCCTTCCTCTGTGGAGTTTGCATGTTCTCCCCGGGCCTGCGTGGGTTTCCTGCGGGTCCTCCGGTTTCCTCCCACATTCCAAAAACATGCATGGCAGGTTAATGGAACGCTCTAAATTGTCCCTCGGTGTGATTGTGAGCGTGAATGGTTGTGCGTTAATGTGTGCCCTGGCAACCGGTGCAGGGTGTCCCTTGCACACTGCCCGAAGACAGCTGGGATATGTTCCAGCACGCCTGGGACCCTTGTGAGGAAACGCGAATTAGAAAATGGATGGATGGATGGAGATATATGTTCTTTGAAGATCATTGTTATGCAAATGTCTGGAAAAACAACAACACATCAAGCAAGAAAATTTTATGAAATGGCCAATATTACCACGTCAACATTTGTAGTCCCTACTAAACGTGTCACATTTCACTTCTATTGTATATCACATATATGTGATTAATTGTGAAATAAAAAGCTGCTACTAATTGATAGTGATGTTAAGCTAGGTTAGCCTGCAATTTTTTTACTTCTATTTTGGAGATATACGTATGATTTTCATTTCCACTTGATATTGCTAATATCTTGCTCAGTTTTTTTACTACACTAATATAAACTGAGAGTATTTGATGATGCATTTCAATCTATGTATTGTGGAGCTTGTTACTTGTGACCCATACAAGAGCAACTCAAGCAATAGCTCACCAAAGAATGGTAATTTAACGTCACGTGTTTGTTTTTAGCATTGAGCCTCTAGTTAAGGAATTAAACATTGTTTATTCATAATTTTATGATTTTATCATTATATCTGAAATTCATGATTTCCATTTGTCTTTTTTTTTCCTGCAATGTCATGAGCTATTGACTTGTGCATGTGCATAGCCCTCGGCATTATGGGAGAAATACTGAATGGATATCATGCGCTGAATATGTAATAAAAGCATAAAATGTATTTACATTTTTTCGACCGTATCTCCCAGTCAAATATTTTTACTCCACATTGGCAGTTAGACGCTTCCATATTATTTGTCACGAACCTAAAGATAATACTAATACTCATAGTACGTACACAGAAATCCTGACATCTTGCCATAAGAATTACAAACAGTCATTCCAATAATCTACCAATGGAGAAAATACAATCATAATAAATTGTGATTTTCTGGATAATGTTGAAGGATAATGCCTGGAAGCATCCCCATTTCCGTTTTTAACCCTTTCAGTGCCAAAGTTGCAACATTGCAAGAAGCAACATTTACAATACTGTACACCACTCTCTGGAAGCAATTTCAAATTGCATGCTTTTGAAAAATCAAACCTGAATAATATAGTGGAAAAAAGCTGACGCCTGAAGGGTTAACATTAATTCAGCGAGTTCACAACGTGATAACAAAGTGACATTCCTCAAGTAATTTCACCTTTTAAGGTTTTTTTTTTTTTTTTTTGGTAACGTAGTGTAGTACTCTGAGCATGTGTGCGTGCGTGTAGGTGAAGGGAGGCTGTGGCCTGTGTGTGTGCAGTGCCTGGGGCCTGCCCGCCGCTTGCCTGCCTGTCTTCCTACCCGCCTCCCTCCCTCCTCCCCGCCTGCCGAGCAAGAGAAAAGCCGTCGATGCAACAAGTCCTCCATTGACTCTCAGCTTTGTAAACTGCCTGCAATGCCTGCGTGTTTCGATGCCTTCTGCTTTTTCCACCAACCGGCCAGCCACGGTTCGGAAACCCCGCCGATGCTTCCGTTTGAGGGAAGAAAACAACATTTGTATCTTGGGAATCGCAACTAAAAGTGGAAGGAAAGCGACACCGGAGGCTCTGAGGTGCACACGACAAACACTTAATACTTTCATATTCTTGGAGATACACTGAAAAAATGTGATTTATGTGCGTGAGTTTACTGTATCTTCCTCACGATGTCGACGAAACTGTTTTTGAGCACTTGGAGCTGTTCGTCCGGCGGTTTACAAGCAAAAAGCGGAGGAGGGGACTCCGCCTGGATAACTTACCTCGATTCATTGGCCTTGTAATCGCTAAATTCCCCCACTTTTGCGCACACGGGTGCATCCGCAGCATGTGGAAGGTCCCCCGGCAACTTGGGAGCGTCCACTCGGTTTTGGTTTGACGGAGAATCGGGCGTGCTGAGTACGTAAAATGCGCCGGGTCCCTCCAAGGATGCGAAATATGCGCGGAATGGGAGCAGGAATGAAATGAACGCGGTGGACTGAGTTGAACGGGGCGGGGTGACTGGCGTCACCCTGGATGGATGAAATGGAGAGAGAGAGAGTCGAGAGAGAGAGAGATGGGAGGATGGGTGGCAAAAAAAAAGAACGAAAGAGCTGGCTGGGGGGAAGGGACCTGACTGTAGTGGAGGCACACGGCTGTGTTGAACAACAAAAGAAAGAGTGCGGCGCCCAAACTCTTTCAATGGACCAAGAGAATAAGAGCAAGCAGCTGACAGCAACTCCAAGCGGCGTCAAACAAAACACTGACAACCATGGCCGGCTGTAACATTTTCAACTTTCCTTGCTATAGGAAGATAAGTTGCTTAGCCATTACTGTTACAAACCAAAAGTACTCTTTTGGAAAGAAAAAAAGAGCATTTCAACACTTATTTTTCTCGTTTATTGATATTATATAAATGTAGAATTATCTAATTTTTCTCGATTTAAGTTTAAAAAAAGAATTCAGATATCTGGCAACATGTTCATTATATTGGATAAAAAAGACATGCTTAATTTACATCAAGTTGCTGTACATTGTTGAAAAGTCTTTTTTTTTTTTAAGAGTCTTGCCAGCCACTTGTTGCTAGGCAGATTCCTGACACAACAATCATTTATGCCTCACACACAGGCCATTGAAAAAGAACATAACATGCCAGCCACGCCCGCTCGGCTGCTCCAATGGCAAATTTAAAAGCCAGCAGCAACAGGAAGTCAGGCAAACACACACTCAGGAAACAACGCCGAAAACAACACTATAGCAATTGTGACACACAAATATTCAAATGAATTAATTTCAGAATTGAATCACTGCATCAGCACTTCAATGGCAGACAAGCTGTACACCTCTCTTGATTTCAAGCTATTTCCAAATTTATTCGGGGAGAGAGAAAGAAGGCCACATTTCTTGAAAGGCCCTTTGAAATAACTGAGTTGGTAAATTGGCGGTTGAAGTGCAGCCTTTGAAAGAGCTGGCCACGGCACGGGAGACAGCTTATAGTTGAGATGGAGAGGATGCAGACAGACCGCCCAGGTTTGTGTCAATCATTTACTGGCTGTGCTGTGACGCGGCTGTGCCTTCTTTAAGCACCATCGATCGAATAGTTTGCATCCAATCAAATGACATTTTAAAGAGGAATTGGACTAACTGACTGATGCAAATAATAATGGGTTAGTCCAGAAGTGGAGGGCATTTTATGGCCCTTCATAAAGTCTCAAATAACACTGGTCAACATGTTTTTACCATTTAAAAAAAATCAGATATCTAAGTAAGCTTTTTTAGATTTCATTAATTTTTTTTTTGCCCTGATTCAGAATTTTTTTTTCTGCAGCAAATCACATTGCTGTAGTAATAATAACAATAATATGTAACATAGTAGGTTCAGCAACAGGTGGATTTTTTTTCCTGAAACATCGTAGTAAAATCTGTACGGTGCAAGCTTTTACAGGGCAATCTTAAAGGTAAAAAATAGAAATATCTCAAATACCTGATGTGCTACAAAACAAAAAGGAAAGATGAGTTTCAAATCAGCGGAATACATAAAACCATCTCGGATTCAAATTTGTTTTGAAGTCTTGAGTAAGGACAACTATTGAGATATGCGAGTCTTTCTGCGTGATTTTTGTTGTTGTTGTGGGGGGGGGTATAAAACTATACTTTTATCATCCAAATTGTTCATTTGTCACACAGTAGCCTACTTTTACCTGAGGGGAAAATCAAAATAGTGAACTTACTTTCAAACGTACGCAGCTCAGTTCTGATCACGTTAATTAAATTGTTCGAGGAACAATTTAATTTAAATGCCATTTATTTCACCTTTTTGTACTGCAGGATAGGATTAGATCTTGGTAATTATGTTTTTTATTTACTTTTGCAGTGATTGTGAGTTTCCCTTTGAGGGTGTTTTCGCTCCAGAAAAGTTCTTTATATTGCTTGTTTGGTCTGGACCTAAAGCAGACTTTGGGGTCATAATGGCTTAATAAAGATGTTAACCCCACCAAAAAATAACAATACAAACAAACAAACAACCAAAAAACATCCACATCTACATTGTGGAAATGTGACTATTGCGGTGTGTGGGTGTGTGTTGGGGGGGCAATGTAATTTATTTGCCGTTTACATGCTTTCTGTAAGACGGTCTCATGTTAGTGATACATAATTGTGGCTTTTATTTAGAACGATGTTTATTTGGTGTGATTCCTAACCCTTTACAATGCCATTGTACTGTTTTATTATTGTGTGGAAATTGAAAATCTTGAAAATAAATTCCATGCTCAAAAAGTGAGATTACCATCTTTAAATTAACAAAACACATTTTTCAAATTCTTGAAGTATGCTACACCCATGAACTGATCCACTTTTCCAACAATTTTTTGGTGGACATTTTGAAGCTCTTCTCACTGTCATTTTGAAATTAAAAGGTAAAGTTATTTTGTTGTGGCTTAACCATATGTGGCCCCCATTAAAAGCGCTGCACAGCAGGGATTCCACTTTTCGGGAGCCACTGCCCTAACCAGAAAATCTTTTGTCTCTCTCGCTCTGTCAGATGTGTGAATGCATCAAGCGGCCCGCCTCATAAAGGAGTTGTTGTTTATTCCTAAGCGCTCCCTATCTCAGGTTTCATCCCCTCAGGCGAAGCAGGACTGTCATCTCCCCAAAGGGAGGGGCTGTGACATAAAACAAACGCAGATATGCCAGGGTCACAGCCTGCAACACCTACTGAAACCCAACACCACAAGCACCTAGCAAAGCGTTAGCAGCCACACTACAACATTCCACCCAGCAGCGTGTTTGGAGGAAATATTCACGCATACCCGTGCACAGCTGAGCCACACGTGCATCGTGCACACACTGGCTGTGTGTGACGTACATCCAGAATGTGTCGCGACTCCTTTCCCTTGCTCACAGCCACATAAAGCAAGACGTTCAAATATTCAACACAGTATCAGTCTGACCTCAAATATGACCTCACCTGGTTTCCTGATGTTTTATTAACAAGGCCGGTGCCTGGAGGCCTAAATGCTTGATTGTAATGGTAAAATGGAACTATGCTTTGGAGCAACTGAATGTGTCTGTAAACCACTGCTATATGTTTGACTATAATCTTACCGAACTCTCTTCTGAAGTATAACGTGTCAGTCTCAGGTGTAAGGTGTAAGCCAAGAAAATCAACACCCACAAGGTCTTTGAGGTACAATGGGAATCATACAACCTTCAGGCTTTCTTTGACTTGGCTTAGTGAACTGGCAGACAGAGCATGAAGTTATGTAGCGTTTTACGTCAGCGCTCATCTTGGGCCAGAAAAACCTGAAAAGTCGTCCAGCCAAAGTCTTAGAAACACAGAGGTGATCTGCAGTGGGGCGATCATGGTAATAGTCCAGCAAGGCGCCTCTCACAGCAGTTGTTGGGGCAAACAGTTTGAACTCATTCAACGGGTGTAAAGCACATTTGGACTTAGGCTTCACAATACAGAAGAGAATCATGCACAACATAGTGAGAGAGGCTGTCACTATCTGGGTCATTCCGTTACTCTGATTCAATGTCCTCGAGTAAAGGGCCTGTAACAGGATCATCTAACAGTAACTGTCGAAAGTGGGAACGGTTCACAAGCGAAACAGGGGGACCGGCACGACAGTCAAAGCTGCCAATGACAAGCGTGCACAGGTAAGAAGTCTGTTGCACTGTCACAAGTCAGAAGCAGTGGATTGTGCGATAGCTCATCGGGTACATTGTTGCGCGTGCCAGGCTTGTGTTGGAAGTGAAGTGACCAACTGGCAAGCCGGAACTTGGGTTTCTGACGAGACATGAGCCATTTGAGACTATTTTGGTCTGTAAAGATAGTGACATGCATACCTTCAACATATGGACGAAAGCGCTCAAGGGCCAATATCACAGCGGCTCTCCTTTTCTGAAGTGCTGTAGGGGAGATCAGCTCTGTGAAGGGAGCGGCCGCAACATACTCACGACCCTTGCATGACCTATTGCATTAAAGCAGCACACGGACCAACGTCGGCGGCGTCAGCATGGATGAAAAAGGGGCGCTTGAAGTCAGTGAAAGACAGGACAGGAGCTGACGTGACACTGTCCTTCAAGGTGTCCGTAGCTCTTTGGCAGTTGTTGTTGCGGTGGAAAGCTGCATCCTTCCGTGGGAGAGCGTGGGGAGGTTCAGCATGACGACCATAATTCTGAATGAAGCGACTATAATATCCAATCGAGCCGAGGAACTTCTCAGACAGGCTTCACTGTAGTGGGAGTGCTGAGATCTTTGACTGGTCTGGGTCCGGTTTAATACCAGATGATGGCCAGAAGCTCGGAGTCTGTCCAGCACTTCCTCCAGATTGGGCCAGTGCTGTTCAAAGGTAAGTGAAGCGATAAAAATGTCTTCACACGTTTTGTAAATGAGACCAGCAAGCACAGAGTTCATCAGTCTTTGAAAAGTCGAAAGTTGAGACAAATGTATCCCTTGCCAAAAGTCTCAAGACTCATCGACTCGAGGTAAAAGACAAGAGTCTTTTTGGGTCACTTGATTCAGACCGTGAAAGTCCACACAGAAACTCTGGTCAGTGGCGGTCTTATTGACAATGACCCAAGTGCTTGCAGAAGGTTCAATAATATTGGTCTTTGTCATTTGCTGCACTTGGTCTTAAATCACTTTTTTTTTTTTTGCAGGTGATGTGCGATAGGGTGGGAGACTCACAGGTTCACATTGATTATCGAAGAGCTTAACCCTATGTTGCATGGCTTCTGCAGGAGTTATTCAATTGTGGTTTGTTTTTAAATTTAGGGTAGATTATGGCCAAATATCATAATAAATTCACAATTTTGGGAAAACCAAAGTGTAGGTACTTCATGTGCATAATAACTTAATCACTACACAATTACCTTGCCAAAAAGCATGGCAGTACTGATAGGTAACACATAGAAACTGTTATTTATTGTGTTCTATATGTTCTATATACTCTTCTGCACATGTACAATAGGGTATTTGGACCTTTTCATCTCACGGATAGAAATTATTCAACATTTTGTGGACCCTCTTTCACACTCACCTTTTCCTCATGGAGGCTGCCATGTTGCTTTTGCTGTTGCACACGCTAGAGACATCTCGCGGTGGATTTAAAAACTAAAACTGGTAACTTGAATGTGGTTACTGAAGTAACCCGTATGCAACATAGGGTTAAAAAACACATTTGAAGACAAAGTCTAGCCCGCTAGCACAAAGCCTCAAATCTGTGCATCCATTTGACGAGTAGCAATGTTCTGCAATTGGTTCTTGTAAATCCATCTCATCAAACGTTTCCTCATTCATTCCTCATTTTAATCATCAAAACAGAGCAAGAAATGAAGTTACCTCCGTTCCTGTGCCAGGTCGCTTTGCAATAGGCTTCAAAATCATAAACGTTCGGGTGCAGGCACCCCAACTGCAGTATGTTTTGTTGATGTGACTGATCATCATTGTCTGTGTCACGTGTAGTCGATGCCAATCATAAATATTGTGCAATGTGCTCAAAATTCTTTCACATCTAAACAAGGGGACTTCAGATGTCATCAACGCGTGCATCTTCAACATTAAAAGTGCATCTAGATGTGGAGCCAGACCAAAAATATCAGTGCATTGTGCCAAATGGAACTTGTGATCACAGCACAGTCAAATAAAAGGAGTGCATAAAATGAAGTTTGTTAAAAGGTCACCAATACAAGGACGTGTCTGTTTTTTTTTTTGGGGGGGGGGGGCTGTGACAATTTGGTGAAGCTGGTAAAGTATGTCTTCAATACAAGTAAACAAACGGACAGCGAATGAAAGCTGAGGTATGACTAATGCTTTGTTGATACTTCAAAATGAGTAAATCTGTAAATGAAGTCATTAAAGAACACTTGTGAACAAAAATTAGTCAAACATTCTTATGATAGAATGCGCTGTGTTGCAAATTCAGGGGGAAAAAAAAGTATGGCATTCATGAGTGCCATAGCGTTGACATTCACCAAAACCTTGAGCTGTACTGCCGTTTTCATCCCACTGCCAGGAGAGGAGAGGTTTTTGTGCGCACTGCATTTTTCACATTCACTGAAGCAATTTTAGGCATAATTGGAGATCTTTTTATTTCTATTTAGTTCCTGCTGTTTTGATTGCTTGGTTAATGAAAAGTTCTGTTTGTTTTTTTGCTCAGGTATTTATCTTCCGCACTAGATTTCATCAGTTGCATTTGAGTATTCTCCAAATCTTGGGTGGAATTATAAGCAACGACTCCAGACACAATAGCACAAGAGCAACTTCAGCCACCAGGGTGCAAATAGTTTTTTTTGGGAAACACTTACATATATACAGTAATTATTTGATCCCCTGCTAAATGTTTCTGCCCCCCCCCCAAAAAAAACAATAACATTTTAATTCATGGTTGTTTATGGATTATGGCGGGAGACAGAATGTTGGTGAAAAATACAACTATACAGTGGGGCAAATAAGTAATTAGTCAACCACCAATTGTGCAAGTTCTCCTACTTGAAATGCAAGTGCAACGCTCACCATTTTCTCACCCGCATCAAGCTTCTTTATTATTGCCACTTTCATTTGAAATGAAATGGCTTGCCTCTTCTTTACACGCCCACTCCCACTAGAAGCCTTTCGCTTTTTACCAACCATATTGAATAATGGATGCGTGAGATATTTAACAACTGGGCAGAGGAAGCCGGATTCGGGTTGGATGCTGGGCGAGCTCTCACAGCGCCTCACGTCGGTATTAGTGGCGGAAAGAAGTACTGCAGTACCTGTACTCGGAAAAGGCGTGCTATACAAAATCTAACTTTTTCTTTTTTTTTTTCGACATACCCGTGAAAATGTTGGTATGTACCGTTGTTCGTAACTCGGATGTTCATAAGTCGGGGAGCGTCTGTAGTATATTACATCGTGTGCCATATTTATATGTATATCAATATACCAATATCTAGCTGCTCGTTAGAAACACGCAAACGAAGTAAAGCGTTGTGTCCGAAAACGTGAGGAGACGACTAGCTTTGTCAACGGTCTTTATTCAACTGCCGTAACAGGTGTGTGCATCACTCAACCACTGCTTTGCGACACTGCCGTAAAATCGTGGCCGTAACTGTCAGCCTACTCCCGGCTGCCGAGATGTCCTCTCTCTCGCAGGCGAGCGCTAATGCACCGCTCCCTGGCTGGATTAAAAAAAAAAAAATTAATAATTACTAATTCTCTAGTTTTTAGACGAATTAATTCATTGGAAAAGCTTTGCTTTTAAGTGACTCTAGTGTTACTTTACAATAGCTTTGGAAAAGCTTGATTTGTGTTTTTTGTAATGATGTGCAAAGAAGCGTTGACACATGGACTGACTGTGGGGTACATCCATCGGGGCCGGAGTTTTGGGGGTCCAATTACTCAATGGAAAAGTCGTTTGGAGAATCGATGCAATAGTGACGTCTATTCAATCACTCCTGTCATTTTTGTTGAACCGTCAGCATTACTCTGTACAAGATTTAGGTCAATATATGTACGGTAGAGTACATATTTCAGACCGTATATATACTGTAGTTTTGGCCCTTTGTGAATGGGAGAATATCATAAATAAATTCAACCTTGTGAACTCAATTCTGGCTTGTAACACTCATGTGTATGTTATCTAATCAATACATGCTGGAAAATCAGTGTTTACAATAAATTAGGACTGCTTGTAATGACTGTATGTTTTAAAAGTAATTTAAAATACTGAAAAATATAATTAACTTTAGGTGCATCGTATATGTCAAATGTAATTTGATATCAATTATTTCCTGATATCCATTAATTCTCAAGTAATAATTGTGCCTTGGCTAAAGTGTTTCTGACTTTGACCATTGAGGGAAAAACACACTAATATAATCAAACTTGTATTTGCAAACTAACAGGGTCGAAACCTGAGCCCAGTAGACATAGACAACAATCTATCGAACCCCTCAACATTGTTACAGAATGTTGCGTCTAATGTGGGAGAAATTTTGCACTGTGCATAAAAAATGAAGTGCATGCTAACATATCATTCGGCAATTTAATAGATCGCTTATTTGATCACCGGTCACGATCGCAATGGAAAAGATGCTTTCTATCACGATGCCAGAAAACCAACTGTGAACCTGGAAAGATTTTTTGTGCTACAGTACCAGTAAGGAGTTTACGTCCACTTCGTCTGAATACATGATTCATATATTCTTTCAAATTATGAACTGTTCTTACTACATGATCAGAATGCTTACTGTACAGGTTACTAGGATGCTTGCGGGTGGTGAAAAATCCCTTTTCAATTGTCAAATATATATACTGTATACAGTACTGTATGCGCAGCTGTAATGGAAGCTTTTCTTACAGCCCGTTTTGTTTCATGTTAACTGTTCTGTAAAGCGCTTTGTTACAGCTGCAGCTGTTGCGAAAGCCCCAAATAAATAAATGTATGGCATTGTATCGATTCATATATTGCTTTCACAACAGCTGCAGCTGTAACAAAGCACTTTAGAGAACATACCAAACATTGTGATATTCCAGGTATTTTTGTCCTCTTATTTTAATTAAAGGTGCTTTCTTAGCATTGTGGTGAGTGCATGTTGTCACAACCTCGACAAGTTCCATCTCAGTGAGATCACAAAGTTGGCCAGAAGGTACAGCAAGCTTCCTCTTGCTTTTGTGCTCACAAATGCTGCCTTAGAGCCAGTTGGGAGCAGCGTCGGCTCCCTCAGATTCCTGACATTTATTGGACGACAGAGTCCCATGCAGATGTGAAAGATAGCATTTACAGGATTGGCCTTAAGGCTCCATTTTCATGATGGGTATTGATCAAACTGCTCAGAGGAGGAGATGGAATGAATGAACATGTCAAAAGAAGTCAGAACCTCCCTCACTCTTCCGCTGCATCTCAGAGTGGAGCCTGCTGATCTAATCAGTGTTACCTTTCATGTCTTTCTGTTCATGACAGGTGATCAGGGGACAGATTTTAATTTGGGCTCACACTGCACAGGGGGTTGGGGGGGATTGAACCTCGGAGCCCCAGGCAAGATGGACGATGGAACCCATCATGTCTTGATTATATTTTACGCTACAGTGCCTCAGTGAGAACACACTTGGCAAGCCTACCACCACTTCAAGAATAATGCAATCCCAAACCACAACGATTGTTCCCTCAAGTGACGAAGAAAGTGAATGGCTGTTGTCACGCATGCTGTAATTATTCATGTTGAGGG
Organism: Hippocampus mohnikei; assembly: GCA_026261675.1. NCBI lineage: Eukaryota > Metazoa > Chordata > Actinopteri > Syngnathiformes > Syngnathidae > Hippocampus > Hippocampus mohnikei. The sequence continues at coordinate 2,418,035 of JAKGUB010000350.1, read as the reverse complement.
AATACATCCACTAACTTTGTCTCCTTCAGCTATCGTAGCAGATGGCGGGAAGACTTGGCACCCTCCTGTAGGGGGCGCGCACCTTTATTCACTCTAATTAGCGAATACATAAAAATTAATATTGAGGTGAAAGAACAAATTTTTTGGGACCTTATTAAGAGTGTTTAATGAAATAATGAACATGGGAAAAAGTCCCAAAATTCCAAGTTATTATTCTGTTTTGACACGTGTTAAATCCGCAAGCGAAATTTAGGAAATTTGACGGCAGTGAAGCTGTGAAATACTGAGGCCATTGTTAGTTTTTACTTCATGAAAAACAATGGCGGTGGCACCGATCACCGAGCTACAGTTCTTTCATTCAGCTGTTTTGCTTTCAATAGACAATTGACTCCGTTATATATCAATGTAGAAATAAACTTCCCAAACCCCTCACAGTGTCATGAATATGGATACTGTATGTGAAGTTTTACTTTGTACCATCAAATCGCGTGGTTACTGTGCCATGACTATAGAAGTTTGCAATTAGATGAGAAATGATGGATTCAGCGACGGGCGGGCTGGCCTACAGGGAAGGTGATGTTTTTCCAAGTGGGCCGAAGGCAGTCTGGTGTTCCGATCTTATTGTTTGTTTACACTTGATTATTGGCATTTCACACATACTGTATAACATTTAGGAGTTATGTTGATCAGGTAGGCATTATTTTAAACCACAATTCTTGTTTGTTATCATCTACTGCATGGCCATGTGAAGCCCTTTGAAACCTTTCAGTGATTAAGAGCGATATAAATAAATTTGACTTGAGTTGTTTTGCCATCATTTCAAATAAGATTTCTCCAGTGGCTTTTTTGTGTTTTTATATATGTAGCTGGCATTGGTCGGAATACTCATACCTCCAAAATCAGCACTTTTCAGGCGACCTATTAACATTACATTATCAAACAGAGCGAGCCATTTTTAACACTTAAGAATGGTCAAGTTTGTAAAAATAACACCCACATGTCTGGACTCACCAGTAGTTTCGATTGGTGAAAAAAATACTGCATTTCCCAAACTGTTTATGTCATGAGGCGCTCTGTTGATCAGTCCCTGCATGGTCACTTTTATCCCCAGTCCGACCCAGGTCAGATTAAACATTTCTGTTGGATGAAAAACGACAAGGAAATCAGCCATTACTGTATTCATAACTACTGTAGTATCAAGACAAAGCTAAAACACCAAGAGCGCTACACCCGGTGAGTAGCTGAGCCAGGTGAAAGTGACACGAAAGCAAATCAATGTGTCTCTCTTTAAAATGACACAGAAGTAAATTTAGTGTTACTCTGGGTCTGGCAACAGATAGAGTAAGCAATTTCCTGTCATTGAAGAGCAAGACAATCATCCATTGCGGCATAACTGTGTCCTCTCAGTCAGAGATATGCAGTTCAGAGTCCCCATGTGACTCCCACAAAGAGCACCGATGTTACAATCATGTAATCGTATTAATATAACAAGGTCCTAACTAGCACTGTGGAATTGTTCCCCGGCGTAGGAGCGCAGAGGAAATGATGGTAACATGGTTTTCGGATCCCTCAGGATCGGTTGCATCTGAGAAGACATTAAGCTCCAGATACGATTACTCGAGCAAAATGCTTCTCTGCTGCAGGCACACAAATACGACTTGCACACTGTCCACATGCCATCCCACCATTTTCTACGCCGCTGGTTCGAATTAGTGTCAAAGATGAGTTAGAGCCAAGACCAGATGACTTTTGGGTGAGAGGCTGGGTACACACTGGACTGGTCGCCAAGCAATCTCAAAGCACGTACAGTATGGACAAAAATTAGCATTCACGCCTGTGGGCAATTTAGAGTCTCCAATTAACCTAACATACTTGTTTTGGGAATGTCGGAGGAAGCAGGCGAGTCAAACCCAAAACCTCAGAACTGTGTGGCATGCATCATATAATTTTGGGATACTTTATCATTGAACGGTTTGACAAACTTGATTGTTCACCCTTGAGCTTTGCTTATTATCTCCGTAGGCAAAAATAACCATTCTATCCAGATTTTTTTTGGTGCTGAGACAATTGTATGCTTCCTTTTTAGGAAAAACGAATGCTGTACAGCTTGATTGAGATATTGTGCTATTTATTAAAATGACAGATTAAAACATAAATACACCAGCCTATCCCAGTTGACTTTGGGCGGAAGACGGACTACATCGTGGGAACACCCATAATCCATTCTCAGTGTGACGAGCAATTTTGCATGGTTGAGCTCAACAGCTCCTAAGCCACTTTTTCCACAAAGAGGCAATGGAGTTGACAACCTGTGTTGGTTTGCACAGGTGAAGCACAATACCCACCATTTTGTTTCAATTTAGGACTGCATAAGCAAGAAGGTATCATGGCATACGTGAAAGCTGATGCACAAACCCCGGTGCACCCAGGATGCAGTGTTGTTGGAGCAGAGCGCAGGATAATGCATAAAATAAACCGAGCTGCAATTTAGCACATTTGATGGAGTCCTGGTTGCGCCTTGTTTGCAGATCAGTTTCCACATCTGTGTGGAATAGGACAATTTTTGCATGGGTAAACCAGGTCCCAAGTCTACGACAATATCGCTTGTGTTATATAATAGCTAACTAACATTGGCTGCGGAAGCACCATTTTAGTTTATTTTCTTAAGACGTCCTGGACATGAAGTAGTCAGCCCGTTAAAGTAATGAATGTTTAATCAAAGGCATATTAAGAGGAGCAGAAACAGCGAGAAAAATATGACAGGAGAAGTGTATTACATTTACAATAAATACAATGATGATGTTTCAATAAAAATGTGAAATGTGTTTTTTTTCTTCAAATGTGTCTAAAGGTATCCCTTCAAAGTGATGCTGCATGGATTAACAAGTGTGGTCATTTGTAAAATGGTACGTATGAATTCAAATAAAAAGCACATTTCAACAAGAAATTGATGGATTCATCAGATAATAGCGTGAGGTCCATTGACATAGAAAGTCTCCTTTTTCTTGCTTGGGTCCTCAGTCAACACTCCTGTACCTGGTAAAGAGATTGTAGAGGACCCGTAGGGTTGACTTAAGGTCACAGTTCACAATGTCTGAAAAGGGAAAAAGAAAAGCAGTGATACAACCATCGTGACAGAGCAATATTCACAATAAAACATTGGGGTATCTTGTGTTTTTCTTTTTCTTTTTGCTAAGGTCATGTGCGCCACAAAAATGTCCAATAATGTCTCGGTTCACCAACCACTTGAATTGCAATGAATACGAGCCAACCAGGTAACACTTAGTTGTTTTGAGATGGATGTTCACGTAATCTAAACAAAATGGTGAGTTTTTAGAAACCTTATTCTTATATTATTAAACAGATAAAAGTGGAGGTTTTCAGTTTTTTTGTGGAAAATGTCCCTGCATTTGTCACTAAGATGATTGCGCAACAGTTTCGTACCTTCTGGCCTTGGCTTTGGTCGCTCCAGCCCTCCATCCTGCATCAGCTCGAAGGAGAAGGACACATTATGCACCTACGGCGAGAGTGAGAAAATATTACACATTACACATGCGGCTCATCATTTTGCCCCCCATGCACCTAAATGAAAGCTGAACGCTGCTCTGTGGCAAACAGGAACCCTGAGGCTAAATGCCACCATACATTATGTGCTGCAGAAACAATATACATCATTAGTTATCCATATCATACATTTTTAAAAAATTTCTAGTTTTAGACTTTAAATAGAAATCATTATACAAGTGAAACGTTCCTAAATGTAAGATAGTAGTTCAGTATATCCAATTTTCTGATGCGCTTATCCTCACAAGGGTCGCGGGCGGTGCTGGAGCCTATCCCAGCTGTCTTCGTGCAGTAGGAAGGGGTACACCCTGAACTGGTTGCCAGCCAATCGCAGACGAACAATTATCCATGCTCACAATCACACCCAGGAATAATTTTGAGTGTTCAATCAGCCTGCCATGCATGCTTTTGGAATGTGGGAGGAATTCAGAGTACCCGGAGAGAACCCACGCAGGCACGGGGAGGACATACAAACTAGCAGTACTTATATCATGAAATGTAAAAAGAATAAACCAATCTAACTAAACCATCTGTACAAGAAAATTATGATCCAGGTTAATTTGCAGGTTCTTACTACGACGAGAGCTGAATGGATTGAAATAGTTCATCATCATCGTGTGTGGCAGTATCGTGCAGTAAAACAAGATGCGCTAAGTAAAAAAATGAGCATGCGCGTGGTGCACACACACACACGCACACACACACACAGAACTGAGCCCCAAAGCCCTCACTCCAGTCTTTCCCTGCGTAGAAGAGATTACAGATGCTATGGGCTCCTGCCTGTTCTTCCAAGCCAGAAGTGTGTGTATGTGTGTGTGTGTGTGTGTGTGTTTGGAGTTGTGCACATTGTATCAGGGATTGCCATTCTGCTTCACAGCTTGGCAGGGGTGGCTGGCCAAGACCGTTACAAAAGGCTACTGTGGCGTCTCCGTAGATTGCCTGTTTAGAATACCGTGGTACTAGAGAGGCCAATAGAGAGGAGAGATGGCTGCGCATTGAATGGGCTCCGAGGGAAACAGATGGGATGAAACCAAGCCTGTGAGGGCCGACCTGGGCTATGCGTGTCTGATGCTCCTCAGAAAAATGGAGGATCAACTTAAAAGTGTTTCTTCAATCATGCCGCAGAGTCAGAGACGATTTAAAAATGGAGAGAAAATGTGCACGCTCAACCTTCTGGTCAAAGTTTTCTGGTGTGAGGAAGAAGTTGTAGAGTGGCACAAAGTATCCCTCCAGCAGACCCATCAGCAACACCAGATAAACACCATCTGCAAACTGACACACAGCACAGGCAGGTAAACAGAGCAGATGTCTGGTCGGAGACAATGCAGAAGAATAAATGACACCAAAACAACCTCCACCCCCCCCCAAAAAAAATGTCACTTCACAGCCCTGTCCCATTCTCATTTAAGTGGTGCAGAAATGTTTTACCTCTATACCCTCTCAGGCAGACATTTACATATTATTTGTGTGTGTACGAGTGTCATACCTGCGTTTCCAATTCAGAAACTTCTAAGTTGAGCTTGTTCAGGTGTTTATTCACAAATGTGATCAGTGTCTAAGAAAACAGAAAGTCACTCATTGTCAGACAAAAAAATAATAAAAAAATACGCAGACAAATGAAAAATAAGTTCTATTAAAAGGAATAATGCTTGGACAACGGTGGGCTGCACTGCTGTGTATCCCCCTAGTTGTGACTCTCCCCTCTTACAGACCCAGCCAATGTTAGCATCATTTGGAAGCAGCCTCAAGAAGGTCCATTTGGGACTCTCACAGTCCAAGATGATTTGCTTTGAAGAGCTTGGCTGATGATGCTCTAGGTGTATTTGCTCCAAAGTGCTGAATTTGGGTACTTTGCGGGAGTTCAATGTTGACATATTTACTCGTGGTTAAATGTTTGCTTTAAGACATTTCCTAATATAAAGATGTGGTTCATGAATCAGAAGTGCCTGTGCAAAGCATCACTACCTTTTTGACAACATTCAGTTTATCCGGCGCATGGTCAAACAGGGTGTCAAAAGCATCACGCTCTGTGGGGGGGAAAAAAAAACGAGGAAAAAAATCCTTAAACCCAAAAAGGAAAACAATATGTGAACATAAGGAGAAGAAAATTATTGGGTAATCTGTATCTGCTAACAACCTACCATGTCTTCCAGAGAAAGCCCTGGCAAAATTAGAACAAGAGAGAAAAAAAAAAAGTGTGTCAAAATAAGAATCACAGGTCATTTCATGTTACAGTATTCACAATTTCACACTTGAATCTCTATAGAACAGGAGAGAATGAAAGACAACTGCTTCCAATTCAACCACAGAGGAATGTGGAGAATGGGGGGATTAGAATTGATTGAACAATAGACGTAGCTATGGCATCATAATTACATTGTGGAGAAGCACAGGTACATCTCGGCTATTGAGAAAACCTGGGCATCATCTGTGAGAGGTCCACGGTGACTCCATACAACAACAAAAAAAAAAAAAACAGCAAAACAACACTGCTGGCTACTGATATAATGAAGAGCTGCAGCTTCACCCTGTAAACAGGGGACCTATCGTCTCTCATCTTAATGTTTGGAGAGAACATCACGTGTGTCATGATCCTGTTCTTGTGTTTCTCCAGCAGGTGGCAGTGGAAGGCTTCTCTTCCAGCGTGCACAACTGCTGCCAATTTGATCATCATGTTTAAGGACTGACAAGATCCCATGTCGCTTGTCGGATTATTGACCTTGTTGCTGCTCTTGCGCAAGTGTTGTTTGTCTAGACCTCTCGATCTCGTCAAAGTCGTTCTTGATCCCTTAGTTCCACGCTTTCTAAGTATCATCATTGCTTAGTGATTTGAACTTGCTTTTGTTTGTCGTGTAAATTGGACTCTTGTCATTTTGTTTGTATTCTCGGTATTCCATGACCATGCCTTTTGCAAACGCCTTTTGTTGATTCCACGTTTTTCCCTAGGTCCTTGTGACCAGCGTTTTCTGTTTTGGACTTTGTCAGTTTTGAGTTTTAGATAATAAACATTGTTGTTATTGTATTTTGTCTGTGTCTGCATATCTGGGATCCTAAACATTATTTGGTTAGTTTCGAACCTAACATCGTGCTTTGGAGAAGAACTACGGCTGAAGTTCAAATGTCACTGAGGAGAGGTCTGACGGAAATCACACATTTCACTTCACTTACATTAAGTGTGTAAGCAAGGGAAGGCAAGTCTGGGCAATACTCCTGCTACTGTGCTAAGAACCCTATTTTTACTCTGACCATGGTAGTAATTGTGATCCTGTGTGTGTTTGTTGTCCTGCTGTTATCTCTCTTGTTGCAGTCGCTTGCTGCACAGCAACGTAGCTGTGTGAGTTGCACGTGCGTGCGTGTGTGAGAGACAGAGACGCTCTTGTTCGACTACAGGTACCAGTACATGGCTTGCTCTGCTCCAATACTTGACTACTTTACACAGTATAGTATTTCTGTCCATTGACTGAATTAAATGTACAGAGTAAAAGGTTGGCAGAAAGCACATCATGAAAATCCACGGCCAGCAAGTATCAAACCTCTGAATACTATTTGTGTGTGTGTGTGTGTGTGTGTGTGTGTGTGTGTGTGTGTGTGTGAGCGCGCGTGTGTGCGATTCCTACAATGGTATGAAAATGGAATTACCCTTGAAGTCCTGGAGTCCCTAACTTCTCTTCTTGGGTCGCACACAAAGCTCGGTCTCTAGTACTTATGGCTATAAACTGGATGAAATGTTTAAGTAGCTGAAAATGAGTAAAAATTAAAAATGTTCACAGTGTCAAATTATCTGATGCATTCAATGAATAATACCAACATATTGTTGCTGAGATGAGAAAAGTTGACAGACCGTCTTAAAGTGTAGTTGCTGCCATGGTTAAATGGTGCCATTTCAATGAACGCAACCCCTTTTCATGTTTGGCATGCTCTTGAGACCATCAGCTAAATTCCTTAAACGTTAGCAGTCACTGTGGCTCACTTATCATCTCCAGTACTCTCCTTCGCAAAATATACTGTCTGTCAAAATGGAAAGTCTTTGTGCTCTGTAAGCAAATCTTCAGTGTGGGACCAAAGGCTGAAAGGATATTTCTTTGTGGTAGAGATGCGACTTTTGGTAGGCGGTATCATCCATCCAACAATCCTTTTTCCAATCTGCTTATCCTCACAAGGGTCGTGGCGCGTGCTGGAGTTTATCCCAGCCGTCCTTCGGGCAGTAGGTGGAGGACACCCTGACCCGTTGCCAGCCAATCACAGAGCACACACAGACAAACAACCATCCACGCTCCCACTCACACCTAGGGACAATTTAGAGTGTTCAATAAGCCTGCCATGCATGTTTTTGGAATGTGGGAGAAAACCGGATGACGTGGAGAAAACCCACGCAGGCTGGGAGAATATGCAAACTCCACACAGGGAACCCGGAGCTGGAATTGAACTCGGAACTTCTGCACTGTGAGGTCGACGCGCTAACCACTGGACCACCAGGCCACCCTTGTACGTATTTGGATGAACATCAAAAGTCTATTACTTGTTCAGTTCTATTACTTACTCTGTGTTCCCAGTGATTTCTTCCTGAATTTGTCTGGATTGCAGGATGCCCTCTCTTTTCTGAAAACCAGAGAAGGGCTGTCATTCTGACAGGAAAATGATGCCAAACATATCTGTAAACACTTGGCAAGAGTTCGTAAAAAAATGAACAAAGACAAAATAGCACAAAAATGCAAACACTACCATGGTGTTGACGCTCACCTGGACCACGACGACTTGAATAGAAACATGGTCCGCAATCTGATTGGTGCTCTGAAGTGTTGTGACAGTGCTACCAGCAGATGGAGGATGGCGACGATACTCTTCGCATGAACCGCTTTATGTCGCGAAAGAAAGAGAAGTTGTTGATCACTGATTCATCAAATGAATATTTGCCTAGCTAAATCTGAATTAGTTCTACATGCAGTTCATAATCCGAGTCCTTATTATTATTATTCTTAAAACAAATTAACTCTCACACTTATGAATGTGTTTACTGCTCATTCCCTTTCGGAATTTTAAAGTTTACATTTTTAAAAATTCATTTACTGGAGATATGATAACAATGGAGAAAAAAAATGGATTTGTAAACTGTTGGACAAATATACAATCATTCCTTTACTCTCGGTCCTCGGTTGACTGTACCTAATAAAGCTGACATTACATGTTGATGATAAAAGTGGATGAATTTGTGATGGTAATTGAATGACCATTACAGTGTCACTTACAGTCAACATTCCAGCGAATATTCCTGGTGGAGAGTTTGAGTGAGTCGTTGATCCGTTCCAAAACAGTCTGCAGCTTCTGCTTCTGGGCGATCTCTGACTGTGTCACCTCCGCCACATTGAGTTTCTCACCTTCCAGCTTTTCTGAAAGCCATCACAAGCATAAGGAATAACCGCGGTGAGCCACATGGACGAGTGAGAGCGAGCAAGCCACACGGAGGAGCGAGTGCGAGTGAACAACACGGACTCCACCCATCACTAGCTGTTAAGGTAGGTTCCATTTTGCTTCCTTTTTTCTCCATAGGCATCGGCGGCGGAGTCCCTGGCTGATCCCCTGCTTGAGGTGCCTTCATTCATTGGATGATTCGTGGTAAGTATGGCTTCGTGCTCCACTTGCACTAATTGCATCCTTCTCACCCTGCTAGAGGGCCGTGTCCGTCAGTTACAGCAGAATAATGTGGTAACCGCAGACGCGGCTGACACTACAGTTAGCGTGGGTTGTAGTCAGCCATAAGCGGCCTGCTAATTGCAGTGAGCCTCCGTCTCGGTCTACTGGCTCCCTCACTTTCGTGAGAGGTGACTCCATCACCCGTAAAATAAAATTGAAAAACCCAGCCATACTACTGTGTATTCCTGGAGCCAGAGCGCACGACATTGAAGCTAACTTTATGGAGCTGCCACGCAACAGGTCAAGACGCCAGCGAAAGACTAACAACACGAGATACTCTGACATAGTGATAGACGTCGGATGATCCAACAGAGACGTTGGATTAGGATGAGACAGTCACGTAGTTTGAAAGTGACGATGAAGTCAAAAGTGTTGGGAGCGACGGGCTGAGACATCAATCCAAAGAAGTTTACGCTGAGGGAATATGGAAGCTTGTGCACAGATGGGAAAAATGTGAGACAGTGCTGGGAGACTACATTTATTCATTTTCTGAACCGCTCTATCCTCACTAGGGCCGCGGGGGGTGCTGGAGCCTATCCCAGCTGTCTTCGGGCAGTAGGCGGGGGACACCCTGAACCGGTTGCCAGCCAATCGCAGGGCACACAGAAACGAACAACCATTCGCACCCACACTAACACCTAGGGACAATTTTGAGTGTTCAATCAGCCTGCCATGCATGTTTTTGGAATGAGGGAGGAAACCGGAAGACCCGGAGAAAACCCACGCAAGCACGGGGAGAACATGCAAACTCCACACAGGGAGGCCGGAGATGGAATTGAACCTCTGCACTGTGAAGTTGACATGCTAACCACTCGACTACCGGGCTGCCCGGTACCGGGCTACACTGACAAATTAATTAAATAAACAAATAAATAAATAAATAAAATTAAAAAAATTACAAAAAAGTAGGCTGTGTTAGAGGTCCTAATACCGAAAAAAATCTATTTATTGAATGACCCTGATATATAGGCCAATATGAAATACTCATATGGTGAAATACTTTCCAGTCATATCACCCAGCCCTAGTGTAAACGTTTGAAATGTAGCCTGTGAAAATATGTGAATCACGAATGACTCAATGAACTCACCGAATAATTTCTGCAAGACCTGTCCATCATAGAGATCTTCAGCCAGATCCTTCACAATGATCCTTTCGCCAACGAGAACATCATTTATCCAGTCGATCAACACCTGTGTTAGTGCATGACAAAAGGTATTGCAGTAATGTAACTGATTTGCTGTACTTTTTTTTTTTTAGCTTTTCATTTGTCTACATTTTAATTCTATTGTTTATTTCCTTTAAGGTTTGTATGCTGAATGTGCTCAGGACTCTTTCTTTAAGTTTCCCTTCTTAAATTCTCTTAATGATTTCGCTCTAGTTTTCTTCAATTATACTGATTAGCAAACATTTGTATCGTGCTGCGATGCTGGACAAATGTTGTGATTATATTTGATTGTGAGTACCATTCCCAACGTTCACGTCTCGAGCTTGTCTCATCACATGTGTGACGTAGACTCAAGTAAGATGTCGGAACGCTTGTTTCTGGCAACACTCACCTTCATAAGTTCTTGCAGTTTTCGGTCGTTCTTGGAGTTTGGATCCACCATCGTACGCACCTCATTTTCCTCTAGAAGATGAACAAGATGTCTGTTATGGTCTAAATTTTCTTATGAAAGGCCATCAATGTTGATAACAATGTTGTTTTATTTTCTTTGGTGGGATGATTGATGACTCGTCAGCCCTTTGCGCGACTGACACACCATGGGACATCCGGACAAATGTGTTTCACATACTTAACCAAACAGTATTTCCCAGTGGGAATGGGGCTTTATTTCCAAGTTTGATATTTCCCTGCTTGGAGAAAAGTCTGATATTTGTCATATATATTGTCATTGATCTATATTCCACAGCACCAGACACTTTAAAGTGCTCAAAGACGTCTGTACAACTGCACACTTAAAAGTTGTTCTCCAAATATTACTACTGCAACGATGACCTGCACCAACAGCACAACCGACATAGAATTGTATTCCTCCACTGATCACTTTAGCTCTGCTAAATACTTTGCACATTGTCTCACAGCTGTCATTGGGTGGTACTACTGTATGATGGCAATTCTTATTGACAATACTAGTGAAGCCTGTATGACCGGAGACAAATTCCTTTTGCGTCCTACATACTTGGCCAATAATGAAGATTCAGATTTTTGTACGTCAAAACCAAACAAAAGTCAGTATTTGCATATTCTTCAAAGGCATTCCAATGAATGTACAGGGTGAGCGCAGCATTAGTTTCTCAGTTAAACCTTGTTTTTCTTTTTATGACAATAGATTTCTAAGACAGTCTATAGCTTCTCAGTACTTTTCTACTATTGACGCTTCATGTGTAATTGAGGGACTGTGATACAAATACCAAGCATGGTGTCCTCAGGGTCAAGCTCATAGTGGGTTGGGCTGAGAGGAAGGTTGATGGCATTTATCCCCTCTTCCTGAAGCTCAGACACTGGAGTGACAAAAAACAGATATGAATTACATAAAACAACATGATTTTGATGTCAATGATAAACTCACAGGGTAATTCAATCTCTTCTATTTATATACGATGTGTATTACGCAGGCGGCCCGGCGAGCGACTGGTTAGCGTGTCGGCCCCCCAGCGCAGAGATGCAGGGTTCAATTTCGGCCTTCCTGTCTGAAGTTCGCATGTTGTCCCTGTGCCTGTGTGAGTTTTCTCCGGTACTCCGGTTTCTCCCACATTCCAAAAACATGCATGGTGGGTGGAAACACAAAAAGTCTGTGGTTCACTGTGTACAGAATTCTCTGGCACATCATCCAACTTTCATCGAAGGTTCTGTGTTGCAAAAATTCAAATCTCATTTGACTGGCAAAACAAAATGTCAAAGTTAAAGATCCATGTTCAAGAATTTTTTTTTTAAATACCTTGCTGAAAAGAAATGTCAGAGTTTATTTTTCGATTCACTTCATTTAATCTAAAGATTATTGCTGATACTTTAATTTTTGTAAAATTACATTTAATAAGCATGTTTGCCTAATTTGCTGAAAAATGAAACAACAAATTTGATGAGATTCATTGTACTATACTATTTCAAAGAGAACACAGCAGAATTTGTATTAAATTTAAGGGAAAAAATGTTCATATCACATGATTTACAAGGTCAAAAGGTAAAGTTGGGAAAATATGAACCAATTTTCTAAGTGACTGCAGATTCAGATTCCTTGTTGAACGCCGTTTCCAACAATAACTGTTTTGTGAAAAATGACCCAGGACTTCCTCAGATACATGTATTAGGGTTAAAGGAAAATGGCCACACCCCTTTTTGCCAAACAAATTAAAATTTGGTGGGCCATAGATCCCAAACCTCTGCTCTGATTGGCGTAAAATCAACATTTCTCTTGGTTACGTGCCACAGTGCCGTTCACTTTCAGGCGCTGTATTGAAAGATGCAAAATCTTCCACCACCATTAAGTTATCTCCGCTTTGCTTGATCATATGTGCGTGCTAAATTGCTCCTCCTTCAACATGCTAAATGAACCACACTGCAATTCTACATGTTTGGCAGATGCACTCCTGTGTGTGGACGGTTAGTAGATCAGCTTCCATATCTGTGTAAGAAACCAAGCAGGTCTTAAATGAATCTGACCCATAGGTACATTTTATTTGTTAGGGGGTGGGACCAATAAAGATTCTACTGAATACACTTGGCCATTTTATATCAAGCAAAAACAAACATAAAACTGGGAGAAAAAAAACCACACACACACACAAAGTGGCAACAGTGCCTTGTTCAAAAACAAGTATTCAAGAATCAAGCGAGCAAACTCAGCCTCTGTCGTAATGTGGCCAGCTGATTTTGTTTTCAAAATGAGCACGGAAAAGTAGGGGAAAAGATCTGGTTCCCTTTTCTTGTGTGTCACTCACTGTAATGTAATTACAGCTATGAGTGAATTCATGGGGAACGCTATAATCAAATGACAACTGGATTAATCCAGAAACCTGTTTGTACTGCATTTTCATGTCGAAGATGAAATAAGTGGCTGGCTCCTGGCAAGGATAAACATTTGTGCTACTTTAGAAAAGATTTGCTGCTTGAGCAAAGTGAACTACAATCTCACATGTCATCAGTGCCCGCAATGTGGATTGTCAAGCGCATCACTTCCCTTTCCTTTTGTGTATGTGCTGTAAATGCAGAAATGTGTGTACAGTCAAGCAATAACATCAATGCATCTGCATCACATGCATTAGAATTAGACTCTTTGTATGTGCAAAGCGCTCCAGCATCCCAGGTCTGCACTCCTCCTTTCAAGGCTGAGCATACAACTCTAAAAACACTTGACCACTAAACATACGTTTCACTCAGCATAGAGAATCGTGTGACTTCCTTTGTCTTCTGTTGAGTGTTGTCTCCATCACGCACAGTTGAGCCTATCTGCAAAGAGCATCCTTACGAATGTTGTTTATTTAATACACCTTCTGACCCTCCCCTCTGTCTATTTGATTCATCCTATCCTGTGCCGATCAGTAGAGCACTTTTAACGTCCTTATCCTGTCTTCGCTTTCGTTCTATCTAGCTATTACTCCACTTTACAATGGCAACTACGATGGCTGCTGATCACAAGCGTCACGGTGACTCAAAATTGAATCAACGATCGCGGAAAAAAAATCAGCAGGCCAAGGCCTTCCATCAAATCATAGAACACACACAAACCCACGCACACCGAGTGAGTGCGTGTGCACGTGTCTCTTGTCCTGCCAGTGTGAATTTGATGCGATTACATGCAACAGCAGAAAATGAGGCTCAGCTGTGGAACAGTAAACCAGAGAAGCACCAAGTAATTATCCATTTAATAGGAAACTTTTCCACTTTCATGTAAAAACGCGGGCGGCCCGGTAGTCCAGTGGTTAGTACGTCGGCTTCACAGTGCAGAGGTACCGGGTTCGATTCCAGCTCCGGCCTCCCTGTGTGGAGTTTGCATGTTCTCCCCGGGCTTGCGTGGGTTTTCTCCGGGTGCTCCGGTTTCCTCCCACATTCCAAAGACATGCATGGCAGGCTGATTGAACACTCTAAATTGTCCATAGGTGTGAGTGTGAGCGTGGATGGTTGTTCGTCTCTGTGTGCCCTGCGATTGGCTGGCAACCGATTCAGGGTGTCCCCCGCCTACTGCCCGGAGACAGCTGGGATAGGCTCCAGCACCCCCCGCGACCCTAGTGAGGATCAAGCGGTTCGGAAGATGAATGAATGAATGAATGTAAAAACGCTTGAATATCATGCTCAAAGAGGGAAGGAAGTGTTTCCAATGATGCGACAGAATGATCCCATTCTTGACTTCCAGTTGACAACCTCAACAATGAGTCTTGTCTCATATTTTGGCGTTTATTCAGCCATTCTGAACGAATTGCATACTTTACTTGATCATCTGATCTTGTTCTGATCATTTCAGAAATGCCAATGCTGTAACATGCTGTAACTAGCTGAAAATGACACCATATTTATTTTACACATGTAATCATCATAAGTCATTTAGGTCAACATCACATCATTCAGAATTAATTAGGGAACGTCCGGAGTCACTTGGCTGCAGTGAGAGAAACAGCGGTGAATAAACTTGCCCATCCTATTTCTCAATGTTTTTAATTTTTTTTTAAAGTTTATATCGTTTGAATTTCATTCCACTTCACAACTGTGTCCTGCTTGGTGTTGATTCTAATATATTGCAGAATTATGTACAGTATTTCTGATTATTAACTTTATTATGATTGTTGTTCAACGATTACCACAACCAAATAAACAACAACAAATAATTGAGCTACCTTATGGGTGCTCATTAATGCACAAGGGTACTAGCTTGCCCGTGTATTTCTCCCACAGCCATGCCAATAAATTTATTTCGTCTTCCTGAATCAAGTCTGCACCAGGGGAAGTGAGAAGATTATTCCATTACACAAGAAATGGGGGGCAGTCATACATTCAGCATTTTGATTAGTTTTTAATCATGCAAACTAAGTTTAAAACAATAACAACTGCTTTAAATGAAAGAAAAAGCATTTTATGACACAAGTGAGTGCCCCTTGAAATCTTGGGCCTGAAGCAGTTACGTTGGTTTGCCTCATGGTAACTCCGCCTTTGTGAGTCAAAATACTGTCTGGAAGAAATCATCATTGGATTTAAAAAGAAATCATATAAAGCACAGACTAGTGCACCAAAATTGAAAATCATTTGATTGGATCTTTTTTATTTCCCCCCTCTACAATGCAGCTGAGGCTCTGTTCAGCTTGCCCCGCCACACTTGACCGCAGGTCCTTGACCTAAAGTTTAGTTTGGTCACCTACAACTCTTGCCATCACAGCCTGCTGCAGTGCTTGATCATTTTAAATGCTCCCATGACTACCAAGAAACAGATGAAAACTTTTTAAAAGTCTCAACTTGCAATGTTATGTGTTGTGTTCATTATTTTACTTTGTGTTTTATGTTGTGTGTTGTGTTTATTATTTTACTTTATGCCAACTGTTTTGTTAAGCGCTTTGTTAAAGCTGGCGCTGTAGTAAAACCGCTATATAAATCAGCATGCATTGTATTGTATTGTAATGTCCATTTATTTTCTCTTCCATCAGTTGATATTCTCATTCTTCTGTTTGATTATGCTTTTGTAGAGAAACTATGGAATGGGCAAATGGGCTTAATGTGGTCCGATTACTTGTGTAATGCAGCAAATCTCGATTTACAATTGCATTATCTAGCAGTGTTAGCTCAAATATGGTGTTTACCTGACCAGATCTGTAACATCTGTACAGCACCGTGACCTTCATCGCTACTGGCTGTATAACGTATAATACATTTCGCAAATGGCTGTATAACGCTTCATGTTACATTATTGTAATTGTTTTATTACTTTCTATGGGCAAAAATCTTTCCACATTGGAACGTAAACAGTGGCTAACCAGTTTCGCGGTAAATAATTTATTTTCCACGATTATTGTAAAAAAGCAGTTAGTGGCTGGAAGGAGGCGAGCCTTGACAGAGAGCAGCAGAACGAATTCTTTACCTTACATGGAAAAATACACGTAGTCCAGAGAGACAAACTAGACAGTGATTTCCCAGTGATGTGACACAATGAAAAGAAACAATAAAAAAAATACCACAGAGTCAAAAGTGTTATTAACGTGCGGAATCGATGTTTTTCGGATTTGACCTGGATCGCTCTTACTGGGAATGCGGACTACTGGATGTTCAAATAACACTTAATAATGTCGTCCTAATTTACAGCACTAGGCACGAAAACACATGCCGATTCATGACTCAACGAGCTGTATACCTTCTTTAGCTTTTTTCCTCCTCGCCAGAGTTCCACCAAGTTTTCCTAGGAAAGAGTCGTCTTTCTTTCTCGAAGAAGGAGATTTCGGCGTCGTCGGCGATTTAGGGGAAGACGGCGACTTCTGAGGAGAGGAAGCCATTGTAGGAACAATACTTCAAGCCAACGATGCTTGATTCCAACTTTCGAGTTGACTTGGAAATTAAAAGTTTGTTGGGAGTGGGGGCGGAAGAAAAAAATCCCGGTCGACACCCTAAAGCGGAAATAGAATTCCACACTTTTCCTCCCGAAGTTGGTCAGTCAAGTGAGAGGCCCCGCCTTTCCGGAGGAACGTCGGGCTCAAAGGATGGACGCAGTTTGGCCCACTTTTGCCGTTTTCGGAATTTACGATATTTGACAACAAATAAGAAATACAATAAAACAAAATAAAACGAGGATGTCTGCAAAATCGGAACTTTTTTAGTCTGCACTGCAAAGTTTGGTTGAAAAATCCTTTGTCTTTCACATATAGTACTGAGAATACACCGTCGTCACAAAATGAAACAAATCAACCATATTCATATTTGTTGTTATTTATCAGTGGGAAAACATGTAAATCCATTTTATTATAGCTTGGCCTCATTTTAAAACAAATCAAATGGTATAAAACCAACACATGTTGCAACAACATTTAAATAATACCAAATTAAATTTGGTTTCACGTGTGTAATTCAAGTTCAGCAATCAATTGTGGTCACTTCGCTGGGAATAAGACATCCACTTAGCCAAAAAAGCTAAGCTAAGCAGCAGTTGCTGGTTCCTGACTCAATTCACTTTGAACTACACAAGATCGGCCACACTCCATTCCATTGCATCCCGGATTATTGGCTAGATATACTGTACATGACAGAGTGAATCACTGAACTGTAATTATTTCTCACATTACAATTAAATGAGAAGGGCAACATGAAAAAAAAACACCTTCTGAGGCTACAGCCGCTTTCATACTGGCCATTTTAGCTGGCATTTCACAGCCTTTGTCTTGCTCTTTCGAGTAAAATCCAGATAGAGAAGGGTAAACTCGCCTTCTGAGCTAGTATCAGGCAAAATGCTGCTCGTGTATAAGCGGAGTGAAGTTTAACTCTCAAGGCTCACTTCATGCTTAAAGCAATTTTAACTGTTGCACTGATGTCTCCCTGCATATATTTACTGCCAATGAAATTGCAAAGCCACAACAGTTTCCTGTGAGTTCTGCTTCAAAGGGACCAGCTAATAAATCTAGGGTGCACCGTTAGACCAATTTGTCAGGACGGCAGTGTGAAAGCGGCTTTACACACACACATACAAACAGGACACACATTTATATTAGTGAGCATAATATACATGTGTAATTACAAAGTTTTAGCTGTGCAAAACTGAAACCCCAGGTGAAGTGCCCGGGTAGTCCATGTGGTAAAACGTGATGATATACAACAACAGCTATATCTGTCAACAACCCAACTTATGTAGAAAGAACAGCAGTTGTGGCTACAGGCAAGTTGAATTATGAAGTGAGCAAAAAAGTCATTCAGAAGTCGTAAATAAACTAAATTGACATCAGATATTAATCTTTTCTTTCGAATCATTAGTTCTATTTTGATTCTTCCTCTCAAGTCTCTTCAGTAAAAAAACAGTTTGATAAAAATCTTAAAAGTCAAGACTTTTAGTTGTACATTTATGAGGAATGACTGAAACGGAACGGTAAAGAGTTTACTTTTCTTCTTTAAATTAGTGTTGTACATAACCTCTTGGGACATTTGATTTGCCCTCCCTGGCCTGCATCTGCCCCGGACTTACTTTCTTTAATCATCACCCCTCAGCCCGGCCTCAACTGACTCCCAGCTATCATTAGCCTGGGCCCAATGGAACTCGTAGCCTTTAGACAGCACAAGGCTCTCCAAGTCCTGGTCTTCAGCTCTCTCCATCAGCCTCTGCTCCTCAAGTTTAGATACGAGCATGTCCCTTTTCTCTACTGTCCTCATAATCTCAGACAGGATCTCCTGCTCCTTCTGGAGCTCAGAGGCGCTCTTCTTTGTATCTGTGGAAGAGAGAGAGAGAGAAAAAAAAGTCATCAATTACAAATGATCAGCGTAAAAAATCCCTGCTGCAAATGTGGTTGCATATGCCAGGTTTACCTTCTTTGTTCATCCTGCGTCGAAGGTCTTGCTGAAGTCGGCCCTGGGTGTCCTCCAATTCAAGCTCCTGAGCACTGAGACAGAGAGAAATAAATGACCTCTACTGGTCGAAGATGGAAAGTGCATCACCACTGACAAATCTGATGTTTCCGTGTTTCTCACTCGGATGCAGTCACTTACAAGATCATGAGGTCAGATTCATATCGTACAAGTCTGTTCTTCTCCAGAACCAGTTCAAACCAGGACTGATAAAGTTGGGAATATTCTTCATCATTCGTTTGCTTGTCAGTTCCTTGGAGTCAAGAGACAAAAGCGCAGACAAGGAGAGATATGGACAGTAGGTTGGGATTGGGATTTGAAGGGATTCAAAGAAGGTGGTCAAGGGGATTTCAGGTGGCACAAGAAGTTAACACAACATATTTTAAAGGGTCGAAAGATAGTCAAATTAAAAGTTGTTATTGTAGGTCATTCCATAACTTGAACTACCGTACATACTGATGCAAACACGCCCACAGGATGATCATATTTTTTACTTGTGGCCAAAGAGACACTGTACAGTGGAGAACAAATCTGACGAAAACTAGATTGACAGTTTCAGGAAATGATCTATGTATCTATCTCAATTTGACTTTTCTATTCTTGCCGACCCGTTTTTACCATCTACATGTGCATGTGTATACATCTTACTGCATTATTCAATACAGTACCTGTTTCTCCCTGTATAAGCTTTTCTATAGCCACTCCTCTTTCCTCCAGGTCTCTTTGTTTCTCTCCAACCTCCTCTAGTTGTCGCTGAATCACCTGAACAAATCAAAACAACACGATGCATTCACACTAAAAAGGTGATTAACCTTCTGAATTGTACATAAAGTTAAAAAACAACAATACAAAAGACATTCTACAACTGCTAAATTGGGTAATATGCAACTGCAGTAAGAATTAATACCTGAGCTCTATGCAACCTCTTTAACTGTCCCGTCTTTTCTTGCTTCTGTAGTTGTCTTTCTGCTGACACCTGTAACCAGAAGTATTCAACGCTTAATAACATACTGTATACACAAATTTAAAAACACTAACACACAGGGGCACTGCACAGAAATGGTACATCCAAGTGTAAGAAACCTTTATATTGGTGGATTCACATTCATCATCAGTTGAGCAGGGCTCCTCCAGACTCTGCTGACTGGAAGCTAGATAAAAAGGAAATATTGACACTGTTGCTCAGAGACTCACACCCAAGGGGGCATTTAAGACACGAAATTCCAACAAATAAAAAAGCAGGCTTCTATTTGTCACGAAAACATTTGCAAACTGCTGAGAAATGTATGGCTTCCATATTTTTTTATCTTGTCTTATATATGAATGTACTTAACTTCTAAGAATATACTGTATACTAGGTAATAAGGTCCAATCTCAGGTTGCTATATCATGACACTGACCGTTGTTTCTCAGGTTGGTAAGGATCATCCTGATTTCCTTATGGAGCTCCTGGTCTTTCCCGTCAGTCTCTGATGACTCCCTCTTCCTGAGCCTCAAGGAGGAGAAAAGGGTAACCTTCCTTTTGGACAGTGATGACACTCCATCACTGAAGACCCTTCCAGAGTCTCTGCGGCCTTTCAGGGAGACTTGCTGCAGCAGTGACGGCAAGTCCACACCGGCCTGATGGTTTGTAGCTTTCTTGTCTTTGGATGATTCTGGTTCAGCAGAGTTGAAATTCAGCTCTCCCTCCGACATAGGCCTGCGTCTGGGTTGGCTGCCATTTCTGGGCCTCCTGGTGAAATGGAACAAAACTGAAAGT